>VWZG01008553.1:0-114763 GCA_013396735.1 Grallaria varia
GTATAACTTCCACATGCAAGCTACAGCCACAAGCTTTAGATACCCTCTACAGTTTCCAGCCACAATTCAAAGCTTTATTCCATCAACCACAAGAGGTGGGACTTTTATCTTCACTGCCCCCTGACATTTTTCCTGTATGTCACAAACTGAAAAAAGCATGCTTTTCTAGGTGTATGTATCCTCACCTAACTGTAGTATTGGGAATGTATTTCAGTACAGCAAGACTCTGTACCTTTTAGCCTTAAGGAATAAATTTGTCACCTCGAAAGAGGTTCCTCATAGTGATGGATGTTTATTTCATTACCAGTCACTCTGGGGTGTCATACGCTTTTGTACAAATGTTTGGAACCAACCTAGGAATAACCTACTGATGCATATTCCCCTCTCATAATAGATATTTTCTTTTTGGTTCTTTCAGTGCAGCAGTGTATAGACTGCAAGCTTTTAGAATACTCACTCTATGAACAAACTGATCTCTCAAATTCTGCTCCTGAATTTATATTTTAAAAAAACCAAACCAAAAAAAAAAACAAACAACCACTAAAAATATTAATGTACATTTATGGTGAGTGTATCTCTTGCAGTTTGATTGACAGACTGTGATCCTTTACACAACAGATACAGTGAATATTCTGAATTATGCTTCACCTATGCTTAAAAGGGTGGCAAATCTAGGAGTCCACAAAGGGAAAGAGAGAAATACCTGTTTTGTACCTCAATATTACATGACCAAGCATCACCAGCAGATCTGTTAAATCTTATGCATTCAGTAAGAGACTTAGAAACTTCTCCACCAAGGTGCCTGCAGTTGCAGAACATAATCACAGCTTCTCTCCTGTTCCAGGTTCCCGTCTGTCAGATCCATCCGGACTCTGATCCATCATGCACTGATTATCTGCATCTGGTAAAGAAAAAAGAACAGGAGCAGATGCAAAGCACTATTCTGCAGCTAAAGGAGGTGACAACTGAGCCACCACAATTAAAGGTTCATATACACGGGCACAAATACACTGGTCCTATTGACCCATCCCTCCTATAAATGGGTTACATAGAGACAGGGCTGAGTGGTCTCTTGCACAATGGAAATACGCAAGAAAATTCATACTAAAAGTAGTAGTTTAAACAATACTTACAGTTGGCATAAACCGATACTGTTGGGAGAAAAAAACAAAACCACAAAAACCAAACAAACCTAACCAGCTAACCTGCCCTCTTCTTACCCATTTTCTTATTCCTTTTCTTGTGTTATCCTCTCACTTGAGCTAACACAAACATCTGTGAGGGTGCGTGATGAATGAGGATATGGAATACATCTGGATTAAACAATACTCTGTTTCTTGTCAGGTTAACGTCTATGTAATTAAATTCTGAATATAATTCTGCACATAATTCACAACATGCAATGCAAATGCTCACCAAGGAAGCAAGAAACATATAGATAGGAGAAGGAAGGATTGCATCTTTTAGTCACAGTTCTGTCTTATTCTAGCTTAATGGGATCACAGTCTAATCATTACTGTGCTGTTTCAAAGCTCATCAAGATGATTTAAAAAGACAGTGCCACCATGAGCACCAGCCCTCCTCATCACCCATACTCCCCACTCCCTTTCTTGTGTAAAATTTACTGAATATGCAGGTAAGTCTGATCAATTCACCAATCCCACTGAAAGCTAACATTCTTATAAGGCTGATTTTTGGCTGGACCACAGAAAAACTGACAGATTGCACAGGTGCACAACTGGACCAACACAATAAAGGGTGTGAGAGCTCACACAGGTGAAAGAGATCCCTTTGGGAGGCTGAACAGCTGAAAATCATCAGACCGTTCCAAGCATGAAACTGCCCTTTTGCTGTTGCCTTTTATTGCCCATGTGACTTTTAGCAAAGGCTGAAAAGTCCTAACTTTTCAGCATTTTCTAACAAGCACTGCGTAGAGTTGTGGTGCAAAAAACCATCAGAAGCAGGTACTAATTGTTCCCTCTCATATGGAAAATTCTCTACAGTTTTTTACTAAACAAGTATCTAACACTCACTGAACACAGTTTAAATATATGAAACAATACAAATGGCTTTTGGAATATTCTAAGTAACTTGTAAATAAAAATGTACTACACAGTAATTTTTGTGGTGCTTTTCAAATGCATTTTTTCTCTTGTGCTGCTCTATCTTTAAATGTAAAGGGTCCAAAAAAGCAGTGATGCTTCTGTGCTTTAGCACAAACACACCAACATGTTTCTTTTTGGTTGGTCAGAAAACATTTCTCAGGTTTGACTGGACAACAGCAATATTTCATATATGTTGCCAGCAGGCCTAGCGATTTGAGCAGAAAAAACAATTACTGTATCTTCAGAACTTCACCAGCAACCAAACAGGGATCTCTGCAGCTATGAGGATTACAGTCCTTGGGTCAGGTATTTACTGATACCAATTACTAGTAAAGCCAAGATCTGTATTTATTTAATAAGCATGTAGATGTGGCCCTTAGGGACAGTTCAGCAGTGGACTGGGCAGCGCAGGGTTTACAGTAGGACTCAATCATCTTAAAGGTCTTTTCCAACCTTAATGATTCTATAATTCTATCTTTAGTTAGGAATCCACATAAGACAAATACTCTAAATCTTCACCTTTTTCTTTCTCAAGAGTTTTCTTATTCTGCTTTCACTAGAGATAAACCAGTAGCTTTCACAGTAATCAGCAAAGAGTTACACATGTTCCTTACGGTCTATAGTCTCTGTAACAAAATCTGCCCTCAAAATGCTTCCTCAAAGTCCATGAACTTTTTTGTAATTGACCAAACATTATTTTAATACCTGGCTTATGTAGTAAATGAAGCTATCATAACTGACTATTCAAAGCACTGGGACCCAGAACACAAGCTGATCACCATTCATACCTGGGCCCTAAATGATGGCACAGAACAGTCTTTTTATCTCCAATGCTTAAATCATTGTTCCCCTGTGAATTCCATCCTTATTGGCTCAGCTCTTGGAAGAAAACTGAATGTTGACCAGCTGGACAGGGGATTTACAAGAGAATCTTCCAGTGCAATTTCAGAAGCAGTCCTTCACTACAAGCTCCACACTATTGTCAGGTTTGTGTAGTGGTTGCCTTGTGATTAGTATGGAGATGTAGATTACCAGCTGTGCCAAGCTATAAACTGAGTCAACAGAGCAGCATTTGTTTGAACCTGAGAACAGTAACTGAAGAACCAAACCACATTAAAAAATAACCAAACCAAACAGTTTATTCATACTAGAGCAGGAACAAAAGGCATGAAATTGAGTCGCTTTTTGACAGGTCTTTTCCTCCAGTAGTTTGATGCTTCAGCAGCAATTCTGTATGCTCAACTAAAACATATTTTACATGTAAAATTACGTGTACAGAACATGAAAACAGACATTATTAAGAACAAAACAGACAACTGCAGTGCTCAGTGCTCTTTACATACAGATACCCATTGTCTTCATGATATTGCAAGTCTATTTCTGCTAAATGGACTGTGAAAATCAATAGCAAACTCCATTTACTAACTAACACTTCCAAGCTCTGACTTGGCTATGGAAATTTGGACTCAACTGGTTTGTGCAAAACTACCAGCAAGAATTCCAGGGAAATTCTTACTTTTGCCATGTAGTGGACAGCTTTGAAAGACCAAAGTTATTTTGACATCAGTGTTTCTGAACTTGCACCTGTGCTTAAAAACATTTGATATTTAACCAACAGGCAAAATGTTTTCCCTAAATAAATTACTAGAAATTATTCCATTATGCTTAGCAAATGTGCTGCTGAAGACACAGTCTCTTGACAAAATCAATGTAATCTGATTATGGTAATTTAAAAAAACGCTGTATTCTTTTTTCAGGAATCAATGTCCTTGGTGATGTGACTTCTAACCCTCTCATAAAGCTGTTATAATGCCAAAATCACATACACCCTCTTAATATTTTCCGTATTGCTTACCAGTTGGGCAGAAAAATAGACTGTGGGTTCTGACAGTGACCAGAAAAAGCCACTGGTACAAATCAAGTAATTTCAGAACAAGCGTTTTGCTCCAACAGTCAGGCCTGGCATTCAGCTACAGCTTTAGCAGAATGCCCTGTGCCAGGGTATTCCTTAAAAAGTCCAAATACATATATCTATAAGGCAAGAAGTCATTTTGGCACAAGTAATTTTTCATTTGGGAAACCAGTTAAAACAACATTGGGCAACATTAGCTACCTCTTCATCAGGGTGCTGGGATCACTGTACCTTTATTAGTGCAGCTACAACTACTCCAATGCAGACAAAGAAAGACAAAATAAACTGCCTGCTTTGCTTACAAGGCCTCAGCAAGGTGGCATGACAGCCTGGGCAGGCTATCTCCAATTCTCCATGAAATGCAGCAGGACCACAGGAACAGAGAACAGACTGGGACAGTTAGCTGGGGATAACCTTTCCTCTGGGTGCTGGCTCTGTCTTAAAAGATCCGAGATGGCCTGAGGTTTTGCACCACCAGCTCAGCTTTCTGCACGCTGCTGCTTATACCCTTGTCTCACTCGGGCTAAAAGGTACATCTAGAAATTGTCCTTCCATTTCCAGATTATTTTTTTAATCAAGTAAAAATTTTCCAAACCAGACCTGGCTTCATTTAGCGTCAAATACTACTTTTAAGTACTGATGTACCTACCACCTCTGAGTACAAAAGCTGGCCCTATTATGTTTTCATTACTTGCCAGGCAGCCAGTGTCGACTCGAGTTTTTCTTGGCTCTGAACCAGCCATGAGGAAATTACCCTCTCGCACTCTGGGAGGCAAAAGGGCCAAAGGAAAAAAAAAAAAGCAAAAAACCTTCCTCAAAACAAAACAAACCCCCCTTCCCCCCCATAATTTCATAAAACTTGCCAACAGTTTAATAAGGTAACAAATCACAAAAGGCACTGTTTAGTTGTAAGTGAAGGTGTTTAGTTGTTCGTTGGGCTGGTTATTTTTTTTGCTTTGTACTCCTACTGCACGTGCAGTAAGAAGAAACGTCGGATTTTAAAGGCAGAGGACACAGGCGATGGGAAAACCGCGGTGCGAATTCGCAGGCGCGGCGCTCACCCATGGCCGAGGGGGAATGCGGGCGGGCGGCCCCGGGAACGGGGCAGAGGCGAAGGAATGGTCCGGGAAGAGGCTGAGGAAGGCCCGGGCAGCCCGGCATGTCCCGCACCCCAAGGCGCTCTCCGCTCGCTCCTCATCAGGGAAGGCGTCAGCGGCTGCCGAGGAAGGGCGGCAGCTCCTCTCCGAGGGAGCCTCCTTGCCCCAGCGCCGGCGGAGTCTGCCCTTCAGGAACAGGCCCCGAATCCCGAGAGAACCCTCCTCCTCCTCCTCCTCCTCGCGCAGGTGGCCCGGAAGGGAAGCCCTCCCCCCCCTCCTCCTCCTTCTCCAGCTCCCAGGTGGCAGCGGCCATCTCCGCGCCTGCCTCTCCGCTGCCTCCCGCGGGTCTGCTCCACCTGTAGCGCGGCGGTGGGGCGGACAGAAGGCGAGGGCCCTCCGCCTTCTCGCTTCCCTTCGCCCTCCCTCTCCCTCCTTCCTTCTCGGGACGCGGCCGTCGCTTCCTCCCGCCCCGGTGCGGCCCTGACGTCGCTTCCTCCCAACATGGCGAGGGCAGGCTGTCGGTGCGGCCGCCGCCGCTGCCGCCGCCGCTGCTGATGGAGGCGGNGGCTATCTCCAATTCTCCATGAAATGCAGCAGGACCACAGGAACAGAGAACAGACTGGGACAGTTAGCTGGGGATAACCTTTCCTCTGGGTGCTGGCTCTGTCTTAAAAGATCCGAGATGGCCTGAGGTTTTGCACCACCAGCTCAGCTTTCTGCACGCTGCTGCTTATACCCTTGTCTCACTCGGGCTAAAAGGTACATCTAGAAATTGTCCTTCCATTTCCAGATTATTTTTTTAATCAAGTAAAAATTTTCCAAACCAGACCTGGCTTCATTTAGCGTCAAATACTACTTTTAAGTACTGATGTACCTACCACCTCTGAGTACAAAAGCTGGCCCTATTATGTTTTCATTACTTGCCAGGCAGCCAGTGTCGACTCGAGTTTTTCTTGGCTCTGAACCAGCCATGAGGAAATTACCCTCTCGCACTCTGGGAGGCAAAAGGGCCAAAGGAAAAAAAAAAAGCAAAAAACCTTCCTCAAAACAAAACAAACCCCCCTCCCCCACCATAATTTCATAAAACTTGCCAACAGTTTAATAAGGTAACAAATCACAAAAGGCACTGTTTAGTTGTAAGTGAAGGTGTTTAGTTGTTCGTTGGGCTGGTTATTTTTTTTGCTTTGTACTCCTACTGCACGTGCAGTAAGAAGAAACGTCGGATTTTAAAGGCAGAGGACACAGGCGATGGGAAAACCGCGGTGCGAATTCGCAGGCGCGGCGCTCACCCATGGCCGAGGGGGAATGCGGGCGGGCGGCCCCGGGAACGGGGCAGAGGCGAAGGAATGGTCCGGGAAGAGGCTGAGGAAGGCCCGGGCAGCCCGGCATGTCCCGCACCCCAAGGCGCTCTCCGCTCGCTCCTCATCAGGGAAGGCGTCAGCGGCTGCCGAGGAAGGGCGGCAGCTCCTCTCCGAGGGAGCCTCCTTGCCCCAGCGCCGGCGGAGTCTGCCCTTCAGGAACAGGCCCCGAATCCCGAGAGAACCCTCCTCCTCCTCCTCCTCCTCGCGCAGGTGGCCCGGAAGGGAAGCCCTCCCCCCCCTCCTCCTCCTTCTCCAGCTCCCAGGTGGCAGCGGCCATCTCCGCGCCTGCCTCTCCGCTGCCTCCCGCGGGTCTGCTCCACCTGTAGCGCGGCGGTGGGGCGGACAGAAGGCGAGGGCCCTCCGCCTTCTCGCTTCCCTTCGCCCTCCCTCTCTCCCTCCTTCCTTCTCGGGACGCGGCCGTCGCTTCCTCCCGCCCCGGTGCGGCCCTGACGTCGCTTCCTCCCAACATGGCGAGGGCAGGCTGTCGGTGCGGCCGCCGCCGCTGCCGCCGCCGCTGCTGATGGAGGCGGGCGCGGGCCGGGGGCGGCTCGGGGACTGACGGGCGCCGTCCGCGCACACACGCAGCAGGGGCGGGGGAGGAGACGGGAGGAGAAGGCTTCGTCCTCCCTCAGCCGCGGGGTTGGCCGTCGGCGCTGCCCGGGCCCACCTCAGTCTCCCCCGGGGAGCCGCCGAGCGGGTGTCGGGACGCCCCCCGAGGGAGCCCTTCCCTCGGCCCCTGGCATCGCTCCCGGCGGGAGCGGCTGCTGCCCCGCTCTCTACCCCACCCTCCTTCTCCGCCTCCTCCTCTCTCGGCTCCATCGCGCCCATGTATGAAGGGAAGAAGACGAAAAACATGTTTCTGACCCGGGCCCTGGAGAAGATCCTGGCCGACAAGGAGGTGAAGAAGGCGCATCACTCCCAGCTGCGCAAAGCCTGCGAGGTGGCCTTAGGTGAGGCGGGAGGGGAAGGGAAGGAAGGGGCGGCCAGAGGTCGGGCTGCGCTCCGGGGCCCGCTTTGCCCGTGCGTGTTTGTGACGCGGAGGGGCTGTGGATCCTCTGGGGGGACGAGGCAGAGGCGGGGGAGGGCCAGGGGAGGGGAGGCTGCGGGCTGAGCCTTGCCACGGGTGTGGGTTGTGCCGCGGAGCCCCCCGGCGGGGTGTGTGCCCCGGGCTGCGGGCGGGCATCGCCCCTCGCCGGGAGTGGCCCCGCGCTGACAGCGGCGGCGAGGGCGCTGCGGCGCCCGGCGGGTCCTCCTCCTCCTCCTCTTCCTCCCCGCTCGCAGGATGAATAGGCAGAGACGGAGCTGAGCTGACCTGGAAGCAGACGGCCGGCGGGGAGGGAGCAGGTGACAGGCAGCGGGGAGGGAGGAGGGACGGGTGAGGAAGCGAGGGTGGCTGAGAGCAGAGACAATGACACCAGGCCACGTCTGGACCTGGTAGCCCTTGGGAGCCGGGAGGAAGGCTAGAGAGGGAGAGGATGGTCCGGGAGATGTGCCAGGGAGAACCTTAGCCGCGTCGTTCCTGTTGGAGAAACAGCTGATGGGGAAGGGGGCTTCCTTCATGCGTGGCAGAGCTGGAGCAGGCACGGAAGATCACAGAATTGTTAGCATTGGAAGGGACCTCTGCAGATCATCTAGTCCAGCCCCCATGTTGATGGATTCCCGAGATGTGGGACCGTTTGTTTGCGTGCTTCGGGCTGAAGGAGGGGTGCTGGGTGTGTAGTGCAGCTGCGTCAGCACCACCTCGTCCGGGAGCGTGAGGGAAGTACCGGTGCTGGAGAGTACAAAGCGCATGTACACATCCAATAACAGGCAGTGCAAAAGAACTGCTTGGGCTTCACGATTCTGACATGATGAGTACAGGCAGGCCTTGAACCTATGTGGCAAAAAAATTGACATATTTACTGAAAGGTTTCTGGGGAAAGACCTGTTTTAGTTAAATAATTCATAAATGGATTATGCCCCTCCCTTTCTGGTGTAATTGTTTCTGGGTTTGGAGAATTATCTTGACTTTGTACAGTAATGTTTATTTAAATGGATTTGTTTGAAGAGATGACATTAAGCTGAAACTTGCTTGTTTTAAAAATGAGTATAAGTAATTTCATGCTGCTCTTTTGTCATTCTGTTAATTTGTCTTTTTTTCTTTGTCTGTGAAAGACCCTGACAGATGGAGGGGCAGAAATAACAGTAGTCCAGCTATTTATTTCTTAAAAATTAAAATTTATCAGAAAGAGTTTTCCCGTACATTTTTCACTTCTTACTGGAATGGTTAACAATAATCTTATGATTTATGGAGATGGGATTTAACTGGTAACCCTTTGTCCCTCCCATTGACATTAGTGCATTCAAATTACAAAAACAGCAGAGAAGTGTTTTTTATTGTTAAACTGGTTTATATCCAGCCTGCATGTCATCCATAGAATTAGTAGTATTAATCTTGTGTTTCTGCTGTACTTTATTTCAGTAGTGTGATCTGTCTTAAGTATCATCCAGACCCCTCCAAGCATGGCACCATTGTTTTACACAGATAATAAAGCAAGCCTGCTAGACTGTACAGTCTACATCTCATGTCTTGTAAACTGAGACCCCCCAAACACACATCTTGGGGATTTTTATCCTACAGCTTCACTGAAACCTTCTCCTGTGGATCTGATTGTGTGATTGGGGCCTTCATGGGAAAACAGTGCTATGTGGCTATGAAAGCCATTAAAGCTGGAAAGAAGAAATACAGGATTTTGTGTATTACCTAAGTATGTAGAAGGGCTTGAAAAATACCGGGGGTGATGTTAATTAACACAGTCCTACTGAAATAATTTTTTTTGCACTGTGGCACAACAAAATATAGTTGGTCATTGTAAATGTAGTGTGGTCTATTGTTTGGTTTTATGTGTGACTGGCTAATTCAGAAGTGGCAATATGTAACTCTTGAGCAGAGTAGTGCTTATGTCTATAAAAAGGTTTTCAGAAGAAAGTATGTATCCTTGTTTCAAATGTGAGGCAACTGGCTGTGAAAGCTGAGCTAAGATTTTCATAGCAGTATTGGAAATAGGATGCACGTGTTGTGCGCTGTCCACCTAGCTCCTCATGTATTGGAGAGTACTCTTCAACTGGGTGCTTCTTTGCCACCTTAAGCAAGGAGTACAGACTTCTTATCCTGAGAAATTGCTTTATTATGGAGAACAACAACATTAATGATTAAAAAATCAGTAAAATAGTAATGTAGAATTAAATTCAATTGATTGGTCTTCACTGAAATTATCTGATTAATACAAAACTCTGCCCTTAAGATCTTTTTTTTCCAACTACATGAACTGTAGTAAAATGTTGCTTACTATTAGTATGTCAGATATTCTAACTACTAGTTTTTATTAATCCAGGCTCTTTTTCATTTAATTTTTTTGAATTTTTTTTTCCAAATGCACTGTTTACATTGTTTTACATTGTTTGTATAAGATGAGATGCTGTTGGAAGTATTTGAGAAATAAGACAGCAATGACCAGAAGTACTATATTCCTGTACAACAGACAAACAAATTGCAGCTGTGCTTTTTAGATTGAGGTTGACAAGCAGTATTTTAAAAATCTTTAATAATATTCCTTTGTAATTTTTAATCCCCATATAGTTTCCTATAAATCTATGCTGTTGCACTTAATTCCATTAGGATTATACATAATTTATTTTTAGTTTGCAAATTCTTAGGAAGAAAAAGCCTGCAACATTCCTGGTATGCTTTACTCTGACAGTGTGAACTCTAAACAGGTGACAAGATAAGGTCCTTCTGGTATGACCATTTTTCTGGTTTATTGGAAGGATAAAAAATCATAATATGAATTAAGTATTGCAACCTCAATTATAGATGTTCTTTGGCTTTTAATGGGAATGAAATTAAGCCTAATGCTTATAGTATCCTGTATTTGATGAGTCACTAGGTTGTGTTTGGATTAATACAGAACAGTTGACTCTGAGTTTAATGTATTTTTTCATGTAACATTGTCCTTTCTGAAAGATACTCTCTCTCTGTGTAGGAAACATAACATGTCTTTAGTCACCTAGTGAAATACAGCTAATTTAGAACTTCGTACTGTTTACTTGCATAGCAACAGCTCCTAATCTATGTAAGGAATGAGTTTATCCTTAAAATTGTCCGCTTGCAGAAAGCATCAGGCAGCAAGCTGTCAGCAGGATTAGATTTAGAAGCTCCTTTCCCATTGAGTTACCTCCACTGCTGTTTCTGTATTGGTTTTCATCCATAATACAGTCTATGAAACTTTACTGTAAACACACTGTATTTGCATAGTCCATGAAAGGTCCGGGGGGTGGAATATCCCCATCTGAACATAAAGTATTTTATAGACTGAGCAAAAGCCACTAGTGCTTTGTGTCAGAATCTGGAGTGGATTTGTCTGCTTGGAAAGGTGGTTTCATACTACCAAGCTGAGCAAACTAGAATTCCCTGCTTGTTTAAATCTGCTAGTTCAACTACAGATTGGGAGTCAAGCAACTCTACCATGAAACTCCAAACTGCAAGTTATGTAAAATGATGTGGATATGTACCTAGTGTGTGCTTTAAAATTATACGGATTTGTATGTGGTATTTGCATGTGCTGCTTGTAGTTCTGGAAATACCAACTGAAGAGGCATGGAACTTAGTTTTAAAAGGTTCTTTAGTGCTCCTTGTATTGTTTATTTTAGTCTGTCATGCAGGGATCCTGGTGGATGATCTAGGTCTCATGCAGTGTGAAAGCAACAACTCCGTTCAGTTTGTGCTGCCATTGCATGCATGTGTAGGATGATGAGGCAGTGGGATGTAATTAAGGACATAATCTTAGTTTTTCTGAAAACAGGTAACGTTTGGAGTAGAACTTACCCAGAGGTGGAAAGGTTCATCTGTATCCTTACCTGCCCAGATTTTTAAATGTCCTGGGAAAGTCTCACCTGCATACATTTTTCTGTCTCTTTTTACGCTTCCTAGTTTCTTTTTCTTTTGTCCTTCATATATACATAGTCGTGTATATAGGATTAAGTTAGGTTAATAGTCAGTACTGAAGTGCATGTATGAGTTGGAAAGGCTGGGTACATTGGCAAACAACCTTCCTAAACTATCAAGGACAGTTAAAAATGCATTTTGAAGACCTATCATGTTACTGCACTGAAATTAATTTTACTGGAGAACTTCTGAATGAACTGAATTTCTGTTTGTATTTTGGATAATGCTGCTCTTTGTAGGCTGCCTTCCCTCTTTCATGAAAACTAGTTGTCCGTTTTTAGAATCCACAGGTCAGAATTTTTGGAGTCTCTTCTATGCTGAATACAAAGAGATTGGTATTTTACCATTGTCTGTTGTCTGCATGTGCTATAGGTGTTTTTCACAATATATGTCACTATTGTCCATACAAAGTTTATTTTCTGGTTTTAATTGTTCTTCTGAAATGCTTATCTTGAAGTAGGCAAGGAGGATAAATGGAGATTTCTTGCTAGTAAACCCCAAGCTGTATATTTAGAAAAACCCCAGCCCCCCCCTAAAAGTTTTAGGTGTTCCCTCTTCTTGCTTGCTTTGCTGAGCCTGGGCTTTAGCTTGCAGGCTTTCAGCATCTCGTCTACTTTTGCAAAGGTTTAAAACTTGGCTTGGTAATTTTGGTTGGCCCCATAAAGTGCTTTCCAGGTTGCCTTCTGCATTTGACATGTAAATGCTGTTTATGTAGAATTTATGGGGCTAATTTAAGAAAAGTTGTATGTATTGGAAATTTTTATTGTTTTAAATGTAATCAGATTTTGGCTATGCAGAATGACAAGGCTGATGAGCTTTAATCTCATTTGATAAAGGGGGTGGTTGGCAGAGTGCATGTAAGACAACATTTATAGAAAACAAGGTGGGTTATATCTGGTTTGGAAAAATGTTAATGGAGAATGAGTATCAAATACTTGTTTTTTGCCTTGGAAGGAAAAAATGGTATTTCGTTTAGATGTAACTTTGACTTTATCCTGAAATATATGCTGAGTCAAAGCATTTAATATTTTGAAAGTTTAACGTTGATTTTCACTATCTTTTACAATTTAATCTTGAAAGACTTCAACACATCTGTGTGACACAGGACAGCTTTTAAATACCTCTGTTCTGCTGCATATTTAGAGCCCTAATTGGAATGTTGAAGCTTAAAATGAGAAGCCGTTGCCTTGTGATCAAAATGCATCTATTTCTTGGAAGAACTATCTTTGCTGTTTTGTGGGGTTTTGTTCTGGTTGATTTCTTTTTCTGCACTCATTTCCAGTGTATTACTGCTGTAACTGTCATCTTTTCATTTCTTCTCTTGGTTCTTGTCTCCAGTTAACCACTGTGTCATTCACTCAGGATGACAACAGTGTTTGTTCTTGTGCATCTTCTTCACATACAGTTGGAAAAAAAATTAGCTTGACTGTTGACATCAGATGTACATTCCAGGCCTTTTCTGGAATCCCTCAGAGAACAATAGGTATTGAGATAGTATTTTGATATGTTGTTAAATGCGTTAACTTGTGTAGTTTTCAGGAAGGATTGTCACATGGGTGTTCATAGGGAGGGAGCATCAGCTAGTGGTATCCCAGTCAGTCTCTCTTCCTTGTTCTTGGCAAACATCCTAGCTGAAATGATGGACTTACAAAGAGCTAGGTGAGGAAAGCTTGTCTTTTTGAGGGGCACGCAGCTGTCAGTTTGGGGTTTTTATCAGTGTTGATACTTTTATCAGGTTGCTGATTAGTTTGTAGTTTAAACAAATGCTATCAGGAGTCTGGGAATTGAGACCAGTGAACTTGTGCATGACTCTTACACAGTTCTGCAACAGCCAGCCATAAATTGCTGACTTGAATAGGCAGGGAAAAAGAGTGTCCTGTTTTCTGCATCCAGCTGGAAAGTTTTCCTATGTGGTATGTAAATTGGTGGTTTGCAGGGAGAAAATACTTTGGTCTGGGGAAGTCAGCTACTGTCAGTGGAACATCATAGGCTGAAGGGAATTGGGAAACACAGATCTGCAGATTTCGAGGAAGGAGGGGTGCTATCAAGGAAAGAGAGTTGAGTAAGAAGTTTGATAATTTTTATCTGTTAAAAGAGGCAGAACTCTATTGTGTGTGTCTGAAAGGCAAAAACAATGTGACACAGCTGTGCTAGTCAGAGGCTTACAGACCAGGAAGTGCTCTGTGTGTAGTTCACAGTTAACCTGTAGTTCCTTTCCATAAATAAATAGTAGAAGAAACTATAGGTTACTCTTAGGCAAACCAGACCTGTAGGAAAAATCACATACACAGAAAAAGTCTCCAAACAAGCAGGGAAAACATAAAATGCATCTATCAGACTTTATGGAAAGACAGTATGGTACAAGGATAATTGAAGAAATGGTAGCTGGTGTTTCTATGGAAAACACTTAATGTCAGAAGCTAAAATTAAGTAAATAAGCAAACCCCCAAATGGAATGCAGGGGAGTGTAAAATAAAAATCTGTTTTGAAGGATAAGGTAGATGATACTTTACTTTCCATTTTGAGCATAAATGTAAAGAGGTGCTAAAAATAGGCCCTTCAAGACCCAAGAGTTTGAAATGCCTGGCACAATTCTCTTACTGATTTCTAATCAATCTTAGGACACAGATAATTCCACAGGACTGGAAGACATCATCTACTGTGCCAGCATTGTTACAAGGGTGAATAGGATGATATGGGTGATTACTGGTGTATTGGCCTAATGTTGAGCCCAGGCAAAGTAGTGGAGTGACTGATACATGATGTGAGAACAAAACTGACAGCCAGCAAGGTATTGAGAAATATAGATTTATTAAAAAAAGGGGCAGGCCCTCTACAGTTTTAAGTTTTTCACCACATTTTAGTCTTCTGTAACTCCTGTGTTCTTCTGTTCTTAATTTTGTGTGATTTGAAGTAAAAATTGCAAAACTGGTAGAACAATCCTTGATAAAATTTCATTTTAATTAAAAAATATTTACAAATTTTGGTGTGAGTTTTTGTTTGTTTTAGTTTTGTTCTCCTCCCCTCTTTATTTCATGTTGCGTGTTTCTAGACTATCTTTGGTCTTGAATTTTAGGTGTTTTGGAGATTTTACTTGTTTCTACAGGGTTTTCTGGGCTTAGTGGTGTTTGCTTTTTTGCCTTTAATTTGAAGTTTTATTTATAGGGTGGATGTATTAGTAGGTGATGAGATTTCAACTGGGAAGCAGGAGCTCTTAAAAGAGCTTGAAGCCTTAAGAAGCTGAGCTCTTAGTGTGATGCTGTAGTCAAGAGCAGCGTGGCAACTTGGGTAGGGGATGTGAAGGTTATGCTAACTCTGAACCTGATACAGCTTATAGTTGTTTTATCATGCATGAGTGGATTTTTTGTCTTTTTTTCCTAGTTTTTTATATTAGAATTGCATGCATGCTTTACTAGCATAACTAATTTATTTCTAATACCATGAATGTATTTTAATAAGACATTTAGAGCATTGTTGCTCTGGACTGTCTTCCTCTCTTCCTAAATGATTATAGTTTAGAAAGTTTGACTTCATTCCACCCATTCGTGGTACTCTATCATGTATACTCATTTGGTACAAGATTACATGGTTTTTGATGTTATGCTATTTAATGCTTGGGTTTGTTCAAATGGATCATGTCTGCTGTCCTGTGCTCTTCAATCTTTTTTAATTAATATATTTTTAATGTCAGAAAAATTATATTGTAAAGATAATGGAAAGTAGTCACCCATGAGATAAATGAGTTTATTCAAGCTCTCATTTCTGTCTACTCAAACACAGAGGGAGATAGGTTTCAAAAAGATGATCCATTAATAATACAAATTCTGCACGTACTGTCTTTAACACTTGCTGTTCTAATAATCCTAACAGGTTTTGTAATGTTACTCTTTCTTTTCATTTAGAAATAAAAGTGTAATTAGGTTTGTAAATATTTCATGTCAAGAGATTTTAGCCAAGTTGGATACAGGAGTGTTTTGCTGACTTTTTTTTTTTTTTTTTTTAATAATCTTGAAGTACATGTGTGACTCCTGAGTGTCAGTTTGCATTGCAGTTAGTTGTCAGGAACATTTGAATGACCAGCGTGCTTCAGCATTGCACTGTGCAGTTTTGCAGTTTGAGAGAAACTGGAGAGGAGATTTTTTTAGACTCTGAAATGGAGAGAAAGATACTGAGGTTTATTGAAGATGTCAAGTAGCATTTTATACTACAGGGCTGAGTTGTCTAGTTGAATAGTATGAAGTACACTTTCAGAGTTTCAAATATGTAAATTAAAAATAGTGTGCCACTGGTGTGATTTCTTTGGTAGCTTCCCATCATGTTTTAATTTCAAAACTGTGGTACAAATTAATGCAGATACACTTGCACAAAACAGTGTGCTTTTAATGCAGGTTGTAGGCATAAACCAGTGAGAGTGCCCTCTCAAATTAAGATATTTTTTCAAAAGTATGGTTCTGTTGTGTGCAAATCTAAGACCTCTGCATGCCTGGCAAGTGACCTTGCAGGGTCTAACAGTGAATATAAAGGTCTGGGTGTTACTGCTGCATGGACTGAGAGTGCAGCAGCAGGCATAAAATCACGGGGGTTTTCTGCAACTAAGGAAAGCTGGAAAATGCAGCTTAACTTGGCTTGCTTCATTTGGCTAATGGACTGTGACGTTTGCAAGAATGCTGTACTGGATCTGTGTAAGTATAGGGCAGTGGATAGGAATAAATTAACCTCTGGTTTCATTATTCTGAAATGGAAACAGATTTAAGTAAAATTGTTAGACTAGGACAGCTGCTGCATTTGCATGCAAGTTTGAAAGCTGAATAAAGACTAAGTATCTAAGTATGATTAAAATTTTCTTCACCTGCAGCAAAATGAGACACTTAGATGTTTTCCACTTGCGATTTAAGACATGACACTTTATTTTGTGTGATTGTGTGCATAATTATGCATATATATAGATCTTGAATGCCTAGAAATTTTGCTGTAAAGAGAACTACTTTTCTTTAAAATTGTACCTAACATTGTGGGGAAAAAAGACTGTGGTAGTCAGAAATGCTTGGAGAAGCTTCAGGAGCTGCGTTTGACCTCCACCCCTGAGTTTTGCTTGAAACCAAGTCTGCGTTCACTTTATTAACAGTCTTTTACTCTGAAGGAAAAGCGGTACTTGGACCATTTTATGCTTTTTCACCTTCTTATCACATGAAAGCAGGAGCTGCTGTCTGCGTGGTTGATGTCTAGACCTTTCAGTGATGAACTTCAGGCAGGTGACAGGTTCTTTGACTGACTGTTACAGTTTATAATAGCGTTTATGATTAAATGTGTCCTACAGTGCTCTTAAAAACAAGTAGGGGAGGCACAATCTTAGTGCAGTAGAAAGTATCAGTAATTACTGTTAAATAGAAGAATTTGTGCAGTCAATGCAAATACATTTTTTTGTAGTAGTTTATTCTGAACTGTGAATCCAGTGGATCCAGTAAATATGGAACTGAATGCCTTAAATTCTTCACAGTTTGGTAAGCAATGGTAAAAGAGGCATTTCCTTGTAGCACAGTTTTCAACATGGGTGGATTTAACAATACTGTGTAGTGGTGATCTTTTTAAGAAGCTTTCCACTTGTATTCTTTTCAGCATCTGAGAAAAGAAAGAACAGGTGTCACATGAGTAGTTGTCTCAACTTATGCAGTCTGAACTTTCTAAAAAAAATTTTCATAGATGTAAATAGAAGAACATGAAAGATTAAGGTTTCATTGTATTGATAATCTAATGCATGTGTGCTGTACTGAAAGCAGCCACAGTGGAGGTTTCAAGGTACTTCAACACTCATATTCTTACTTCTTGTGTTCTTTTGAGAATCTTAGTCTGAGCTGCTTCCTATATCAGAATTTAATGAAGAAATCAGGACTTTAGTGATCATCTTGAAAGCTTCATTTGAAACATCTCACATCAGGAGTTCAAGTTTAAAGTTTGAGCTTTCTATTACAAATACAAATTTTTGTTTAGGTGAAAATTACAAATTTAATATGGTTGTAACCTTTTTGAGGGACAAACCATAGATGTAATAATAAACTTAAGTCCATACTTCTTTGTTATCCTTTTTTTTTTGTTTCCTCTGTCACGTATGACTTGATGAATTTTATAGACACCCATTAAATTGGAGTCTGGCTATCTTCTTGTAGCTGGAAAAGATAATGATTGTCTTCCAATTCAGAGCTACAGCAAGAGAGAAGTGGCCTATTGCTCTTTTAATTGGAAGGTTACCAGTAGTATAATTCAGGTATAGACTTACATGTGACCTTTAAAGTTTTAGTGCTTGAAATGAATAAGAGTCTTGCAGTGTCATGTGTTTTGTTGCTTTTGAAGTTACTGTAGTGAGCAGGCTACTTAATGAGAATATGTTGTTTTGGGAGTTTTTTTGCCATTTCTCAAGGTATTATGGACTTCAAAAGTATCCTATATTTAAGTCTGAAATAATTTCCAACTTTTAAGTTGCGTTTTAAACTACCCATTTCCAAAAGGGAAAAAAATAATTGTACTCAGATATCTACAGCAAGGATGGAGGTTAAAAATAAAATGCAGATTTTTTTTTTTCCCCTAGTGTTACAGAGGAATATTTTAAATTGATTCTATCTGTTCCTAGAACTTAACACTGCACAAGATGTTGCTATCCTTGGTTGTATCTTGTCTTTGATAAATCAGTGCTGATTGCTTGACAGAAAGGTAAAGGAAACCTCATAGGCATTGAAAATGTTACAGCAAATGCTTGTTCTTGTCATCAGGAGGATAATCAAAAAGCCTGAATGTTCCCTTTTTGCGGGATGTGGGGAGGGTTGCTACCCATAGTTTGATCAGTTTTAACTCTGGATTTTATTTAAAAAAAATAGCAACTAAAGTAACTACCTACTTTGAGATAAATATGCTCACATGGCTGACTTAGAATGATCATTATATGCCAGCATTTCTTTTAGTCCACGAGTCTGTTCTATATGTATATTACACCTATTAATATGGTGTATGCTTGTGTTTATAGAGGGCACAGCAGAAGTGTAATTACTTTTTTACCTTGACTAAACTGTGAAACGTGTTTGTAATAGTAGTTTGTGATAGCTGGTTGTACTTCAAAAATTCATGGAATAAAGGTGCATCATCACTGCTATGCATGTGTGCTTACTCCTGAAAAAAAATTTTTGAGGAAAAAAATATTAGTATTTGAAGGATCATGTTACATGACAAAGTATTACTGAAGAGGTGGGCTGTGTGAAGAGAGGACATGTGGCTTTTGTTCCTACTGCCAACTGATCCAGAAACAAGACTGAAAAACATAATGACAGTCTTGTTCTGCAGCAGCAGCCTGTCCTTGCCAGAATAAACACAATGCATTAGTAAAACGTTTATTTCAGTGTTCAGTTGTCACCAACCAGGAAAATGGAGCATAGTAGAAAATAACAGAAGTCTCAAGAAATTTCACCAATAGGTAATTACGTCAAAAACAAATGTATGCTTGATTATATCTGAATGCCAGAAGTCTTTAAAAATGGTCAGCCAAGAAAATATCAGTGGGTTTAAAATGCGGATACTGTCTTAACAGGCATGGGATGAGTAGGGGTAATTTGTGGAAAAGTCTTAATTCCATAGCATTAATTATGTAAGTATGAATGTTTAATTTGCTGTACTTGATTAGAAAGCTTCATCATGGTAGGTAAATAAATTCCACTGCGTTGACGGGTAACATTAAATTAAGATATACTGAACAGCTCTTGAATCCTTCTTGAGCAGTACCCAGGAACTGGTTTAAGAAGTAGATTTGAAGAGCTGATCTGTGATACTGTTCTCATCATTATATGCTCAAACATAGTCTCAAATTCAGCTTCATAGCAGTCCTGAAAAAAAAACTCGCTAAAGCCCCCTTTTTTTATATTAGAGTAATACAAGACTGAGAACATTTTGAAAGGAGCGAAACGATTAGAGCTGATTCTTTGTGACATGTTTTGTTAAGTTAGTGTGTATCAGGTGTCGATAAAAGCTTGTGAAAAATCTGTGATAAAACTGGTATGAACAAATAGCAAAGAAAATGCACCCATATCTGGGCTTGTATATGATAATAGTATCACAAAACTATTTGGGAAATAAAAAGATACTGAAGAAGACCAAAATACGTTATTCACTTTTCTACTGTTTATGAAAGCTGAGGAAGTTTTCTACAGAGGAATTAAAAGGAATGAGTCAGGGAAAAAAAAAAAAACATTCCCAATTTGAAGTTCAAACTAACATTCCTATTAACTTGTTAGGAGTTTTTAAAGAGTCTGAAGTCTGAAATTGCTGAATAAATGATTTAATAAGAGTTTGAATTTAATAAGATTTAATTTTCATTCCTTACTGACAAAGGAATGGGAGATGGTAAATGTGACTAGAGTAAGTTTTTGGTTTTGTGGGTTTTTTTAAATAAACTGCCAGGGGTGTAAGGGATGAGGAAATCTTGAGAATTTCAGACTGGCAAGTCTGAATTGCAGCAAAGAATAAAGCTGATAGAAAACGGAATCGTTGTGTGTACTGTGGTGAGGAAGAACTGGTGCGAACTTTGCAGAGGGGAAACTTGCAATCTGCAAGGCAGAGTCAAGGAGTATATAGGTAAGTGTAAGGTAATCCAGTTTCACAGTAAACCTCAACCAGGTTGCTCGCCCAAGGTTTCTGAAGGTACCGAGCTGTCAAGTGTTAACATGTACTCTAAGAGGTATTTCAGATTTCAGCTCTGTAGAGGTTTGTGGTGTTTTGGGGTGAATGGGGAGGTGGCAAAGGTTGAGAAATACTTAGCAGCATGCAAACAACCTGCTAAAGCCAGCTGCTGTGCTGTACTGACCAGAACTGTATGAAATGACACTAGTTGAGTATTGCTAAATGCAGACTGATCCATATGAGTGGAGGAGGAAACTGGTCTAAATTGTGCATGCATGAACATGGGCTCTAAGTAATACTTCTATCCGTGGTGGTGGGAGCATGGCGTTTGAATTACTGTCGGAAAAGACAAATGTGAGAACAATAGAGAGAAAAAAAAATGAAGCTGTTACACTATGTTATAAAGATAGCACGTGTTCCATGTGCAGTTCTGCTCTCTGCTGCCTTCCTGAGAGACAGTGGTCTTAGAAATGATGCATTGGAAGTCAACAAGGATGACTGAAAGTCAAAAAGGATGATTGAAAGTATTGAATGCTTTCCAGGGGTGACCAAGCAGACTGTACTTCTTGCTCCCTAGAGGGGAAAGAATGAGAAAGATGGATGTGAAGAAAGTTTGTAAGGTTGTAAGTGATACGGACATGAAGAAAGAATAATTGATTGTAATTTCTCATAATGCACCTATAGAGGTCCTGTAAGGAACTCAGCTTATTTATGTAAAGCAAAATTGCTCTTTCTCACAGCTTGTAATTACATTCATCCCAAAAGTTCTAATTGTTTGAAAAGAGATTAAATGACAATTTAATAGGCGTTGTCAAACCTGCAGGATCAGTCTCTGTACAGGAAGAATATAAAAGCCACAGATGGCTAAATGCTGGTAGGAGGGAACTATTGCAGCATTCTTGCCCTGCTTTTATCATCTGCATTTACTTAAGCATCTGCTGTTGGCCACTTGTGGAAGCAAAAATGCAGGCTAGATATCAAGGGTTTCAGAAAAATGTGTTGTTCTTGTATCTTTTTGTCCAATAGTCTGATGTTTTGAGATTTTATTTTTGTGTTTGTTCCCCAGTTCTTAAAATTTCCACAACTTTTTTTAAAAATCTGGGCTATAACGATGCTCCATTTCTTTTAGCATCTTTGGACACTGATCTGCTTATGTGTTTCATGAAACATTCATTGTCTGTCAAGCTTTATTAGTTGCCTTCGCTCCTCATTTGAAATTTATTTTTCTTCTATGTTTGCACTTTGTGGTGAAATAGCTTTTGAGTTGGGCAGTACAAAAGTTCAAAACTGTATTCTTTGTTTATGTATTGAAATCCATGTTTACCTACAAAGGAAAAAGAAATTTTTCTTAACTAAATGGACTTGAACTACTTCATACAAATCCCTGTCTTATGGCATGAAATGGTGATGGAAAATACTGGTGTTCTGGGAATGGCATCATGAGCTGAAGATACATTAACTCTAGAATTAAACTTCGCATGTAGGTGTAAAAAGCTGTGTTGTATCTGAAGTAGGAAGAACAGAATGCTTGTATAACACAAGGAGAGCTCAACTGTTGCAAAATATACTGTGGCTTAATTTTTTTTCCACTTTGTTTGGCTAGGCCTTAATATTTTGATTCATAAAGAACCCAAGTACGTAAGTGAAAATTGTCATTGTTTCTTTGAGTTTCTATCATTATATATGCAAATGCAGCACTTTGTATACAACTGTAATATTGTTGTTAAAATATTGACAGTATTGGTGCTGGGGAAAAATTGAGAAACTGGCTTTGTGACTTAAGTTCATTCTGTCACTTCTGTTACTAGGTTGTTAATTCTCTTGTTAGAGCATAAACTCTTGAAACAGGGTTCACTTAGAGTAAGATGCAGAAGGTTAGGGGCCTTCATATGTATCTAATCTTTTGCAGTCCATAATTATTGATCAGCTCTCTGCTGGCTTTGGAGAAGAATGCTTGGGCCAAGTTCTGAAGCACACCTCCTGATCCATCTGCTGCACAGCTTCCTCAGCTTGTTGCGCTGACAACTTGCATTTGCAAGGGGTCAGGCAGATGTCATGCATGAAAATACACAGAGAGAAACATCATATATATAAAACTGAATCCTGGCTGGAGTGCAACATTCTGTGTTTCTAAATGTAGGTTCTGTTGAATGTTTGGTATATTTTTTCAGTTATAAATGGGAATAATTAAAAACGGTAATTAAATTGTAAGAGTTACTCAGATACTTAAGAAACTTGTTTCTGTTAAGCCTTCTATTTATTTTTTGACTGTGAGTGTGCAGAAATTTCTCTCTTATGGGAATGGGTATGGTAGAAGAATCCAGCAATTATATTGCAGAGGGGTGAGATGATTTCCTTCCGTCAGGTGTTTTTTTTTTTGGGTTTTGTTTTGGTTTGGTTTTGTTGGGGTTTTTTTTTGTTTGTTTGTTTCTTTTTTTTGAGTTAGAGTGCTCATGTTTGCCTGCTTTGAACTTAAAGGTCAAACGTAAAGATGATTTTCAGAGAGAAGCTCATTGTGTCTGTTCAGATGAGTTACAATTCACAGGGTTTTTTTCCGGATATGTTTCACTTCTGATAAGCTTTTTCAGGCAGATGGAAATTAATTTATTCAAAATGCTTTCCCTGTTTAACATGTAATCTTGTGTCTGCAAAATTAGTTTCTGCTTCTGACTTTTTTGTTTGTTTCAGAAACTCGCACATTTCCGAGCAGAGTATGAGGGATGTTCTTGAGTTTCTGATCCTAAAAATGAGGGAAACTAACCTATTTAGTTAAAGGAAGGGAGGCGAAGAAGCCCAACATAATACAAAAAGGCACAACATGCATTACCGCAAGCTTGCTGTCTTTGTAAGACGTGATATTACATTTCTTTTATGTCTGATAGTTTTCACCAGAAGTGTCATACAAAATCAGTTATGTTGCTTAAAGTTTGCAGCAGAAGAACTGAGGCAGCTTTTGACTTACCTAAATTTCAGAGAGCGACATATCAAGCTGCTTTGGCAAATGAAGAGCTGTTGATGATTCACCTTCTCTAGCACTAGGCAAATAGGTTTCACAATCTTAAACTACAGAGCTAATAGTTTCTGTGTGGCTTTGAGAAAGTGTAAACCCACCATGATTAGAGCGTGTCTGCAGTCCTGCTCTTGCATGCAGTGCAAGCTACCATTCTGCTGACTGGAGCAAATATTGTATCAAGTGAACTAATGAACATTTGAGAAAATTGATAAGAGGACTGAATGTATTCAGTCTCTCTGCAATACATGCTATTGAGAATATCTGTCCTGATTTTTCCGTCTGTTTTCTCTTTGATGAATATGCTGAGAAGCTAATGTACCTCATCAGTTGACTCAGGCAAACAAAAGTGGAGGGGAATCCATTATCTTGCATGAAGTATTCTAGAGAGACTGGAGGAGTTTTATATTATTTCAGACCATTAAGTTGTGTCATCTTTCAAGCTCAACCTTGCTCCTCTCCCTTAAATTTGAAACTTAATTCAATTAGTAGATTCCCAACTCCTTTTAGGGGAATTACAGGTAATTCCCAACTCCTTTTAGGTGAATTACAGGTATTTGCAGAAATTCACACACATAAAGTCCTTTGTATGTGTTGCAGTGACAGAGGGGTTGTAAATATAAACTTCTTTCAAAAATTATGTCGATTATAAACCTTCTGTTATGGAATTTATAATTGGTAGTTAGTTTCTTTTACCTTGCTATGTGTTTTTTAGATGGCAGTTATGGTTCTTTGCAAGAATATTTGAAAAATAAATTACTGATGTGGAGAAGCTGCTTTTCGGTTGGGTTTTTTTGTTTTGTTTGTCTCCAAAGACTTGCAATGCTTGTCTTAGTCCAGCATGTTGGTATTTTCACGAGACCTTGGTAAGAATCTTTTTGTATGCTGATCTGTATACTGTTGCACTTGGTGAAATGGCTTTTTCTGTAAAATACAGTTATTGCAACTTGAATGATTGTAGTGTATCCTTTGATCAAACGCTTTTAAGGGGTTTGTCTTATATTAGTTGTTTGTCTGCAGTATTTTGTCTTCTCATACTCTTTAGTGAAGAAATAAATTACCTCACTCAACACACACATTCTCATGTTTCTGTGTTGAATTTCATTTTCTGTTCTTTCCCTGATTCCAGTCTGTTAAAAATTAAGAAACTGTATTTCCCTAGCTGTAATAGTAATACCGGCTAAAGCATTTGGTTTTTTATTAGTTTTCTTT
Organism: Grallaria varia; assembly: GCA_013396735.1. Classification (NCBI taxonomy): domain Eukaryota; kingdom Metazoa; phylum Chordata; class Aves; order Passeriformes; family Formicariidae; genus Grallaria; species Grallaria varia. Next base: position 24,340 of record VWZG01008553.1, read on the forward strand.
CCCATCCTGCCCTCAGCCACATGGTGAAACCAGGTGAAGGAACATGTTTGGTTTGGTTTGGTTTTTTTAAAGTCTTTTAAATTTCAAGTTAAATACTTCAACATCTGCCTTCTTAATCCAAGTGTTACTTTTCAACTGGTGAAGTCCGTCTGCAGTTTTACAACAGGCATGTGCAGGCAGTTGTACCTGGCTTAGTACAGACTGATGATGCAGTCAGGAGGAAAGGGATGTTAAGCAGCAAAAACCTTTTGCTATCTAGCACATTAAACAACATAGTAAGTTTTTCTTGCTGAATAGTCTCTTTGTTCTGAGTAGTAGTTGACTCATCTCTCTGCACAGCTTATGTATGCTACTTTCTTTAAGCAGCAAAAAATACAGAAAAGTAGTAAAAATAACTGAGTGAAATTAGTTCATGCTGTTTTCAACATGTGGTACGTGCCTCCTTGTGGATGGCTGTTGCTGTGTTGCTGGGGTTGTAGCCTCTGGTATCAGAATTTATGCAACCCACAAGTATTTTAATATGTGCCATGAGAAAGAAGGGTCAGAAAAACTACACATTGTGAATATGAAGAGGAATATACCGCTGCAGGTTTCCCTCCCTTACATGATAAAGAAAACAGTATTGTCCTAGCAAAACTTCCTTCATTATTAAAAAAAAATAGTAATGCTGATGAAACACAGTGGGTAAACTTCTTATTTATTCCAGTGTGCTTTAGGCATCCACTGCAATGAGCAATTCTGTTCCAGCTGTTCTTTCCCAAAAGATGATGCACATGTGGCAGTTTGGGGTCACTCAGGTCTACAGTGAGTTGAAATAACTCACTGACCAAATGAAAAGTAAAATTGTCAAACCACTAAAACTTGGTGCCTTGGTAGCGATTACATAAGGATTGTACCGATAGGCACAGACAGACCTGGACTAGGAGACACCACCTTTTTTTTGGAGGTCACCCTCAGACTGGAATAAAGCACGCTGAGAAACTGTATCTCTAGGCAAGATCCTGTCTGTAGTCTGATTAGGTCGATGTGTATTTGGTACATGCTAATGCACCTTTTTAGCAACTTGTGCCGCGAGTTCTGAGCATGAAACTGATACACAAAGGCAGGAGGAGGGGGTACCAAAAGGCTGAAAAAAGGTATTTGAAAGGTGTGCCCCTGCTTGTTTAAAATAAATGTACATGGTTGTCCTCTTCTTGTAACTCTGTTTAAAGATGTAAATAAAGGGTCTGTTTCTGTTCTTTAATTTTGGTCTAAGAAAAGACACAAGTTTGAATACTGCTGAGAGTTTGCTGTAGATTTAATGAAGGATGAGGACCCATATATTATTGAGAGGAAGTAGAGGTACTGCTGCAGAAAACGAGCTTTTCAGCCATGTGTTGGAATATATATGCTACTAACAACGACTACAATTCAGTTGTCCTTGGTAATATGTGACCTATTTGTATGTCACCACTCCTCCTCAAGTAGTCAGTGAAGCAACTTGACAGTAGTCTCTACTTGGTTTAGCAAATAGAAAGATTATTACAGAAAATCCAGTTATAAAGCCCCACTGAATTGAGTTATTCAGAATTAGTTTTAAGCAGAATGAGGCCACTAGACTAGTTTCTGCTTTTCTGTAGGTTTGTCAGTGATTCATTGTTTGAAAATATCTTATCTAATAAGCTGAAGGAGCAGGTAGTAAAGTTGTCTGAATCAAGACAGGTTATGCATTCAGGTTTCTGACATTATAGCAGAGCTGTGTATTCCTGAATGGCATATTGTGAGCAGGGCTGGGGAGAAGCTGTAGTTCTATGTGAGCGTCTAAAGATGGCTGAAGAGAAAAAGGAAAATAAGTGTGAAGATTGCTGCACAGATAAAAAAACAGAATAAAAACCATCAGACATACTGTCTTTTGAAGTGCAGATACAAAAGTAGAGAAATACGTCCAACAGGATTTGCTGCAAACTTGTAACATACCAGAAAATACCAGAAGTAACAACATGTAATTTTCCTTTATTTTATTAACACTCTTTTCAGAGGATTTGTGTCATCTAAGATTGAAGCACTTCACCTGTGCTGAGTTTGAATTCGTGGTTTTTGAGTTTTTGCTTCGTGCATATGTATGCATAAACCGTTCTCTACTTGCTTCAAAGGTTACTGCTTCATGTTTTCAAAGATAATGAGATACGACTTAGCATTTCAGTTGATTAGATGGTTTCAGGATTCCATAGAGCAGAAAGAGGAGGATATACACAAATTTTCATTAAAAGTTATCAGACTCAAAATATAACTGCTGTTTGTTTAGAATACTGCTTCTTAAATTGCGTGTTTAATCTGCTACCTTAGTTACTCTTTCGATACCTGCAAACGTGAAGATGCAGCAGTGTAATATGTTTGAACAGAAATCAAGTGAAAGTGTTCAAATATACATTTAAGGTAGTTCTGTTTGTCTGTACAAGAATTATTTTGTAGTATATAAATGCTAAGACCACAGCAGTGATTTTCTTAAATCTGCGTGAAACTTTGCTCTTTCCTGTCCATGTACCATGGCCTGTGTGAGCTGTAATATTGCAGACAGAGGGAAGTTAATTGACCCCAGCAAATACCAGCAATCATACACGTGTGTTAACAAATTATAGCTGAAGGCCTATACCACAGTCTGGGTGCAGGAATTTTGTGGGGAGAAAAACCACTCATGGTATTCTACAATGGGGAGAATGTACCTAAGTAAAATTCACACTTTGATGCTATGTGTGCTTGCATTTGCATCTGTATTTCTAGTCACTGTGTTCAAGAAGATTTGGGGGAAGGGAGATGAGATCTCTCTGCATCCTGGAAGGCATGATGGAGAAAGCTGTTTGTACCGTTTATAGGAGGTCATAGTGCTATCATATGTATCTTGGAAATTCCATTTAAGAAACAATTTCATCTCTCACAAGGAGTAGTTTCTTCTGCAGGCTACCCAAAATACTGATCATTTCAGTACTGTCTTCCTATAATGAATTTGCATACACTACTACCAGTTTTAGGTAGGTCAAGCTGAGTTGATAATCTTTGGGAATTACAGTATTGTACTCAACTATTTAATTATTCTATGGTGATCTGAGATTCCAGTGAGACTGCTTAGAAAGCTTTAATTTTTTGTTATTTGCATACACTGTACAGATTACTGTTGAAGATAGATGTATTAAAAGTTACTGAAAGTTAACTACGTTGCTACAGGTAAAAAAGAAATGGGAGAGGAAAATTTCATAACCTGTTTGCCAGTTACTCTTCTCTGTACATCTTCAGCACAAGAAAACTTAGTGAAGCTGGAGTAGTTCACAGTTCAGATGCAGTGAGGTAAAGGCTCTGTGGGAGCAAGAACAGTCATCAGCTGGTAGCATGAAGGAAATCACTCTGTGTGTTCTGAGTACTGTTGATCTCTTGGCGAATCTTCAGCTTTGTGGAAGAACTGTAAGCAGTTTAGATGTTATGAACAATGTTTGTGTAAAAGCAGGTGCTTGATTTGCAGCATATATTTTTACATAAACTTGCTAGTTTTGCTTAGGTGTATGGACTTGGCTGAGGCTGCCCACAGAGATGTCATTGTCTGAATGCTGTATGTTTTTCCAGTTCGATTCTTTGGTCTCCTTAGACATAATTATTTTAGTCTTTTTCTGAAGTCAGTTAGTGGCTTTTGAGTATTAATGCTTCCTTTTTTTAGCTGAATAGGCAAGAGACTTCTGGACACTGCTTGATGCTAACAGATATCCAGAAAATAAATATCAGGTATTTATTTAGAAATATATTCTAAGCTCATTTAGAGGAGAACTTAGCGTCATCTGCTTGGAATTTTATCTCATTGACGGAGAAATTTTTCTGGAGTCTTCTTTTTTTCCCATCAAGTTTATATGGCTTTACTACTGTGAATTCCAATTTGGTAAATTGTTACCATATACATATTAACCTTATTACTTAGTTGGAAATGTAGTTAATTAAAATTATCTTTAAATAAATACTGAATTTCTAGTTTTATATAACTTCCAGTACAGCGAACACAAGTACCTTTAGACTGCTACATCTTTGAGGGTTTCCAGATACCTTGATATGGGGAAGGACAGTTTCAGTATTGGTAATGATGAAGAACTTGGGGGGTTTTAATCCACTGATTGCCACAATATTTTGTATGATATTGGAGTCAATCACTAGAATACGTGGATGTAAGAACACAAGCAAAGTCAATTTAAGCAAAGCCTTTAATGTTCTAATGGAATTTCACTTTTTCTTTTTTTAATATAGATAACGGTATAATTTAAATTCCTCTTCACTGCGTATTTCTTGGATCTCATCCACCTGCTTTGACTTGAAAGAATTGAATTCAAATTGGTTCCTTCTCACAATAGTCTTCTATGGTGTAAGTCATGTGAGCTCCAAACCTTCAGTGGTTTTGTTGAAGTATGTCAGCCTGTGCTGCTTTGGCTGGTTCAGCCTTCTGATTACCAGGATGGTTACAGTTTTTTAAAATGCCAGTGCTTACTCTCTTGAATGCACTATATATTTAATGCTTTTCGTTTAATTTTGGGTTTGTTTTGTTTTTAGTTGCAGTGGTGTTGGCATTACGAAGAGTTGGAAAACACAAGTATTTTTTTCAATACTAAGTGGAAGAATATCTTCTGCCTCTGCCCCAGTGAGCAGAGGAGCACATATATTTTGGATGTAATTTTTATGAGGAAATTCTTTTTTCCAGTGAGAATGTAGGATATTTTCTATCCCAAATGATTTACTTTTGACTAAGTAAATAAACGTCTCTTCTGATGTTTACAGTGAATATTATGCATTAGGCGTGGAGATCCTTGTAGAATTGAGACTTATGTATGTGCTTCTCTGGCAGGCAGTCAGTTTAGAATACAATATTGAGGGAGTACAGTATGCTCTTCATTTTTTAATAGAGTTCTGATGCAGGAATGGAAAAATAGAAGAAGAGATATGTATTAAATGTGGGAATTTCCTTAGCATCATATTTTGTAATGATTTTGTAAAATAACCCTAATGTTATCCTTGACTTCTGCCAGAGTATAACTGTAGAATATTTATATATGTAAACAGCATATTTAGGTAATCAGAAGAAATATTGCCTAAAGATAACTTAAAGGAGAAGGTCTGTTTCAGATGTAGAGGGATGTTGGCATAGGAACCAAAGAAATAATCTAGTCATAAACAAATTTCAAATGGAAATTAGTGGTACCCTTCAGTAGTGAATATTAGTACAGTTAGTTCCATTTTAGGATACATAATCCTTTCAGTGCCATAAAAGAATCTGAGCTGTTTTCTATAGTAATTCTGCATTTTACATGACAGATAATACAGAGGAAGACTTAAAAATCTGTAGTCCTTCTCTCCAGTCTTCTTCCCCCGTTTCAGCATCTTACATCCTCTTTCCCTCTTCCTTCCCAAAATGAATGGTGATGTTGAGATAAGCTTTTCCAGCTCTTGGATCCTCTCTGTTGCAGTTTTCTTTGTGTGTTTGAGAGAGAGACCGCAGAAGTAGTCTGTTTTCAAGCCTGACTTAATCTTCCTTCTCTAGCTAATTTTTAGTTTTGCATGGTTTACTTTTTCCCATTTAAAAGAATGTATCAGTCAGTTCTGTTTCATTTGTCTTTAACAGATTATTTATCTAGCATGAGAATTGGTAGTTACCTTCATTATTCTCTGTTTTTCTGCTGATAATACTTGTTGAATTTTTCTTCCAGCTCATGTGGTTGTCTAGGACCATGAAATTGTCCTGTGATTAACTTGTGTTTTGATGTGGAGAGCAGAGGGAGCAATCAGACAGTGAAGGAAATTAGGTTTTCTCTGTTCTCAAGGGTAAAAGTAAAGTTCAGGTCTGCTCTCTACCACATTCATAGTAATAGTATCATATCAGATCATTAAAAATGTTTTGGTCTTCTAAAAATAATTGATGTTGACCACTATAAGGACCTTTCTTTTTATTTAACAAAGATTATAAAATCTGTACTTCACATTAATAGACTTAGGCAATGCTGCTTGAAATGGTAGTAACATTTAATTAGATTGACACTTAAATAAGTGTTTGCCTTCTGCTCAATTTTGGGGGTTTAGTTGGAAACTTTAAACTTGGAAGCCATTCCGTTTTTGCTGTTGGTTGGTAATGTTCTTTGTCAGACCCACTTTGGAGCATCTCAGGGAGCAGAGTTCTTGGTGTGAATGCTGAGGTGGGAAGTAAAATAATGGAAAGTATGAAGGTGCTGGAAGGGAGGAAGAGAGTTGCCTTTTTTTTTTCTTGTCAGGAATTTGTCTTTAAGCAACTAAATGTATTGAAATCATAACCTTTCCTGAAACATTGCTGACTATAAGTCGTATTGTTGTTATTACTGTTACTTATTGGGGAATATTAAATGTCTGGAATGTGGAATTATTTTCATGTTTTGAATAGTCCTGGATAACACAGATTTGAATAACCTCTGGACTAACTGTTTCTGGGATGAACCACTGACCTGCTAACTGGGGGCTTACTGTGGGGAAACATGAACATCAGTCACATCAGCTTTTGCTGCGTGGGAGGTTAGTTAGAAGTACTAAATTGGTGAAGTGTTTGTTAGAATCACTCCATGCCATTAGTTGAAAGCTTCTACACAAAAATCAAAGTAAGGCATTGGGTTTAGTTGATTATGATTTTGCATGTTTGAGCAGGACTTGGTGTTAGAACAGATTTCCTGTGTTGATTTCTTGTAATACATATACATACATATATGTACATTCTTGATCCTGTATGTAATGTATTTCAAGAATGTATTCCTGCAACACTGGAAAACCTAGGGTTTATGGAATTCCCTATGATTTAAGCATGTGAAATGACTAGGGAATACAGACAAGGCTACTCTTGAAATTGAAGATGTTCCTAAAATTAGTTTAAGTAATTTAAAATTATCTTGAAAATGTATTGTAAATGTACTTTTCCAAAGTATTAAAATATTAGTCCTTCTAACTTAAATGTATTTTAAAATAGTATGAAATAAGGCACTACAGACTTATTTTTCTCCCCTTTAGTCATTACTGTGGTATCTTAACACTGTTTAAAACCAAAGATGATTACTGGTCATTAAGATTTCATATAAGATCCAGCAATGGTGAGTTGTTTGGTTTGGGTTTTGTTCCCTGTACAGTCTGTGCTTTTTTTTTTTTGGTTTGATATATAGTCCTCATTTAACAAGCAGTATATATGTCCTTGATGGATAAATGAATAGTTCTAATAATATTTTCATTTTCCTTGCTATTTCTGTGTATGAGCTGTGAAAAGAGCTTGCCAGTGTCTTGGCAGAAACATTCCAGGGATGTGGTGTTTGGCTGTCATGAGTGGATGCAAATTTAAACATTCATTTTTGAATATAGATTTGCAAAGTAATTTTGATACAGTTTGCAATCAATGCAGGTGAGGAGTAGAAGTACTTAAGAAACATCTTGTAAACATATATTTTCTGTTCTGTACTAATCCTGGTTTCAAATGTTTGCCTGAATAGTTTTGCTTTCCAGACATCTTATGATGCCGTATCTATAACTATGCCTTTGTTTCATTTTACAGAGGAAATAAAGGCTGAAACAGAAAAACAAAGGTATGTGATAGTTCATCATATTAAGTGATAGTGCTTTTAACATGTTATAAATGTGTGCCATACTTACTCTGCACTGGGAGTACAGGCTCTCTCTGAAAAGCATTTTCAACATATTTTGGATGGTTGGTGATATCTGGAAATGTGCAGATAGTGCTGCTTATGTGACTGGCTGTTCTGGTGCAAGACACAGCGCTTGCAAGTAGCAGCAGAAGATGGTTTAGAGGGAGGGAGCAGGCTGGTGCTGTCTGGCCAGGGAATGTAGGAAATGGGGATCAAGGCTGGAAAAGGTCTTTGTGGGTGGCACAGAAATTTCTTTCTGTGTATTGGTGGAGGAACCTTGAAGTGTTTTTAGGGAAGGGGGGAAAAAGCCTGGAATGTAGATAAAGGACTTAAACTGTGAGTGAGCAAGGGGAGGAGATTGGGGTCAGGAAGTGGGAATGCGCAGAGAAAACCAGTATAATTTGAAAAGACAGTGTCTGAAAAGGACCTTGTTAGGGAATAGGTGTAGATTTGTGAAGGCAGTTCCTCAGTGTGTGGAGGGAGAACCAAAATTTGACATTCAGCACTCTTCTGCTGTCAACAAGTAAATTTTTAATATTGGTAAACTGTGGAATCCCTTATTAGTATTTACGTGTTCCACAGGATCTTCTTCCTAATCCAGTGTACATTACTAACTGTGGGTCAGGGCTGTGTGGTGAGAACTGTTCATACCACTTGTTGAAAGAATCGGACCAGTGTGTGGAACTGATGATGGAAGTGTTCTTACGACTTAAGCAGATGAATGCTTTGGGGATCTACGTTCTGCCCTGAAACTAAATTTCTGGTTTGGGCAAATAATTTAAACCACAGCTGTCAAAACTGACTGCTAATGATTTCTGCTTCATCCCCTGGGTGTTTGAGCTGAGATCTACAAGTTTTGATTGGAAAATGTAAGCACTTCTAGCTAGAAGGAAAGCTAGTGGTAACTTCATTTCAGAAGACGTAAAAGAAAACAATATCAAATATGCTGAAAAATTTAATCTTACAGCTTATGAAATTGGACATGTAAAACATAGAGGGTGCATCTGACTGAGACTGTGCTCTGCTTTCCACCAGCAAAATAAAGTCGATACCACTAGCTCATACTAGGATTGTAAAAATAAATGTAATGTCTGTGTAGTATTAAGAAAAGCACCACAAGACTGTTTCAAACAGAAAGTAATAATGTGGATTTATAATAAGTTTTTCTTAGAGTAGTATATATGAAGCAGAAGTCCACATTGTGAAGCATGATAAGAAAAAAAAAAAAGCTGAATGTTAAGTATTCACTGAGAGATATTTGTTCTGGGCACTGAATAAGGAAAGGCAATATCTGATCCTGTAGTTAAATACCATGCTAAAACTAATGAGAGCACTAAATTTTCATTATTTACGCAGGTATGGTTTAGCCATTTCTGAACTTTGGGTGCTTCGTTTCTGTCCTGTTAATGTCTGAAGTTGTGATTTTTTGGGGGGTAGAATGTGAACTGCCTATGAAGATTTTCTGAATAAATTCTGATTTTTGCAATGCTGTCTTTATTTTGACAGTAGCCTTTTGCTGCTATCAAGGCATTTCTGGACTTGGATATTGTAAATGGATTTCTCTGTTCTTACTGTAGAGTCAAATTTTTTAGATGCAGTAGAAAGTACTGTTATTTTAAAATAGGTAAACTTGATTTATCAGATTATTTTCAGCTTGTTATTTCTGTAATTGAAATTTTAGTAACAAGGGACTTCTAATGATGCTTTAAGTTTCCAGTCCCTGTTCCAGGTAACTAATCTCACAGTTAACCTGGAATGCACTGAAAAATGAGTCACTTCCACCTTCTAGAAATTTTGCTTGGAAACCTGCTTCTTTAGTTGTTTGTTTTTGAAACAGAGCTGATATTTGGTAATGGTGTGGAGGAGAATGGAATGGAAAAGTGCACGCTGATGTACGTAACTGGTACACAGCAAATGCTGCCAGAAAATCCATTGTTTGATACATACCTTCACTTTTTTCTATTGCTGATATGTAAAGATCAACATATTTCATAATTCTCATTTTGGTAGATGTCATGGTGGAAGAAAGTTTTAGGGATAGTTTCTGGTTTTACCGACTGCTGGGAAAAAAAAAACCAACAAAAAAAACCCCTAAACCAACAGAAGCAATTCAGTGACATTTAGAAGAAAAGTCCTTTTGAGTTTCTCCTCTCCCCTCCCTGCTATCTCCTTCCCTTTCATCATCAGCAATGTGATGAGCTTATTGAGTTGCTTTTCCAGTTAAAAATGTGCATAATTTTTCATGCTTAATATTTTGTCCATTTTAAAATAGCTTTCAATTAAGAGAAGCTTCAGGCTTGCGCCGTAGCTTGCTCTGGCATGGGGTCTTCATTTTGAGAATCTTGTCATGGCCTGCTCCTTGTTTTGCACAATTCTGAGTTTATTTCCGGAGTGCTCTTTTTAACTTAATTTTAATGGTTTCAGTAGACAGAATCACTAAATGAGGAACAGTCTTGTCATAAGACATAAGCAAGAGATAGGAATTTCAGAGAGGTTTAAGAACATGGAGCAATCTTGTAATTCCTCTGCAACTTACCAGGTTTTTTTTCAAAAAGAGCTCTGCTTCCAGCAGAACAATAAAATTGTGCATCCAACAGAAAAACAAACCTTTTCTTCAGGAAAAAAATATACTGGGGGATAAATTAAACTTTCAAAAGAAATGTTATTTAGTGGAAAGTAACATCTTAACACTAATTATTCCCTATTAAGACTGAGAATTTAGGTGCCCTTTTAAAGCAGCCTAACAAGTAGATAGGTCTGTTTGAATGTGGTCCCAAGCATCATTTCAAGGACAATCCGGCTTGCTCCTTGAAAAGCTAAAACTAATGTATATTGAGTCGTTTAAGGCTCATTCCACGATGCAGGGAACTGCAGTCATTCTTCGGATTTATAATAAACTCTTAGCAGTTCATTCTTCCACGTCAGGAGCATGAAATTGAATGCATTCCTTGAAGCATCTGATTTAATATGCAACATGCATAGGACCTGTATTTGAATATAGTTGTTCTATAAAGATCTATTTGAATTGCTGCAAGAATTTTGTAATCCTTCACTATAGATGATGATGTGATAAACTTTTTATTTCAATATCGCTTATGAAGTCTGTGGAAGACAGTATAGTTTACCTTTAATGGAAAGATACCTATGCATGCACTAAGAAGATCAGGAATGCTTTATAGAAAGGTGATGAGCTTTTTGTGAAATAAAATCTGAACATCTTGCTTTGAGCCAAGGGCACGCTGCACTGATGCACACAAATTAGTGAAAAATGACCCATTCTTGATGATCCTTTTTTGATAAGTATTAATGAGCATGACCTTTCTAAAGGTACTGTAAGCAATAAAACTTCAACAGCTCACAATTTTCTTGCTTCTGTACTGTTAGTTATTTCAGATACTTTGCCCAAGTGAGATACATTGGTAACCACTGAGCTCTTAAATTCTGTGGTATCACCTGAAGCAGAAATAGGGTAAAGATTTTGGGTTTTCTACTATGTTTTCTTAGTTTGTTGATTTGTTTTTTCCCCGAGTATCTTCAGAATTAAAGTTCAGATACAGTTTAATCTCCAAAATAGGTGTACTTTCTCTAAAAGTACTGAACCAAACTTGTATCATAATACAGCAGTTGAGTAGTTTTTAACTTTAAGGGTCATAAAAAGTTTTGGCAAGTTGTATTTTTATTTATTCTAGTAGTAACAAACTCAGCATCTCTTGGTTTTCATTTGATGTCGAGATTGCACTGAATACATTTCCTTTCTTCTCCTCTGCTTTCACAAATCAAGTAAGGGGAGGCTTTTCCTATTTGAGAGGGAGCAAGTCTTTATACCTTCAAACCAGCAGGGACGATCAAGTATCCACCTAGTATGCAAATGGGTCAATTTGCCTGATCCAGAAAGGAGATGTGAAAAGCTGTTAAGAATATTTTACATATTACCGTTGACGTCATAGAACTTGGTCTTTCCTAATGTTAATTTTCTTGATACTTTATTTCATTCAAAAACATTGTGGTGGTGGGAACTATTTGTGTGATCACTTACATCATTCTAATATAGTTACTCTGTTTAGTCCCCCTCATGGAGAAGCAAAGTCTGGTTCAAGCACTCTTCCACCAGTGAAATCAAAGACAAGCTTCATTGAAGCAGACAAATACTTCCTACCATTTGAATTGGCATGCCAGTCCAAGTGCCCCAGGATTGTCAGTACGTCTCTAGATTGTTTGCAGGTCTGTATGAAGATGTGTTTTAACTGTCAACTTTAAATTCTGTTGCTTTGGAGGGGAAGCATAGTTGTATGTAACATAATGTCATGGGGTTTTTATTATTTTACTTTATTGCACACACAACCAAATAGAACACCTTTCTCACAAAAGGTGAATGTATGCCTTATGTATTATACAGTGTATATATGTATTTATTTGCGTATATATGTATTACCACAGTTACATGTTTGGATCAGTTTTGCTATGTACAACTGCTTATTTTCATGTGTTTAAATATGTGTTGAACTAAGACAGCAGGTATAGCATTAGCAAATTTATTTTGTTATTTATAATTCTAGTAAAATATTTTCAATTTGAGATGTCTAATCTCTCAAAACTCCCAAGTCTCCTGTAGTGTTCCTGGAAAAATTCTACAGCCTGGAATTTCACCATTCAAATTCTCCTGAGCAGCCCAACACTGAACTCAGTTTGCAGTTACAGGCACATGTGTGCCTGGCAAGCTCTTGCACTGTGATGCTACTCTTTTTTTCAGTAGGTGGGCCATGGAGATTTACAAATACTCCTATGTCTGAAGTGTTTGGAAGAGGATTATACTAATTTTGTAATAAATGCCACTTCTGAGTACTGAAGACCTAATAAAAGAAGGGGATAAAAGAACACTTAAAACCAGAAGAAACACTTAAGCTACTAGCTAATTTTCTGTTTTTAAATAGAAAGCATTTGCAACTGATTTATCTGGTATTAAAAACATTTGTGTGCTGACTACATATGAAGACTTGTGTGATGTGAGTTAGCTTTTAGAATCCTGTTAATTTTAAAACATTGTTATCTGATGAACAAAAACTTTAATGTTAAACTTGCTGACAAACTTTGTATTGCAGTTGCTGAGTGAAAATGGAATAAATCTGGAGGACATTTAAAAAAATGTTTTGTGAGACATGGAGTACAATGTACTGATTTAATTATTCTGTGGGAGTTAGAGCTTTCAAGTGAATTTATTTATTATAACAAAAGGGTGACTTAATTTTTTAAGCTCTTTATTTATATGAATTTCTTTTCTTCTCTCCAGAAACTTATAGCATATGGGCACTTGACAGGGAATGCTCCAGACAGTACAGCTCCAGGCAAAAAATTAATTGATAGAATTATCGAGACAATATGTGGCTGTTTTCAAGGCCCTCAGACAGATGAAGGGGTTCAGCTACAAATAATAAAGGTAACATCTTTAATACCTTATGTATTTATTGTGGTGACAGAGTTCAAAAGCAGAAGCATTTAATTTGTAAATGTAATGTTAACTTAAAAATATTTTCTTGATCCTTTTTCTTTGAGATGAAAACTCCCTATCCTATGCTCCTTTCCCTAATTGCTCCCATGGCATTTTCGGTGAACTCATGGTTGTGACCTCAAGTCTTATGCACAGACCACTGGGTGAAATTCCATTCACAGCAGACCTGTGGAGCTTATAATTGTACCTCCTCTAATTGTGAGGAATTACTATCAAACCATCCTGCACTCTCAGTGGGAGAAATAGTAATTAAGCAGCAGATTTTAAAATCTGTTTTGGAGTTGGTTGATGAAATGCAATTAGGCCTGGCAGTTGGGTGTTACCACAGTAGATTTGTGCTGCAATGTTATAGCGGTTTGCTTGAAGGAGGTCCAGGATTTCTTTCCATAGCTTATGTAAATGTTGCATGTGGAGCTTGTACAAATAAATGTTTCTGGGGAATCTGTTTTCTGATTGCAGCCACTAATTATGGGTATTTGTTGCAGGAAATTATTATGCCAAGTACTAGAAGTTAGCTACCTAGTGGAAATGCTATACCCTGCTCCTGTTACAGCAGTCTTTGAATGTCTGTGATGGTGAGCAGTAGTGAAGAATACAATTGGAGTTAGTTTCGAGAGATGGAGTATTTGTTACCTCCTATTCATGTGTATATGTATCCTGAGGCCTTGGCATTTCTTGCAGATTGTATTTACTTGTTTTACTGAGAATATAGTTTGTTCTACTCCTTTTCATATCACAAGTTTTCCTTGTTCTTTGCACTCTACTTCTCCAGCAAATAGCTGTTAAAAATGTTTGTTTATGCTGCTGTTTTCTGGATTTGTTGCATTGTTTTGCCCAAGCATTTAAGACATTTTTCATCTTCCAGAGGAAAGCTTTTGTTGATTTAAACTTTGTGGCTGAAACTGTTATATATCCCTCTCACTGTTATACTGTCTCTCTGAATGCTTTCTTATTTCAGTCTTCCCCTCCTGAAGGGGGCTTATCTATGAGGTATTCCTTCTGTTCAAGAAAAGAGTTGAGAAAGTAAATTCTTCAACAGTTGTAAAATGCATTAAGTGTGTATGTTAAGTGCCTTCACTGTTTAGATTTAGCTCACTGCCATGTTAGAATGACTGGGAAAGTGGAGAGTACTGTTTTGACTTTGTCTCCATGTTTATCCAGTACACTGAACGCTATAAAAAGCCTGAAAATTAGAAATAACCTTGCCAAAGACCAGAATTTTTTACTTTGAAGGAATAATGAAACTGCTAAGTCAGTTGTATTCTCATAGGTTTCATAATTCTTCAGTTCTGAGCTGAGTGTGGACTCCACTTCTTCAGTATGATTTGAAGGATTGATCATATGTCTTTTCAGATTTTTCTGTAGTTCTAGTGATCAGTATGTTGTCTGAAAAATTTTAATTCCATCAGGGAGACAGAAGGCAGTGGGGACCTGCATCTTCCACTTTGTTGTGCTGGTACTCCCAGGGTGTTATCCACAACATAAGCAGCACTCTCACAGGGCAGCTGCCTCACCAACACCACAGTGAAAGTTGAGAACCTTGATCGTCTGGACACCTTCCTCCTGGAAATGTCTTGGTTCTACACATGGTATGGGTGTTCCTTACGTAGCGTGGTGCCCCCAGTGTAGGATCTGAGAGCCATTGTTGGGCCAGAGTTTACCTGCAGTGCTGGTTCTGTGTTATGAGACAGCTTTCACGTGGTGGAGTCATCTTAAGCCACTTCCCAACAACAAGAGCCACATAGACGTTCTGAAAATACCTTTCTCCTGACTACCAAGGAAATAATCTTGCTGACACTGAGGAGTATAATTTGTCTTTTATTAGGTATCTGAGCTTAGAGGCATGAGATCCACTTGGTTTGATGGGGGCCAGTTTAACTTTTCCTGTGTCTGCTTGCATGTTCTGGTCCCTGTAATGCCCTTGTTCTTTATCTACAGACTCTGTGATGAACCAGACTGGGAAATTCACCTTTTCTTTCCTTTCTCTTGTCGTTTAGTTAGATTTGGTGTAATTCTGAGGTGAAGCTATGCAAATTTCATGCTTAGTTGTTATGATGGGGATTGCTGTGGCAGAAAAAAGTCATTAGACAACTGATGCAATTGAAAATGGTTTATGCAAATTATGTTTGAAATCGCCTTCCTTGGTTGAACTTTTTTGCCTACAGGCTTACTCTCCTATGGTGTTGTCGTGTGGGAGTACAGACTTCCGTTGACACTTGAAGAGGTCTTAGCTGAAGTTCTGTTTACATTTGTCTGGCGTTTTTGTTCCCAAGGAACTAAAATCATGGCAAAATTATATTAATTTTTTTAAAAATCTTTCAAGAAGGAATAGGGTTGAGGAAAAAAGGATGGGACATGCAGTCAACTAGTTACCCTCATCTGTGTTTGTTTTACCTCGGTCTGCTATATGGAAAGTATTTGCTATTATCCAGATACTTCTGCAGCTTAATTTACTCATCGTTGGCAAAGGAAAATTGTGTGTGTTTGATAGCTGTAGTCTGAAAACTTGGATATTATTTAGCGGCATTTTCTGAGTCTTCCATGTGCAACAGATTGTTCATGAGGTCAACTCCTGTGTGTGTCTTTCTACAGCTGGTCACAGTGTCAGTATGACTGGTGTCTGTGGAGGAAGGAAAGTTGCATCAAATGTCCTTTGCGCAAGTTGCTTTTTGAAACTAAGGGAAAATAGACAACTACTCATTATTGGATTCCTGAATGGGAAGTCTGTAAAAGCTGACTAATTCTGATGAGTAAGGAGAGTTTTGATAGATTTGAAAGTATTAAAATTTGTATGAAAACAGATTCCAAATTGAGACGACCCTTAGAACTACTGTGAGTTCCATATCCTGTTACATTTCAGTAGTGTGTAATTCTAGGTAACTTAATCATCTTAATCATGTTTGTTTCCTGTTAAAAGATTGTAGAAAACTTAATTTCTCCTATCAACACTAGGAGGATCTGTGGATTATGGAATGATTTGAGAATGGAAACAATGATGCAACAAGTTCTTCCTTTGAATATTTGTATTTTGCGGCTTAAATTAATGGCTGAGTGTCCTTACTTAACCTGAAAATGCTGTCCTGTCAGTTTGCAATTTTGTTTTTTAGAGAAGGATTATGTTTTCAGGGTTGGATATGAAATACTTCTGTTTTGCAAAGTATTTATCTGGGTAATTCTATATTAGACTCTAGTTCATTTTGAACACTTAAATTTCCAGTGATAAAACTAAATAAAACTTTATATTCTTATATAATTTATATTCTTTGTTATCTTCCATAGGAGAAACTTGAATATAGTTCTCTTTCTTTCATTCACAAAATTCATAATCCTTCAGTGAGTTTCATGGCTGGTAACTGACCACATGTTTGGGAATATAGGTGATTTTTTTTTCTTAAACTTGATGTTAAATAGATAAAAATTATAAGTTTTAATCAAATGCTAAGTCTTAAAGATAAATGATTTCATTATCGCTGAAATCTGACATAGAGAGTAGGATATGACACTGGTGATTTTAACCACTGTCTTGACTGTGAAAGCATGCTGGAAGCAAACACTGTATTTTTCTATTTTTCATACCCTTACAGTGCATTTCCACGGGTCTTCAGAGTTGGTAAACTACGCTAGGTAAACTTAGATCTTTTAAAGCCATGTAAATATGTAACATAAGTGACTGAATAATTTGGAAATGGTAAAAAGCAGATCAGATTATCACTTGCTCACAAAGATAATTGCTTGGAGAATTATATTACTGCATTCTGAATAATTATTTTTTTAATATCACTTATATTCAAAAAATATTTATCTGTGAAGGTTACTTGATGTGTTTGTTGTTTTCTGGTTTAAGGACTTCAGTGTCCTGTGTTTTTTCAAGAGTCAGTTCATAGTAACACATTATTTCATGATAAGTAAATATTGGGACTCCAAGTTAAATTATTATTGAAAATGACCGTACAGCTCCCCTCAAAGAAAACAGCTAATTAACACTAGAGAGAGGAGTTAGGGCTACTGTGTTTTATGTGTTGTCTCAAGGACTCGAGAGTCTCCAGGCAACTGAATTTTGAAATTAAGGCAAAGTAAGCCCATGCTGATCAGATGACAGTGTACTGTGTCATTAATCTTACAAAGATAAAATTATCAGAGTTGGCTGAGAGGAAGAAAAGGCTGATTGTGAGTTGAAAATTGTTCTCCTGATTGTAGTTACAGTCTTTCAGTGTAACTGTGTTGTGCTTGCAGAATATTCAGTGTGAAAGGAATGAAAAGTCTAGAGATAATGCATAGATGCTGGATGTTTTTAGCAGAGAATTATTGTTAATTTAGTTTACTTTTAAAATTACTTTTGTTTTGCCTCATGAAGTGTGATACTTCCTGTGCTTATACACTTGTTTTACATAATAGGCAAACGTGTTTCAGGCTAAAATTAAAAATACTGTGCACATCACGCAAAGATATGATAATTTCTAACTCGGGAAGTGATCCTGAAGATTTTTCTCCTTTCCCAAAGCGATCCAATGGTTTTTTATAAAAATGAATAAGCTTTATTTGTAGTAAGTAGGTAGCAGCCCAGAATAGTAGGATCTTCCTCAAATTAAGAACAATAGTTATGAAGGACTGGCAAGAAAGCGTAAGGAAACAAACTCAGTCAGGATGGTAGGCCAAGGAAGGCTTGTCGGGTGTTGCTGTTTTTGCAAGGCTTTGTGGCAATGCTTTTTTGGAAGAACCTGAAGTGTACTGAAATAGTGCTAACCATGTTTTTACAAAGGTTTCTTTTGCCCAAAGAGCAACAAAGGGGAGGAGTACAGTAAAGCAGGCTGTCTTTTTTTTTTTTTTTTTCCTTTATTCCTCTCTCCTTAACTCACACTGAAGATACTGGATGAAAACAGATGAGCTAACTGTGACCAGAAGGAGTGGGAACTCAGCTGTGAAAAGCCTTGAACAGCAAATCTTTACCATGATGGAAAAGAGCAACATAATGCTGTTGACTCCAAGGGAGTAGCTTGCTGTTCTGACCTCTGCAGAGAGGCATTTTCCATCCAGGCTCTACTCCCAGGTTTTATCCTACACCATCCTATGTCCTAGCATGGATTTAATACTCTGATTCTACTAAAATAGCTTTTAAAACAAACAAATGAAAACCCAAAGAACCACCTGTGGGTGTTTTTCTTCTGTTTGGCTTTTAATTGTATTGATGTGTTGCTGTTAAAATAGCACGTCCCAGACCTGTTGCAAAATAAGCAGTAAGATTGTACTGCTGGAAAGAAGGTAGAGCTTTTGTTGTTCCAAGTCTTAAGGACATGCATTGTTGTGTAGCAGTTTGAGTTTGTGTAACCCTTCTTCACTGGGGACTGTTGGTGAGGTGATTGTCCCCTGTTCGTCTCTGTCTACTCTGTCTTCTTCCTTACATTGGGCATAGTAGCTATTTGGTTGCAGAGTAGAGCTGGGGAGTTAATATGAAGAAAAGTAGTAAAATGAGAAAGGAAGGGTTTATCTTTCTAACATATGAGTTGACAAGGGTTTCAAAGGAGTACTACTGCTGCTCCTGGTCATATAACCTGTGGCTTCTCGAATAGCTTTCATGCCTGTTATGGTAATGATGTACTCTTTCATGGTACAGAATGAGGTGATGTTGTTTAGAGCATCAACTTGAGCCCTAAATGGAGGCTGCCAAGAGGAAAGAATGTTTTTCAGAAAGTAATTGTAAAATACTTCTTGTCTCGTGTTCATTCTTGTATTTCTACTAGATTGTCATAGTAGAGGAAGAGAAATGGCACTGAGATGTGAAGTAAGCATGACTAATAGCCTGAGGATGTCTCTAAATTAGAAGGAAGATGAAAGATATTTGCCAGAGATCAAAGTTAAAAATGCTTATCAGTTTGCAAACATGTATAGTAGTCATTAAGATTAGTTTCTAGTGCCTGGGAAGGAAAGAAACCCAAAGAAGTGACTGTCAAGAGCTTTGTAGCCAAGTAGAACTCTTTTATAGTTAGATGTCTGCAAGGAGACACCCTGTGGAAGGGCTTGATTTCTTGGTCTGCATAGATAATGTTATTCAGTGAATTTGGATTAATATGTTAAAGAGGTATGTCTCTCTGTGTGTTGGAAGCATTTCTTTGCCTCTGCATCCCCTTACCAGGTGGTGTGAGAAGAACCAGGCTCCTAGTAGTCATAAGAGGCATACTGAAAAATCTGAGGAAATGCAGGCTGTTAAGCCAATTAAAACCAAAGAGCACATAGTCCATCTGTAGCCTTGTCACCTTTTCCTATTAGCTGGCAATGCTTCCTATTATTAAAAGTTGGGAAAAGAACCCTCTCATTAGACTTTACTGAACTGAGATGGAAGTTAAAATTGAGCTTTCAAATACCAGCTTTTTAATCACCTGAATTTAACAGGGAGGTAGAAAGGGACACAAAGGAGTAACTTTATGAATGACATAGCTAGAACAAAAGAGATGGAAGCTTGATCCCCCGCACCTTTTCATTAGTGTCCTAGGCTGCAGGAAACCTTATATTCCAAGTGAGAAGCTGCAGGTGGTTGTTAAAGTCGCGTATTAAGAGTGCTTGTGTGTGTCAGTGGTATCATTTGTACTGAGTGAAGGAAATATTAACTAAATAATACTTCCTGTATAGAGCCCAGACAGTAGTGCTTCAGAAAAAATGGCTGGTTTATGTCTGGGATCCACTTGTTCAGCTCGTTTTCAAGAGTTACTGATTTTATTTTTTAAAGGGTTTGAGTGAGTACTGGATACCATTTGTTCACTCCTTGGTGCCTTGCGTGTACAGAAGTGCTGACAATGTTAGCAAGAGACATGAGGTGGGGTTCGATGAGTAAATTACTTGAAATAACTGTCATAAATTTATCACAGCTAAAAACAAAAGAAGGAGCATTCTGATGCTTCTAGTTTTCTTACTTAGTCTAAACATCCCATTAAATTATAACTGTAAGTGTTTTTAATGTGTAAAATTCCCAGATTCCTTCTACTGGAGTACAGTGATCAGTATAAACCTGTGCACCATTGTGGACCAAGCTCTTCCCCTTTCTTTCCACTCTTCAACATGCATCTCTGGCAATGTTGTCATACCCTGTCCTCTGCTTTCGTCTGCCTCTATTTCTGTCCTTTAATCCAGCCTGCCTCTGTCTCACATAATGTGTTTCTTACCTCTATGTTACCTGTTCTTTTAGAGGCTTATGTGTGTATTTATTTATTATTTTTAAGAGAAGATTATACTAGCTCAAATGGGAAGAAAAAAAAAATTTCTGTAGAGAGGGCAACACAACATTGTTGCATCTACCCAAAAAAAGTGTTTATAAAAGGCAGTTGTCCCTGTATAGCTGCCTGATCTCATTCTCAGTCTTTGGCCATCACGTTTACATTTACACCCTTTGGCTTACTTTCCAGATTTTAACAGGTAGTGTGTTCATGTTTATGTCTAGAAAATTCTAGGATGACTTCTATTAGCTATCTCTCTGGTGGCTCCATTGGTTGCTTCATGCTGTTACATGCTATGAAACATGTATTTCCTAGATATGTTGGTTAAAAAGACTCTCATCTTAGTATAACTGGTATATATGATGTTTTGACATCGCTACAAGAGTACATGGGAAAACATAATTAAACTGCAGTTTGATATATGTATTTAGATACATTTTAGAAGTAATCCAATTTTAATTTTGTTAATTTGCAAATCTTTTTATTGATAAGAAAGGTTTTGACTGGAAAATATGTTTGTATGTGTTTGTTTATTTAGGCTTTGCTCACTGCAGTAACATCTCAGCACATAGAAATCCACGAAGGAACGGTGCTACAGGCTGTAAGAACATGTTACAATATCTACCTAGCAAGCAAAAATCTTATAAATCAAACCACAGCCAAGGCCACTCTAACACAAATGCTGAATGTCATTTTTGCACGTATGGAAAATCAAGCAGTGAGTATCTCCGTATCTTTGTTTAGAAACTAGCTCTTGAAAGCAAACCAACTTAAGAGGTTTGTTTTGTTAATATTATTAAATTTTTTTGCTTTTCTAACTTAGGTACTTTGGGTGAAAAAAGAATCTGATATCTTATATTTTTTTCCTGCATTTTGCACTATGCAGTAATTTTAAAATATGTTTTTTGGTGGTGGTGTATAGGTTTTAAATGCCTTATAGTGGTCCGCCATATTTAATGGATGTATTCAATTGCAACCCTCCCCAAACAAAAAAAGCCTCTTCAGTCATGTAATTATTCACATTTTTTAACATTTACTTACATCACTGAAATTGCTATGGTGAATTGTCAGCAGGGACTTCAGCGTATGCCCTGTGCCTCTTCTACTGCTGATAGTAAAGATCAGTAAGGCAAAATAATTGTCCTAATTTCTACTCTAGCAGAAATAAAACAACACCCAAACCCCAGATAAGCAAAAAAACCAGATGTTCAGATTTGAGAACAGGTTGAATTCCTAGCTATTTCTAGAAGTAATTCTGCTGTGTTATTGCAAACTCCTAAGTTTTGTCGTACTTTCTTACTTTCCTTCCAGAGGCAACTGCGTATTGGTACATGGTGCCATCACTGTTGCAGCTTTATGAGAGATTGTATTTATGATGTTTCATATCAAAGGCCATGCAGCACCTGAATGCTTTGGGAAATACATGCAGTTACTGCCCTTCTAAGCAACTTGATTAGAAGAGAATTATTACTCTTCTACATTGGAAATCTCCATTTTTGTCAGACTAAAGTCTGGCCTTGATAAGCAGTCCTACTTGTTTTGCACACTCAGGCAGTTATTTATGATATTTAATGCTAGAAGGAATTGTTTGAGCTGTAATTTGAAAGGTAGTATCTTCCTGGGGCTCTGTAGCGCCCCAAAAGATGCAACATAGAAAGCTTTCAGTAAAAAAGAATAATGGGCTGAGATCATAGTACCCAAAATAACAGTATAAAAAGATACAAAGCTTTTGGTAAACACTAGACACTGCAGGGATAGAAAGACAGTTCTTAGAGCATCACCTCAAAGGACATCCTGCTTTGGTTTGACTTTAATGTGTGTTGTCTTAATGCATTAGAAAAGTGACTGAAATTCTTCCCTTCCCAGGGGATTCCAGATCAAGGGACAACAAAAAAAATATGCTTTGATGTTTTTTCACGCAGTCCGTGTTTACTGTCACATCTACTTCCTGAAATTCCTTATAGGGCAAGCAGACAACTCTTGGTGTTATATTGTGTGTAGTGTAGTCATCCCTCTTCCACAGTGAAGGTATGGTTAAGTGCAGTGGGTGTAGTTTAGAAGCAGTCTCCTTGCAGTGGATTATCAAGTGATACTAAAATTACTTCCAGTTAAACAAATATGCATTTTCTTAAACTGTTACACTTTTAGGAAGGTACTGTGTAAACAGAGATAATAGAGATTATAAAATAATGTATACAGCTTCTTACTGTATTTTGATAAGAGTTCTTTTGTGTTTGAAATGCTTTTTCAGCTTCAGGAAGCCAAACAGATGGAAAAGGAAAGACATAGACAGCAACACCATCTACAGCAGTCTCCACTAAGCCATCATGAGCCTGAATCACCTCGATTGAGACATATTCCAGCACAGACTGATCAACTGTCCAAAGAACATGAGAGAGAGCTTGACCACAACACAAATGATGTGGACAAGAACCTTCAGGAAGATATTGAGGCAGAAAATGGGTCTGACATTTCTAGTGCTGAAAATGAACAGACAGAAGCTGACCAAGCCACAGCAGCAGAAAGTAATCAGTGTGTATTTCTGTTTCTTGGAGGGAGGGAGGGAAATGTCTATGAAAAGAAAGGCTTAGGGATAATCTTTTTCTTCTCTCTCCCAAATCTGGAGTCAGGCATATATTTTCAAGTAGTTGACTAATACAAAATATCTGTCGACCTTGTTACTACTGTGAAACTTCATCTTGAGTATTATTTAGTCCTGCACTCTGTTGTAGTCACTGTTGCAAAGACTCCTTTTTGTATCTATGTAATACTGTGAAAGTTTTGGAGAACTATCACGTTCTCAGTGTTTAGTGCTTGTGAAGATACAAAATTGATGTCTTTTGTTGGCATGGGTCTGTAGATTAATTACCATTTACAGGTGGAACCCAGAATTCTTACATTCTGCAAGTATCTGTTTGAAGCATCCAAATGCCTTTTTTTAACGTGTACTCTCCTATTAATAGATTTTGATTGAATTTTAAATACTAAATGGAACCAAAGTACATTCTTAATTTCTGAGTTTTATCATTAGTGTTTGTTTGTGTTTGTTTTTCTTCATAAAGATCTTTCTAAAGCTGACGGAGGAACATACGATGGTGAAAGCAATGAGTGTGAAGAGAAGGCACAAGAAATTGTAGAAAGTATTGTGCAGGAAATGGTGAACATAGTAGTTGGAGGTATTACATTAATATCTGTCTAGTCAATAGCACCTGCGGTCTGAATCTTGACCTTAAGAATCCTTTTAACACTTTAGAACACTTTTATTTTAAAATTACGTACATGCTAAAGAGTACAGTTTCAGTTATCTGACCGTAGCTGTACATTATTTAACAGTAAAATGGTCAATATTTCACTCATTGGTTTGCACTTCTTATCTTGGACACTAATGTTCATTTAAAATGCAAAAGAGGTTGGGATTTTTTTCTGTTCCACAACACGCCTCAGAAATGGGCCTCCCTCTATAGTAGCAGTGCATCACTACATTTTTTAAGTTCTTGGAAATTGTTTATCAAATTAGTGAGTGATTTC
Organism: Grallaria varia; assembly: GCA_013396735.1. NCBI lineage: Eukaryota > Metazoa > Chordata > Aves > Passeriformes > Formicariidae > Grallaria > Grallaria varia. Next base: position 48,231 of record VWZG01008553.1, read on the forward strand.
CCCTCCCAATACTTCTTGAAAACATGGTGGAGTGGTGGTAAAGTTATGGGTAGATGTTTTTTATTGTAGTTTTTATTAGTGGGAATTAAGAGTATTTCCAGTTTGTGTAATTCTGTAATGCTGTGTACATTCTGCCTTTATCAAAGTATCATTGTGATACTTGCTTATGTATTTCTAGTATTTAAATGTTAATTTTAACAGCTCTTTTTAATTTTCAATCTCATGTAACATTTGTTACTAATTTTTCCATCTTTTCTGATAGATGTGGAAGGGACTGCTGAAAGTGCAGGTGGTGATGGCACAATTGTAACTTTAGAAGATGGTAGTGACAGTGAAAACATTCAGGCAAATGGAATTCCAGGGACTCCAATTTCTGTTGCTTATACACCATCTTTACCTGATGACAGATTATCTGTCTCTTCCAATGATACTCAGGTAATTATAAATTAGAAATAATGAAAAAAGTAAATGTTGCCTAACATTTGTGCAGTGTTTGATATAATTCCATGAAATGAGTTACTGAGATGCATTTCAAGTATGAAGTCATATTCTAAGCATTATTCTACTTTATATGCTATTTTAAATAAATTTTTCTAAGTAAATTTTACATATGATGTCTTTTTTTTATCCCAGTGGATTTTTAGCTGCCCCATAGAGTACACTGTTCCAAGATTAGAGAATTCGGTTTCCTCTTCTGTGAAGTGCTCCTGAGAAATAATAAAACTAGTATTCCATATACATAGTGAAGAGTTATAGACATACCTGTGTAATTTTAGTCTGCTATTTTCAAATGATAAGTAAAAATTTCAAGCCTACAATATGACCTTACTGCAGTGATTTCAGATAAATAGTTTGATGTCTGAGAGGATTTGATTTTCATTAGCAAAATAGATGTGAAAATGTACTCCCGCTGTTGTATCTGATAGGACAGGTGTACTGTTATCAACTGACGAAGTGTTTTTTCTGTCAGAATGTACTGATTAATTAGGTTTGGGAATGGTAAATTTTAAGCTTAAAAAGTTACCGTCACGTGGTCATACAATTAGAAGATTAACTTTAAATATGTTGCTTATATATGGAACAAAAATACAAAATTGCAATAACGTAGTAATGGGCATTTTATTATACCATAGAAATTTTATCAAATGTATCTGATGAGAGAGATATTCACATTCTATTAAAATGTCAAGTATTTGGGTCTTTTTAAACTAGTTATCTGCTGATAATGCCTGAAGGCAATTCACTGCAAATTGCTCTACTTAAATTTGACCTACCTAATTTTGTGACAGTCTTAATTAATTCTGACTTTTTATTGAGATGGAAGTTTTTATTAATGAGTGTGTTCATTTTAACTGGACTGCAGAATGTTTTGGGTTTTTTTAGTCTTGAGACCATAAACCTAAAGTGAACTGGTTATATTTGTATAATATATTAACTTCTTGTTGCTAGGAGGTGGGGATTTCCCTACACACCCTGCTAATGCAAAATAGAATACTGAAATATGTTAACTTCTTTAGGAATCTGGAAATTCTTCAGGACCTACCCCTGGTGCTAAGTTTTCCCACATTTTACAAAAGGATGCCTTCCTTGTATTCAGGTCACTGTGTAAACTCTCCATGAAGCCCCTGTCAGATGGACCACCAGATCCAAAGTAAGTAGAATTTAAGAGTTTTCATAGTCATCTTTACTGTCTGAAAATAAAAATAAATTTTTAAAATATTTTTGTGAGTCCTCAGTTACTGAGAAAATAATGGTATGGTAAAAAGAACTTAGAAACTTGGAAAAGGTACTTTTACATTTTCATGCATCTTTTGTATACTTCTTTAGAACTTCCTTAACAAGACCTATGCTTCCTGTAAGTACATCATGTTCTTCCTAGTTGCTCTCTGTAAAGATTTTCAGAAGGGTTCATATAGAAGATAATCATGTATTTCTGATCTTGGCTCATGTTGCTCTGCATTTTAAGTAATTCCCAGGTTTGTAACCATTGCTGTTTATGCCCCGCAATTTCTTTAATCTCTTACATATTTTGTGTCCAGTGCACATACCCGGCTCTGCTCTGTCTTAGTATAAGCTCCTCACTTGGAGCTGCTGCCAGTTCTGATAAATTCACAGTAAGAGTGTTTCATTCTTTTGTTCAGGTCAGACACTTTTGTGAGCCTACCTGGTCAGAACACAAATGTTCTGAAAATAAAGTCTTTATTTGGCTGGTTTTGGAAGTGCTCTGACAGAATGATACCATGTTTTCAGTTTGGCTTAGAGAATTGTTTGTTGTAAAGCAAAAAATAAATTCTCTATAGGTGGGGGCTAGTATTAATTGCTGGCAAAGAAGTTTGCTTTCCAATCTTGGAGAGAATTTCTGTGCCTTTTTTTTTTTTTTCACAGTAGAAGTAGTAATTTTCAAGAGGCCTGCTTTTTTGTTACTGGGCTATAAAACTGTAGTATTACTTCAGATGACAGTCAAAGGCCTAGTATTCTTCAAAATAAAATCAGCTTTACTGTTCCTAGGTCTAGCTTTTAAAGCAGGTAACTCTGAGAGTTTAGTTTAATCAGTGATGTGTGTTGTGGATTTAATAAGCTGAAAAGGAATTACATAGTAGAAAGGGTTTGAAGGTTTAGTCTCGAACCATTTTTAAGTTTTTATCTAGCAATGTGCTATGGAAACTCAGGATATTAGAGAATGAAGACTGAGGCATAAGATTTTTCCTCACTGTTTTTGAGACTTGTCTTCCAGGAAATGCCATGAAAATCTGTGAGCTTAGTTCTCCAAGACTAATGCTGTCCATTTATTAAAGGCTTAAATGGATTAACTCCCTCTGCAAAAGCAGCTATTGAGGCACTTGGAGCATCTCATCTGAATCCATGGAGTCCTTGTCATCATGTATGAGGAGCTTCCTCAGTTCTAATAAAACAAATGGGAGGAAGCAGCATTTAGGGCAACAAAAATTCACTGCAGATACATTCAAAGATATCCTGTATTTGGAGAAGTGCCTAGAATTTCATCAGTGGTTCTGAGGCATTGATGACTTTTTGAACTAATACAAACATGCTGGAGTTGGAAATGGAGGCATAGGGTATCTACAGCATTTTCAAGGATCTTATCTGCCTCTTTAAAAATTATATTTCCAGTGAAGCCTGTAATGAAATATTTTTAAATTTTAGGTAACTGGACATGGAGCTTTAGCTTAAAATCACAAGGCTGGGAGTTGATATCAGCATTATGCTTCTGGGAACCTGGTTAAAGTCTTTGTTTCCTTTTTCCCTGGAATAAAATAAGATGGGGGTGAAATATCTTGAAGGTTTGCTTGCCTTTTTTTTTTTTTTTCCCCCCTTAAACTCATTTTAAATTAAGTGGGCTTTCCACATCATACAGAATTGGTAAGGCCATCATGTAAGATTTCAGAAGCTGACACTTGCTGCAGATAGTCAATATTTAGTATTTTGTTTATGACTGAAATTTACTGTCTGCACACTTGATACCCTGTGATGCACAATCAAGCCTTTTTCATGAAAAGAGATTATGTCAGGTTCCATGCAGCTGTGCAGTGTCAGAGCCAAGCATTTTCTTCAAGGACTCCTACAGCAAGCAGTATGGGGGCATTGACTTTGACCCTGCAGCCCATGAGGAGGAATGAGAGGGACAAGTTCCTCACTCAGTTTGACTGGCTATGTTTTCTTCTCAAAAGTGTCTTCAGAAAAAAGCCTACTGTTGGGATACATTTTATGAGTTTTAATGTTTAAATTTTTTTGACAGAAATAATTGAGGTAATTTGTAACATACTTGTTATTAATTTGAATTTGTTTTTAGCTAGACTGGAATTCCTTTTTTCTTTTTTCTTTTTTTTTTTTTAATTAAGCTTATATTTTCGCAGTATACAGCAAATATCCAGCTACCATGTGTGTCGCATGTTGACTTGAATCACTCCTTACTGTTTCTGGGCTGTACTGGATGAAAAATTTCCTGTCATTGTTTCATAACTGTCCGTGTTTAATAAAAGCTGCGGATTGTTCTGTTGGGAAAGCCAGTTGTCTATACCTGCCCTTCAGAGAAGTTAGTCTTTTTTGAGTTGATCAGAAATGGGGAGGAGTGTCAGGTCTCTGAGGAGGGAGTGTTTTCACCCAGAATGCTTTTTATTGTGTTGTGTTTCCATAGATACAGATTTCCTTTGTGCTTTTTTTGTGTGTGTGTGGTTAGGGGTTTTTTGGCTGTTTGTTCTATTTGCTTTTGTTTTGATTTTAAAGCATAAATAGTAGCGCTGTTCTGACATGAGTTCTAGCTTACTTCAGTCTGTAGGAGGCGTGATGTTACTGTGGAGCCCTTGACTATGCTGCAGTTACTTGACTTTGTGACTGCCATGCCTAAAATAAGCATGTTATGTATCTTATCTGGTCTTGGAGTGGGATGGGGCCAGTGACTGATAAATACTGTATTTGAGAAAAGAGATTTTAGTGTTGACTGGAAAGTAGTTCAGGCAGTACAGCTGTTGTTGTTAAGTCCTTCAACTCTCTTTCCATGCTGCTGGAAAAAGAGAAGGAGGAATTTCCACCTTTTGGTAGTCAGGGTTTGGTAGATGGACTGGGATTAAAAGGGAAGAATGCTCCCTTCATCCTCTGGCTAAAAGCCTCCTGTTGCTGCTGTTCTGTGGTGTAGAAGAGTGTGGTTCAGTAGTAATTGTTCCTTTCCTGTAAAAAGTTAGTTCTTGCCCACCTTTTTGGTTGTGGAATGACCACTTCACCAAAAAAGATCAACATCTTTTAATGACCCTTTCTGCAACAGGTTGTGTCAAATTTGAATTCATTTCATTAACACTGAATTTGCAAAGTCATTGTGATGTCTATCGACTTTTCAAGAGAGTGTTTTTATTTTTTATTACTTAGGCTGAGCTGACGTGCTGCATTGTTTCATTCTAGATCTCATGAACTGCGATCAAAGATTCTTTCATTGCAGTTGCTTCTGTCCATTCTGCAAAATGCAGGACCAGTCTTCAGGACAAATGAGATGTTTATTAATGCTATAAAACAGTACCTTTGTGTTGCACTGTCAAAAAATGGAGTCTCATCAGTTCCGGAAGTTTTTGAACTTTCACTTTCCATATTTCTTACCCTCCTCTCAAACTTTAAGACTCATCTAAAGATGCAGATCGAGGTATGTTACATTAATTTCTAATTAAAGGGTGGGGAATGTTAAGTGAACATTTGTTATTTTTATTTGTTTGTTGTTCAGTCTCACTTAGATAAATTTGACTCAGAGATTTTGTGTGAGGCTTGCCATATCTTCCTTATTTTAAAGTTTTCTGTTGGCTGTGGCATTTTGTTATCACAGAATGATGCTGAAACTCAGAGTTGAGTAGGTCTGTGGCTAAGCTCAATCAACCAGTGTTCAAAAATGTGATTAAGATAGTTTAGCCCTGCACTGCATAGTACAAATTAGGAAAATGAGTACACTTATGAAAAGACTATGTAATACAGGGTTTTGTAAAGGAACTTTAGAAGAAAAATTAATTACTTGAAAAGCATTGTGGATTCTCTTTGAGGGTCACTTGAACAGATCCCTTTCTCTAGGGAAATCCCAGCTATTTGATTATTGTAATCACTTCTCTTTGTGTATATATGTATCAGGAGCTATACCAATGTGTGTCATGAATAAGATAATTTCATTTCCTCGAAAGGTGTGTGCACAATTTAACTCCTTGGCCTGTAGGCAGAGATAACTTAAGGCTGAGAATACGGACTTATCTCAGTCCTGGCAGACACTGTGAATTCTCTCACTGAACCAATATATATTTAAGTCGTAAGGGAAAGCCAGACATATGTAGAGGGTTTGTTCTGGAGTTCTGCTCTTTGTGCAGTAGAGCTGCTATGTACAGGAGTAATCTGTCCTTTTAAACCACATGAATACCCTCTTGTGGTGTTCCACGTGTTAAAAATCTTACTTCCTTGGTGAATGAAGAAGTAGTGTGCGCAGTGTGTCCCTACTGCTCGTTTTAGTATTTTTGTTTGTGGAATCAGTGTGAATACTGAAGCCTACAGATTGCCCCATGTGCTGGTTTTAAAAGTAAACCGGCAGGAGAAATGAATCCAACTCAAAAGAGTTTAGAAGTCAGAACTACAATTTATTAAAAAGATTACAATGGATACACTGATACAAAGGAAAATTGGTTTCAGCCCTCAAAACCCAGTTGTACAACCCAGCCCCCTGGGGCACAAACAGTATGGTGCTCACCAGCCCCTGTGCTGAGCACCACGTGGTCCCCTGAGTCCAAAGCAAAAAGGAAAAAGGAAAACCTGTTTTCCTTCCAGAAGGTTGGTGGTCGCAGTCTGGTTGAGAGTGGTAGTTGCAGTCCTGTTGAGGTTCTGGTCCTCCTCTCAGTCTGACGAGTGAGTGAGTGCCTCCAGTCCCAAAACCTCAAGCTTATATATGCTTCAGTTCAGATAGGAACACCCAGTACCTCNATTTAAGTCGTAAGGGAAAGCCAGACATATGTAGAGGGTTTGTTCTGGAGTTCTGCTCTTTGTGCAGTAGAGCTGCTATGTACAGGAGTAATCTGTCCTTTTAAACCACATGAATACCCTCTTGTGGTGTTCCACGTGTTAAAAATCTTACTTCCTTGGTGAATGAAGAAGTAGTGTGCGCAGTGTGTCCCTACTGCTCGTTTTAGTATTTTTGTTTGTGGAATCAGTGTGAATACTGAAGCCTACAGATTGCCCCATCCATGTGGAGCTTAAGTGCATGAAAAGATGCAGAGAAATGTTGATAGTGTTGCTGTTATAAAGACCTTGAATTCAGGGAATTCTTCATCTGTGGGTGTCATTGTACAAGTTGGTATGGTAGCTTTGGAGGAAGAACTGACTCTTGCAGGTCAGAAAGGGATTGTGTTCTGATCACTTGCCTGGGTTATTTTGATACCTTTCTGGGGAAGCAACTGTAGGATTTCCAGTATTTCACTGAGCATAGATTAGATAGGAATGATTGAATGTGCCTTGAAAATATGACATGTTTTGAAGAGTTTCAAGACAAACTGTGTGCTCAGCAAGACTGTAGTGCATGTGTGGTGTTTGGCACATCAGACAGGCAGGGCTGAACCGCTCCTCAGTCACACAGCCTTCTTCCCAGAAAGTGTTGGACTTGCTGTGTGCTCGCAGAGCTTAGAAGTCAGCATGTAGGTGGTGAATGCACTGCAGTCCAACTTCCCTGACAGAAATTTGATGTGTTTCCATCACTGCCATCCTTTCACAAATTCCAAACAGAAAATGAAGACATATCTGAGGATGTAGGATACCCTACACTATTGTAGCAAGTTCTAGAAAGTGTTGAATTAGGACCACCACCCCATATCAGGACTGCATTTCTTCCTTGTGCATGTGAAAGCCGCAAACTTGATGGTGCCAAAGTGTCCATCTCATACAAAGTAGGGGGGACAGAAACTCTTTTTCTTTTTCCTGGTTGTGAGCTAAGAATTCCTCTTTTTCAGCTGCTGATCCTAAAGGTTATTCAAAAGATGTGGGTAGACAAGTAGATAACTTCACATTCAGTCTGTGTCTTGGAGCTGTAAGGAGAGCCATATGCTGTGATTTATATGTAAAATCTATATATTTTGGGATTGAGGCTGCATTCTTCATCTGTGTAAGAATTTTCTGGCATATTTTAAAAGAATATCTTCAAATTCTGTTGGAAGCAACCCTCGCTTGGCCTTTTGACTTACATATTCAGCTAAAATAGTTCTGTCAGATACCTTAGTTGTATCGTAACTATATTTCTGAATGAGTCAATGCAAAACAAGTCGTAGCTATCAGAGAAGTTGGGGTGTCATTTGCTATATTTACTATTACCACCCTTTCATAACTATGACTAAGCTGTCTTTAAACTCATACTCTCAGTTGGCCAAATAAATATAATTCGCTCTTTTCTGGTTTACTTTTCCAATACACTAGGAACAAAGTGATTTGCAATGTGACATAGTGATAAATAGCATTTTTAAATATCTGAAATGTAAATAATCAGTACAGTTTTGAGAAGCTGTTCATTCCAAGATACACTTGTCTGAAGATGACACCAGATGCAAGAAGTCAGCTCTGTCTTGGAAGCATAGAGATCTGAAGTGCCTTCATAGTATGCAGACCTGCCAGTTAATTTATCTTCTAGTTTAGACTTGGGTGTAGGTTTTATCCTTGAAATGTTTTTTCTCTGCTCCATCAGTCACTTTTTTTTTTTTTAATTTTCTGCCAGAAAAAAATAATTTTCCTGATTCCAGAGAGTATGTAACATTGCTGTCTTTGAGTAAAAAAAAATAAAAATCAGAAAACAGCGAATACGTAACTAAGGGTTGCTCATAGCATGGCATTTAATAAATTTTTGTCTTTCTCTGATTACATAAAATTGTGGCTAAAATCAGTCTAATATTCTCTTAAGTATGTTTAGGCATTTGGAAGTCTTTGATCTGTTATGTGTTGAACTCTTTAGGTTTCCTAGGGATGCTTTCCCTACCTAGGAGATGAGATTGTGCCATTTGCCTCTGTCTCTCTCAAGAGGACAAAAAATGTAACTATAGTTAGCACCTTTTGCTTGAGGCAATAACTTACCAGCAAAGTTGCCTAGAAGTCAGTGCTGCTCTTTTTCCCCAAACATGTGACTTAGAATGCAATAAACCTTTTGCTAATTGCTGATTAGCCTGGCTAATAGCGCACAAATCTCTGTAAAAAAATTTGTGCCATAAAGGAATAGCTAATATTATAAACAAGGGTAGTTATATATTTGGATATTTTATGATGCTATTGGAGAGGAGAAGTGGCTTGAGCCTTTCAGCAGCGTCCCAGAAAAACCGTGTTGGTGGGTTTGGTAGCCTCAACTGACTGTGAAGCGCTGAGCTCTCAGAAATGCAGAGCTGTGATGTAATGCTGTGTAGGATGGTGATGTAATGCTGTGTAGCAGTTCACACTTTGAGTTCAGATGCTGTCACAGCAGTTGCTGCTGCTCAGGGAACAAGTGAGAGGAAGCCTGTCCTGTGGAGCATGCTCAGCTGAGTTAGTCATCCTGTAGTGCTGATAGATCTGCTGAGGAACTGATAGGGGATAAAATGGTCTCTGTTCCAAACAATGGCATCTGTACTAAAGTGATTTCCACAAAAAACGAATCTCTCTTTTAGGGAAGAGTCGCTTACTTATTAAGGAACTTACTACAGTTTTTATGCAGTGCTTTACTAGTACCCTTCTTCCAATAATCTAATACCATAGTGTGATTCCTTTGTGTCAGGATGTTTCCTTTCTGATGGAGGTCCAGTACTTTAGATTTGCTTAAGGCTGTTTGGTATGTTTATGCCATCTTGTAGAGAAAATATTTTTATTTGGTAGTACCTCTCCTTTCAAAATCCCAAATGAATCTTTAACAGCAGATTAGACTTTTTTGTAGGCTAAATTGTCCTTCAGGATTTCACATCATTCACAGTTCTTCTGGTTTTGAGTGCTCAGAATATAAACCAAATTTTTTATGTGGACAAAACTCTGGAAGTACATAAGTAATTCAGATTCCTAGTTTGAATGTAATGTATCAAGCATAAGTTATATTTCTTCCTTTTTTTATTTCCTGTACATCCAGAGTTCTGCTTTCAGAATTATGTCAGCATTTGGGCATCAAAGTTAGTGACTGTGTTTGTAATAGATTTTTTCTTTCGCTCTCTTTCTGGAATATTTGTTAGGTATTCTTCAAAGAAATTTTCCTGTATATCTTGGAAACTTCTACTAGCTCATTTGATCATAAGTGGATGGTTATACAAACGCTGACAAGGATATGTGCAGGTATTAAAGATCATTTGATTCTAGTTTTTACATTTTTATCTTAAAGAATGAAACTGTACTTGCCTTTCATTGAATTACCTAGTTTTCGCTCCAAGGTTGACAATGTCATTTTATTTATAGATGCCCAGAGCGTAGTGGACATCTACGTGAACTATGATTGTGATTTAAACGCAGCAAATATATTTGAAAGGCTGGTTAATGACTTATCAAAGATTGCTCAAGGACGGGGTAGCCAAGAACTTGGCATGTCCAATGTTCAGGTAAACTAAACTAAACTTTATGAATCTTCATGTTTCTTGGCTTGATAGGTTGAAACTAAACTCCATTCCACTAATTCATTGTTTATTAATTATTTTATAGGAATTAAGTTTGAGGAAAAAAGGATTGGAATGCTTAGTGTCAATCTTGAAGTGCATGGTTGAGTGGAGTAAGGATCAGTATGTAAATCCCAATTCTCAGACAACACTGGGTAAGATACAAGATGTTTCTTCTGGCTTTAGTAAAGAAAACAGGTGCTGCAGGAGTTTAGTATGTTTTTCCAATATCTTGATGATATTAGTGTACAGATTAGTAAGGCCTCTTATATTAAAAAAAGACGGAGAATGAATTTTTTTTCTTGAGTAGCAATATTGGTATGTTTGGTATCATTGGAACAAGTTCTTAGTTTTCTTTTCCTAATTGTATGAATTCCAAGAACACTATTAGACTGAAAATTACTAAATCCTGTGATTTTTCTGTGTTTCTAATTTGAGATCTTTTTAAAAACTTGCTTTGAAGCTCCCTAATCGCATCTAATTTAATAATGATTAAATTACTACTGAAGCAAGGTGGATGGAAACAATTTTTTTTACTTAGTAGTAAAGAAATTACTCATCTGCATAGTATTTACTTATTGTATCTATAGAACTTTGAATGTTTTAAGCAGTGAATTAACTAGATCATTACTTGTTTTAATCCTGTTTCCACCTGACTTGAGGTGAGAATTACTAAGGTTATGCCAGAATTTTCAGATTAGATGCTTAAAGTTAGTAACTTTGAAGTAACTTTTTAACGGTGGTTAGCATGACTGTCTTTGGGAACCAAGAGCACCAGCTCCTTGACTCCCTAAATTCTTTTAGACACTTTACTTCAAAAATTCAGAGTATTGTGATTTGCTTCAGGTCAAAAATAATACTGGACTTGAAAATAAAAGATACAAGATGTAATAAGGTTTCTAAGGTGTTTGGATTTGAAAATAAAAGATACAAGATGTAATAAAGTTTCTAAGGAACTGAATTTTTTCCAAGTGCCTGCAAATTATAGTTGTAATTTAAGGCTTAAATTTCAGTTCAGTGATGAACTAAAAGAATTCTCCTTGTTATGTTGTAATGATTTTTATTATTTATTTCCCCAATCAAAATAAAAGAATATTTATATAAAAATAAATACATCATTGAAGTTACCCTAGTAACTTTTCAAAGTCTTCATAAAGGATTTTAAAAATAAGCTGTGATGTTAGCTTTTTCACTGTATTTTGGATGTGTGTAACCCTTTCCAATTTATAGGCCAAGAAAAACCCACAGAACAGGACAGCAGTGAAACCAAACACCCTGAGACAATTAACAGATATGGAAGCTTAAATTCCTTGGATTCTACTGCTTCATCGGGAATTGGCAGTTACAGCACACAGATGTCTGGCACTGACAACCCAGAGCAGTTTGAGGTCCTAAAGCAACAAAAGGAAATAATAGAACAAGGAATTGACTTGTGAGTGCTCTTTTATCACCCCGGGAGGGTGGATTCTTTTGGAGCTATGAAGATTCCTGGGTTTTTCTTCCTTCTCCTCATAGATACTCACCTTGTGTTAGGAAAATACTCTGGATGTAACAGCACTTCCTCTGGTGAAAGAGTGCTGAATGGTGTCCGCTTTGGAGCCTGTCAACAGTGTTTTGTGTTAACCTAATTCCTCACAGCTAGAAGATGAGTACTCTGAATGTTTGTTCTTTTTTCTCCAGACCTGCTTGTCTAAAAATAAGGTTTTCGTATTTGGATAAAAAGAACATTGAACTTGTGATCAGTTGAATATGACCCGTTTTAATGTACACATTACTGATGAAAGTGCCTATATGCTTAAGCTCATGCTTCCTTCTGATTAATTAACTTGTCGTACTGGAGAATAGTGTAATTTCTCAGTGCAGTCTGATGTAAATCTTCTGTGTGATTTCAGCTTTGTCACCTTAACCTCCTCAGTGAGGTGATCGTATGCAAAAATGTAAGTTTTCTGTCATGTAGTTCTGGGACCTTGAACAAACATACCTTAATCCTTTAGGGTTTCAGTTTCTTTCAGTTACCTGGTTCCTTGTCTTGTACATTTCCATTCCTACAGGGAACCATGGATTTCTTGATTGGTTCATACAGATCGAAATAAAATTCAACAGAGCATAATTGTTCTTTCCAAACCAAGACTTCACTGTCTCTGTGGAATATTGTTCCTTCATGAGTGCCAGAGTAAATGATAGTGTTTAGCTCTCCTTACTGGGAGCTGCCTGGATGCCACGCTGGCGGTTATGTTGCAAATAGGAATAGGAGGCTGTTCACAGGAGAACAACAGTAAAAACAAACAAAACCCCCATCACCCAATGATGATGGAAATAGTCATAGAAGGGGACAGCTCATGCCTATCTAATGCACAGTTTGATAAAGGAAAAATATTTAATACATAGATTTTTCAGAACCTCATCTGAAATCACTGAAATTTTTTACTTAAGCTGGTACAGCCTTGTGCATGGGTAAAAGGGTTAACTCTTATTCCATCCTGATCTTAATTCTACAGATTCAATAAGAAACCAAAGAGGGGGATTCAGTACCTGCAAGAACAAGGAATGCTTGGCACTACCCCAGAAGATATTGCTCAGTTTTTGCATCAAGAGGAAAGATTAGATTCAGTAAGAAAACTTTTCCTGATGATTGTTTTTGCTCATTCAATGTGTTTATACGAGTTGCAAATCACTTGATAGTGTTTTAAAGTGTGTAATGTTATTGTATAGTGAATAAAAGGAAACTTCTCTCTCTTCTAAAATTTGTAAGCTCAAGGAATGCACTAGAACTATATACCCTGTACTATAAACACCTGCAATTCAGTGAAGTGTGAAGGAAAACATTGACCTACTTGAGCTGACTCAAAACTTGTATTTTGTTACGCGTGTAACCGGAAGCAACTTAGTAAATTGTGTATACTTTAGTCCAATAAGGAGCTGCTGGAAGTATCTGTCCTTCAGAAAATTGCTAAAAAATAATGTGGTGCAACAACAGTAAAAGCACTTTTTTCTTTTTCTTAAAGGAAAGTTATTTAATCTAGATCAGTTCTTTGATATTATTTACAGCTAGCAGCTGTTGCTGGCCTTGGAAGGTTCCTACACTATCTGGCTGGGGAGAGTGGGAATATCTGTGTTAATATTGTCATGGAAAACAGCTTTCTGAAACAGCAGTCTGCACCAGTGTGCTTAGTAGCTACACCCATTAGTGCCCATGCTTGCAACTGTGGCTAAAGTCACGAATTCCATTAAAACTTAGAATAAGACATCCAAACAAATTTTTTAACCTCAGTTTACATACACATATATAGGGATCTTTATCTGAATGTGTGTTATTTTTCACTATACTGTGTTGCATTGACAGAGATGTACCAGTTATTTATATTTGAGCATCACTTGCGTCTGTTTGAGATCTGCACCCTAGGGGGGATTAAGTTGAGTTTAGTAAGCTTTTCATTGCTGTAGTAAGTTTCCTAACTACAAAAATCATTAGAGCAGAGAACAATCATTGGTAGAATTAACTTTGTATTGTGCACATGTGGAGTTCATCTAATGCAAAAATGATAGGTAAGTAAAGCTAGAGAAGGACAAATGTAGGCAGATATGTATGAGCTTGTAAGAGCATTATGATGGAATATATGGCCAAAATACTTGGCTTTAGAGAGCAGAGGAGAAGCAGGAGTATGTCTTAGTTAACTGCATAAAGACCTCTCTGAGAGACGCTTGACCCTGTTTTTGTTTTTCGTTTTTTTCCAACTGTAAATGCACTAGTTTGCCTTTTTTTGTTTTTATTTTAGACTCAGGTTGGGGAGTTCCTGGGAGACAATGATAAATTTAACAAAGAAGTCATGTATGCATATGTAGACCAACACGACTTTTCAGGGAAGGATTTTGTTTCAGCTCTGCGCATGTTTCTGGAAGGATTTCGTCTTCCAGGAGAAGCTCAAAAAATTGATCGCTTAATGGAGAAATTTGCTGCTAGATATTTAGAATGTAACCAAGGGTAAGATGTACTTTGTCTTCAAAACTTTGGAAAGTTGAATAATTAGTAAAAAATCCTAATAAATTAAATTTACTGTTCTTTTCTCCTTTTTGCCTTCAGGCAAACTCTTTTTGCTAGTGCAGATACTGCATATGTTTTAGCTTACTCAATTATCATGTTGACAACAGATCTTCACAGTCCACAGGTATGTTACTGGAATAAATATCTGTGTAATCCATAGATATGTAACTTCCAGGCTTTGTGACAATGTAGTTGTAAAACGTTAATGTCCAATTAAACACCAGTGTGTGTCTAAGAAGTAAGGTAGCTTATGGTTAGCAGTTTTATGTTTCACGGGTTTTGAGATTTTTAAGTTGTTTTGGTTAAGCCTTTCTGTAAGGTAGATTTCTGTTAGATAGTGTGGTCTATATGACAGGATAAAACGCTTTTTTTTCCCTTTTTTTTTTTTTTTAATGTGTGTCTAATTGATCTGTGGATCCTGCCACATATTTGAGTGGTGAAATGTCCTCATGCAGTTGTATTATTTTGTAGGCTTGACAGGTAGTCTTGCATATGTTGAGTACTTAAAAATATCTTCTGAATCAGCAGGTTTGTCCTTGATGGTAACTTTTCATCTGCTGGGCAGTTTTCTAGACAGCATTGTAACTGTTATGTGCTTGCCTCATTTGTTGATATTTACAATTACTTTCTGGATTTCAGGTTAAGAATAAAATGACAAAAGAACAGTATATTAAAATGAATAGAGGTATCAATGACAGTAAAGATCTCCCTGAAGAATATTTGTCTGCTATCTATAATGAAATAGCTGGAAAGAAGATTTCAATGAAAGAAACAAAAGAATTAACAATACCCACAAAATCCAGTAAACAAAGTAAGTAGTTGCGATGTTAGGTTTCTTCATGGTTTGGCTCTTCAGTTTCATGAAGTTCTGCTTTTTAGAATGAGAGTTGAATTAAGCCAACACCACTCAACTCAAAATGGGGCCTAGCTTCTAATTTCATATCCTTTTCCTTTTAACATAAATGCATGATGCTGCCTTCAGTTCCGTGTCAAACGCAACTGCTGATTTTCACTTCCCTTTGCATCTGAATTCCAGGCAGTCATGACCATGGATAAGGCAGGTCTTGCTGTTGAACAGCAACACAGGGAAATTTGAGGGCTTTATGAAATGGGTGTTGTTGATAGGCATAATGCAGAACACACCCAAGGCGGATCTTCTATTTCTAAGAACCATTGTGATTTCCTGCAACAACTAGTCTGTCATCTTCAAAAATTTTGCAGTATTTGGTTTGTAGGACACTAATTTATGCACTTATTAAATTAATTACCTTTGTTACTCTCAAATACTGGGAAACCTTTTTGTGTTTGGCACAGCATGAAGATTCAGGTGTTACTCATTCTAGCTTTTCTATAGAGACCATTAAGAGAGACGACTTTCTCCCAACATATTTGTATACTTTTAAGTCCTATGTTAGGCTTCCAAACAGATTGCTTGCAGGGAATTCGCATCTGGAAAAAAGAATCCCTCTTGTTTTCAGTATTCATTCAATTAATGTAATGTTTTATGTTAATTTTTTTTAAGCTGATTATTACATGCTACTTGGGTTTCACTGTCTTGATGAGATGGAGGTTCTATTATGGAAATGAAAAGGTGATTAATGTAGTTCTCCCTCAGAAAAAGGACGTCCAGTTATTTTTATTGTTATTTTCTGTGCTGATGGATTACTATGAACTGTTTCTTCACCTTGAATTTGGCTTAGGGGATACGATGTTTATAGCTGACATTTGAGGTGATGAAGAAGAAATCTTTGTTGTGCAAATCTTAAAATTCTGCGAAGGTTTAAAAGTAGGTTACATTTCATGCATAAGTTTGCCAGAAGTTAAATTTTATCTGTATTGTAAAAGAATTAGCTTACTGGTGTAGTAACTTCAAAAAGTAAAGGTAATACAGAAAGCTCATCTCAGTATTGCACTTAACAAAAAATGTGAAATTATTGTATTCCTAAAGACACCACTGCTAAAGGTGCACAAATGAGAGGAAAAAAATGTATTTTCAGGTGTTGCTAGTGAAAAGCAGAGAAGACTCCTCTATAACTTGGAAATGGAACAAATGGCTAAAACAGCTAAAGCTCTTATGGAGGCAGTGAGCCACGTTCAGGCTCCTTTTACTAGTGCAACACACCTGGAGCATGTGAGACCCATGTTTAAGGTGAGATACATGTTTTAATATATAGAATATCACAGTTTCTTAATACAAAATTCTGACTTGACAGGATTTATTGAAAATACAAAAGATTTGCATCTGCTGTATATTGGTAATTTTTTAAGTGACTAAAATTGCTACAGAGAAGAAAGGATTTTGAGCCTTATAATCTATTTTGATTTCCCTTGGAATTTAAGGAGTTTTGTTGCTGATGGAAGCAGCATCTTGGTGCAATGGAGAAGTTATGAGGGGTATGTTAAGGGAAAAAAGGCATAAAGAGTGGTTAAAAATTTGAAATGATAGAATTTTTATTTCAGGTATACAGGTATAGTCAAAAGTCAGATTTTTAGAAGTGAAAAATTACTAATTTTAATGTATTGTTCTTATTGCTTCTAAGGGAGGTTACTTAATTGCAAACTTTTATCTGACGTTGTCTGTTGCAACTTCATATTTTAGGAAAGCTAAGACTCTCGTCTAGTTTAGGGGGAGGTAGCTGGACCTGTATTAAACTATTCTAAACACCTGTAATTGCTATTGTACAGGTCCAAATATGTCTGCATCCCAAATGCCTTTTCCATACCAGTGATTCAGATTCATAGATACTGTCATTCAGTAGTGTATGATGCCTCAGTGTGCTCTTGGATATGGTCTCTGGCATAACTAACTCATAGCAGTTACCTGCCACTGAAATAAATTGTAGTGCTCTTTCTGTGTGCTCTCATTTGTGGCCCTGGTGTAAGTTATGGCTCTCACATGACCCCTTTGTGAACTGCTCCAGGGAGGTAAAGTCTCAGACCACTACCACTACAATAAATGGGTCCCTGAAAGCTGTTGAGGTCAGGTGGAGCTCCGGGCCCAGATTCAAGAATCACAGAATTGTTTAGGCTGAAAAAGACCTGTTAGAACTGTTAACCCAGCACTGCCAAGTCCACCATTAACCATGTCCCTAATTGGCATATCTACACGTCTTTTTAAATACCTCCAGTGCTGGCAACTGCATCACTTGCCTGGGCAGCCTGTTCCAACATTTTTCAACCTTTTCTCTGAAGAAATTTTTACAAATATCCAACCGTAACATCCTCTGGTTCAACTCGAGGTCATTTCATCTTGTCCTATCACTTATTACTTGAGAGAAGAGACTGACTCCCACCTTCTTCACCAGCTTTATGACCCTTCTCTGGACATGCTCACAATGTCTTTCTTGTGATGGGGGGTTCAAAACTGAACCCAGTGCCTGAGCTGCAGCCTTACC
This sequence comes from Grallaria varia, assembly GCA_013396735.1. NCBI lineage: Eukaryota > Metazoa > Chordata > Aves > Passeriformes > Formicariidae > Grallaria > Grallaria varia. The sequence goes on from VWZG01008553.1 coordinate 65,774, forward strand.
AGTGCCGAGTCCAGGGGAATGATCACTGCCCTGGTCCTGCTGGCCACACTGTTGCTGATGCAGGCCAAGATGCCATTGACCTTCTTGGCCACCAGTGCACACTGAAGATCTAGCTGTAAAATTGCTGTCCATGAGGCAAACTTCTGAGTTCTCTATCACCTTATTAATAACAGGAGCATAGCACTCCATTTGTACAGAGGAATGCTAATTGTAACCCTTTTAAAAGACCTACTTTCCGGATGTCACTTGGTAGAATTGTACCGTACATCCTCCCATGTTGACTTCCTAAAGGCTGAAATGAAATCACCTGCATGCAGGCATCTGTAAAATTCATAGTCTATTTTTTCTTAAGATACCAGCCGTAGTACTTCTAGCCTTTAGTATCTGAAAAGTGCATTTGCAAAATCCATTTTCAGAGGAGGGAAACATGAAGCATCAGCGTAAATTAACACGCTTAACATCTTTTGTGAAGGTGCTGAGAATTAGAATTCTTCTTCCTTGAGGATGTTCATGAGCTAATTAAAGTACTGATGATGGTGTAATGTCTCAAACAGAGAGCTGTCTTCTCAAAAAAGTGAAAACTGAAGTTTAAATACTGAATTTCACATCTTTTATTTAGACTTCTAAATTTTTATTTCAGGAAAACGTTATGAATTTCTGGGTATCTCACCTATTGATGGCCACGTAAAATTGATCATTATAACTGTATTTACAGGTAGATAGATTTGCTAAATGATGAAAACAGCAAAAATTCACTTTATGCACCCACCTAAGCAGCCCAAAATTGATTGTCTGTTTTTGAGGCTTAATTTTCACCCTTAATGACAAAACAGTGTATTCAAGTAACTGCATAAATCTGATTATAAAGCACACTATATAGATCATTAGATAATTCTTAAGAAAGTATTTCCCTTTTGTGATTTTTAAGATTAGTTTTGGTTTCAATCGGAATGAAAAATAAGGAAGAGAAGAAACATTTCTGAGCATAAAAATCATAGAATAGTTTGGGTTGGAATGGACTTTTAAAGGTCATACAATAGGGAATTAAGTCCTGGATCTAGCAATTCGTGTAATGCCATTAATACTGTCCTTCAGTTACCATTTGGTATGTGCCAGTGTTAAATGCTTTTCTGAGGTAGTACATTTGAAATTGCCAGGTTAAATTAAGCCGGAACTCTGTGGTGCATCATTTAATGAATTTAAGTGTGAAATCTATGTGCATTGACTCTATATTTCATCTGGGGTCACTTCAGGTTAAAATTATTTCAAAAATTGTTCTGGGTATTGTGGGGTTTCCTCTCCATAACCATATGTATTTATGTCAGGTTCCCTCTGCATCTTCTGGTTGTTTTTTCTGCCTGTGGGAGAGGGAGCCTTGACTGCAAGGACAGGACCTTTTAGACTCTACTGCAATAACTTTACTTTAGTGTATTGCACCTTCAGTCCCACCTGAGGCAAGACAAATGGGGAACATCATCAATGATTTAGATACAAGATGATGGAGGGATTAGGGCAGCAAAATTGAGAGCAGAGAGATAAGGCAATTTTAATGGAATTACATTTGCCCTGTTTTCACTGCCTTTGTTTTTTGAGTTTTTTTCCCCTTCTATTGTTATCAGGACAAGCTAGTCTTATTTAAAAGTACAGACTTTTCATCATAAAGGAATCTGTCGTGCTGTGTTGGTTTTTGCAGTAACTGTTGACTCTTACTCTGTTTCTCAGTGTGCAAAGATAAAGGTTATCCTAGGAATACCAGGGCTCCAATAGACATCTAACTGACATAGCTCTAGATTTTTGTTTTTCCAGCAATCTAAGGATGATTGTGTGTGGTGGTTGCTGAGGGAGAGGACGAGTACTTCTGAAGGGAGTGCCAGTCTGCATTACTTCAGTCCCATTCATTGTCTCATGTCTCATCTAACCATACTTCATACTATTCTGTGTCTCATGTCTATCCTAATTCCTTTTTGGCAAAAGGCAACTTCAGAGTAATGATGTGAATTAAGGATGGAATTTATACTTGTGGAAGATGTTGAAACTACAACATTCCCTTCAAATAGTAACCTGACTAAGTTGCTAATATAACACTTTGCATACGTTCCAGCTGGCATGGACACCGTTTCTAGCTGCTTTCAGTGTGGGCCTACAGGACTGTGATGACACCGAAGTTGCCTCTCTCTGTTTGGAGGGTATACGATGTGCAATCCGGATTGCTTGCATTTTCAACATTCAGGTAAAAAAATCTAAGATTGAGACAATACTTTGATTTATGTACCAGCAGAATGTTAGTGGGGTTCTAAGAGTCCTTATTGTTGAAGTTATGCACTGTGCAATACCTAGAGGCTGCCTCCTTCTGCCATTGCTACTTCATCTGATATTTGACTGGAAGTGTAAATACAGTGGCCTTTATTTTTCCTGGTGTTCTGTGGTGAGGTCTTCCGTGCCTATATACTGAATTTTTGTTTCCCCGCAAGCTGACTATTTTTAAATCAAAATACTTTCTTTTTAGCTGTGTTAAAAAGCTCTTTATCTTTGTTGTGATGTTTCCTAAAATGAGTCTGTTTATCCTGTTTCATAAGTAAAATAGTATCTCTGTGAACTGTATTTGAGGTATTGTTCTCAAGTTCAGAGAGATTATACTGTTACAAGACTTTTATAATAGGATGCCATTTTAACAGTTCTGGCACTGAGAATTTCATTCCTGATGTGATGCATGAATGTATCTTGCATTAAGCACGGTGCCAAGAATTCCAGACTCTCTGGCTCCAGAGGATAATTCTGATTAAATCTGGGCTTTCTTTGTTTTTTTTTTTTCTCCCCCATTTAAAAACCCTTGGTAGTGAGGGTACAGTTGTGGTACTGCAGATCATTAGTTAATAAGTGGAATGCTGAAGTCCATTTTAGGGATAACTGAAGTGAGGGGCAAGCAAAATTCATATGTTTGACACTGCATTATTTCATGTGTACATTGAAAACATATAAAAATTTTAGAAGACTAATCAACAATCCTGTAAGACTTATTTGAGTAAAAAATGTTGAAGTATGATATGATAGTGAATGCTTTCCTTCTCTCCTTGCACGTGTATTTGGAAAATTAGGTAACTTTTTATCACTAGTGGGGAAAGTCACATTGGGACCTCTTATAAAATATGTGCTGAAAAAAATGTTCATTTGAGATCATGTAAGGTTTCCTTCCTCTGTGTTTCCGCTTAATTTCTGCACTACCACCACCTGCCCCCAAACTAAACAGATTTAAAAATTTGATTAACAAAGCCTTCCCTGGAGCCTGCAGCTGTTCAGTGAAATTCACATTGCTGTTATTTTTGTTGCTGGTCTTCAAAAGTGAAACTGGTACAGATACCAGTTTCAGCAGCTGCAGAGTTTAGCTCCCAGTCTTAGAGCTGTCTGCCTTGCATGGGGAGGGCAAGGATGCGTTTGCTGTAAGATCCCCATCTCCAATTGTAACCTTCGATTGGCTTGGACCAAACTTGCTTGAACTGGAGGTGTTGAAAACCAAATTTTTAAATTTCAGAAAATGAGAAGTTTTACTTTGGAATTTTCTATACAAACTATATTCCTTCTTTGTTTTCTGTGGGAATTCTGCTTTGCTGGTATCATAAAAAACGGTACTGGTTTGTTGGCTGTTTCAGTGTGCTACAGGCCTACTCCATTGTGCAGGATCCTGATTAGATGACATGTTGTCTGACTTTGGAGGCTCTGGTGGTTAGAAGGAGACTGGCAAATCTGTACTTGAGCTGATTGAAGGATCTTTTTTGTTGGAATCAAGTTTTTCCTCGTGTGCTTAACCAGTGCTGTCAACTTTTCTACTTCATTTAATAAACATACAGAAATTAAGATTGCTGTCTAATAACAGTTGACATTAGTTTACGGATCTTGAGAGATAATGGAGGGAGCTGGATGCTTTTGGTTTTAAGAAAGTTTTCAAAGTACACAATGTAGTTTAAGCTATGCATGTTCACCTCTAAAACCTCAATTATAGGTTCTGGTTATAATTATTTATGCTTTTAATCTTAGACTGTCACACTGTCTGACTTAAGCATCTGAGCCAAGATATGCATCAAAAGGATGTACTTAATCTGCTTATATCATCTGATTTTAATTTTTGGGTGATGGACACATTGCTTAGTTGTTTTTTCTCTTACTCTGTTGTTTTGAAAAAGTGGCAGAGGGGGAATATGAACGTGTGGGACTGAAGGCATTTTCTTTTTGCAGAAGATACACAGTTTGTAGGCTCTAAAGCTTCATTACTGAGTACACTTTCTTTGAAACTTCAATTTTTCTGTGCTTAGACTTTGTTTTCTATGCCTTTGCCAGCATACCCTGCAGTAGTAGTTGGGTTTGAACATGGCAGACATGCTGTGTGGCTCTGTGATAATCCATCCCTTCTGTCATTGCCCACTGTTGTGTTCAAATTTTCTCTGTGAAATAGGCATTCTTCCTGGGATTTTTTAAAATATTTTATATTTGATTGTTTTGTGTGCACAGTCATTTTTTTACTTGAAAACAGCCTTAAGTATCCAAGCAGTTAAATATGTTTCATAATTGTCATTTGTTTATTGGATGTACAACCATTTCGCTCATACACAACAGGAGGGTAAAATGCACGTGTGCTCAACTTGAATCCCCTTTTCACTGTTTTAATTGGCTCTGTGGTTTATAGAACAATGTACAGATTGGGCAACTATATGTGGAACTTTTTGTCTTTTGTGAGATAGATTATGGTCTCTTGCCATTTACCCACCCATGGCACTTGCCTCAGAAGATTCTGAGGTGCTCCAAACGTTGTGGTTTAAGTCAAATACATTTTGAGCAGTTCTGTGGAATTGGCAAAATGTGCCTTTTTAGATACATTAGATACAACTTCAGTGAGTCCACTAAGGCAACATTTTCAGAGTAGGTCTGAATATAGTACAAGAATATTAAAAGCTTAACTAAGTAGCTACATTTATTTTGAAACAGCATCCAGTTGCCCAAAAAGCACCCGCAAAATACCAAACCAGAAACCTAACAACAAACTATGTGTTCTCTGCTGTCAGACGTTACACTTCATGAATAGGAGGAGCCTGGGTTTATCCTACAGCTTATTGTAGAAGAATATGAGATGCTTTCACCATGCTTCGGAAATTCTGTTCTAGGAAGAGAAGGGTAAATGGTGTAGTTGACACAGACTGTACTAAGAGCAAGAAACAGAGGAAATACTTACAAGACTTTTGTGTTCCTTCCCTCCCATTTGTAGCTTGAAAGAGATGCCTATGTTCAAGCATTAGCACGATTTACATTACTTACAGTGAGTTCTGGTATTACTGAAATGAAGCAGAAGAATATCGACACCATTAAAACTCTCATCACAGTGGCTCATACTGATGGAAACTATTTAGGAAATTCCTGGCATGAGGTAAAAGCCATTTGTACTGTAAAAAAGCATGTTTACTGATTTTGAGCATGGTGGTGTACCTGTTTGTGCATAAATACAGTGGGTTTTAGGGAAGTGCCAAGTATATACTTTTGTGCATACATTATGCGGCCAATTAAAGTAGCAATACATCTCTAAATGAGAAAGAAAATTGTGGGAGATGAATCCAATACTTTTCCGACCTTGAATGTTGAAAATTTTTCTTCGAAAGATTTTAATTGATTATTACTATTTAAAACTGCTTTTTGTTGATAACTGTTACTCTCTGGAACAGATTCTGAAATGCATCAGTCAGCTTGAACTGGCACAGTTAATAGGAACTGGAGTAAAACCTCGCTACATCTCAGGGACAGTGCGTGGCAGAGAAGGTTCTTTTACTGGAACAAAAGATCAGGCACCTGATGAATTTGTGGGACTGGGACTGGGTAAGTAATGCAGATATGAACTATTTCATTTAACTGCTTTTGTTCACAGCTATTCAAGTTTGTTTTCATTCTTGTTGACTGAGGTTCAGACAGAAGACCATGAAGTAGTCCTCCTAAAGCTCTTAGGCTTTGAATAGATCTATTCCAATTTCTGGAATATTTGGTTTGCTCTGTTAAGTATTATTGCTAGGGTGGGAGAGTGGGAAATGTAAGAAAATGATATATTATTCATTTCTATTAAAATATAGCTGACCAAGTTAGAGTGGATCACAGATGGTATGACCAGATTTAATAATACTGCAACATTGGTGTGCCAAGTATTTTACCAAACAAGTTAATAAGTGTAGGTTAAGCATCTGTTGTGAAGCTTTATGAAAAATATGCAGAATTCAAACCAAGTCGGAGATTAATTTAGGTTAAATTCTGAGATGCTGTTTCTTTCCTGTTTTGGTTGCTTTGGTACTGAGTTGACCTGAGCACCAAAATGTACGCTATAAATGGGATGTTGTTTCTTATCCTCCTAGAAATACATAACAATTTTACCTTAAACCCCACCCTTTTGAAGATATTTTTTCTTGTGGGGTTGTTGTTTGTTTTTCAAGAAGGGAACACAGTTAAAGATACACAGGTGTAGCATATTAGGAAACTAGAAGTGTCCAAGTGTATACGTACAACTGTATTTGACTGTTAGAAAGTGTCAGTTGGTGTGATGCTTAGTGTATCTCCTGCTTTTTTGAACTTCACACTCAGCCAAGCAAAAGCTTTGTCTTTCCTTACTTTTTTGTGTAACTTTTTTTTTCAGTAGTAATGATTATTTTCCTGTTTTCCCTGATCTTAGCCCCCAAACTAGTCCTAATCATCCAGCTTTGTGTTCTCCTCAGACAGTTTTTCTTCTTCTGCAGTCACTATTTTTCTCTCCTTTCTGCTCTCCTTCGGCCTGTCTCTGTGTGCTCACTTTGCCAAGAGCTGATGAAGGGAAAACTTATGCCTGGAAATTGACGAGCCTGCCAACATCTCATATACTGAGCTTCTTCTGCTCTTGTAATATGCATTCTCCAGTTTAGTGTTCCCTAATGACCTATCCAACTTTGCTGTATCCAAATGCTGGCAGGTGTCTCTAAGTCATACTTGCTAGTCATTGGTGTAAATCCAGCTGATGAAGGTTTTTTACTGCTTATCATCTACATTTCTAAGGAAAACAGTTTATGCCCAAATGCATAAAGTGTTTCTCTCTGAATTGAATTTCTGGAATGCTTATTACAGTGCACATACGGAAACTTAACCAATTTTTTTCTTTTTTCTTCTTAATAGTATTGCTTCAATCTTATAGGAAAGTGCCTAACTTACAGAAATTTGTTTTTTCTGCACTTAGGGGCTGTTAGAACATTTTCTCAGCTGTTGCAGTTTTTTTTATTTTTCTCTGTAAATCACGTTTTGCAGATAGTTTAATTTTCTGTGATCACTCCAAAGTATCCTTTGGAGCTGTGAGTTTCAAGCAACCTTTCTATAAACCTGTATTCCTGGGAAGAATACATAGTGTATATATACAGACACATTTTACAAGAAAATAGTTGTTTAATTAGAGTGAGTGAAGTTTGTCTGGTGGCACAGAAGCTCCATCTTTCAAGCCTGCTTGCAAACTGAGACATGGATAAACAGGAGCATTCACTCTTCTTGCTGCAGTTAATCTGCGTTTGTTTGGTTTTTTAAAAAATTCCAAAAAGCAACAGAACCAACACCAAAAGCTCCTTTGCTCATTTACTGCTTGAACAAGGGTTCAGGTGTGGTTCTCCAGGCATCTCCTGCATTATCTTCTTGCTGTGGCCTTTTTTTTGTTTTACTTGGACATTCAAAGCATCACAAGTGAGTGAGTTAGAAAAGTAAATGAATAAACATCTATTCTTTTGCCTCTTTGGTAGGAATGTTCTCTTACTTGTAGTTTTAATTGTGAAATTCAGGTTTCTTCTATTCCAGTTTCTATTCACAAAGTTGGAAGACAAAACCTGCTGCTGTGACTAGGTTGTATTCAAAATGTACTTCTTTGGTAACCAGGAATCCTCTTTGGACAAGGGGAATATGAGGAATCAGTTTTTCATAAAGCAGAATAATATAGATGACTTTCTCTGTTTCATTTTAAGACATTCATAACTGTTAGAATTAAAGTCTGCTGTCTGTTTAGGTTTTCCAGCATGGATTATAAATCCAGCAATAACAAGGAATTCTCATATAATCTGGCTGAGTTAGTTAGTGTTACCTGACTTATTGGAGATAGCCCTTCAAATTCACTTCACACAACTGCTCATTGATGTGTTTCTTAGCTGACTCATTACCAAGCTTTAAGCTAATTGATACTGGCAGCTTGTGTGCTTACAAAAGAAGTTTTGATCAAAACCAACAGTATTATATGTTGCTGAAAGACTAGTTTAAGGTTACATGTTGTGTGTGTGTATGTACCGAAAGGTTGGTCCATAAATGTCCTGGAAAAATAGTTCAGATGGGCCAGGTTATATAGATTTGTCAGACAGTCATCTCAGCCACCTCCAAGTGTGGATGGAGCACAGAGAGATTGGGAGGCAGACTTTTGGGAGGCAGTTTGAAATAGGAGAACTTTTTGTCTTCTCAAAGCTCAGAGAACAGAACTGCTGGCTTTCTTCCAGTCTTCTGTTCTCCTTTATCTTTCTGATAGGCTGCCTAAGGGAAAAAAAAAAACGTTTAAATATAGGGAATATGGAATTACCCAAAATAGTTGTGAGATTCCTCTTTTTTTTAATGAATGTTTGAGGGGAGTTTAGAAATCACCAGAAATTTCAGAATTTTGCTCACCATCAGCAGTTTCTTAATATGAGATTTCCCAGATGTGGGTTACAGTTTCTAGCCTCCAAAATAAATAATTGCTATATTTATTTACAGATTTTTCTCACTATTATGATCATTTTGCTGTACTTGAGATGTAGCTTAAAAGTGGAGTTTAGGTGGAAACTCTTTTCTGTGAACAATTAAAAATAAAGCCTATCAAGATGGATTTGCTCAATGCTAATTGTGTGAAAAATTCCCCTCTGTGCGGTATTCTCGATCACATGTTGTGTATTTTCAGTAGCAGAATTACCTAACATTCATTGAAAGATGGAGGGGATAAAAGGGGATTCTTGTGGGTTTTAGGTTTTTTTCACTTGTATCTGTTCATACAATTGCTCCAAACATGGACAATATTCTCAGACTAATCTAGTTTATACATCGGTAGAGAATCCATTTAATGAGGACTTTAGACCAACATGCAGCTGTTGACTGAGGTGCCTAGCTCATGCAAGGGAAATTAATAATGCCCTTCTCTTTTTTGTGAATTAAAAATATGTTTAATTATACCGCTAGCAGCGCACCTTCTCTTCCTCTTTCTTCCCAGCCCCTTCTGTGTTATCACTTACCCATTTTTCAATTTTTGTTCACTGTAGTTGGTGGAAATGTGGATTGGAAGCAGATAGCAAGTATTCAGGAATCCATTGGTGAAACTAGCTCCCAAAGCGTTGTCGTTGCTGTAGACAGGTATTGTATTAAATTTGTTGTTGTGACCTCAAGTTTTTTAAGCACTACTTGAATACCCTGTGCTAAGAATGAAACGTTATTAATTTATTTGAAGAAACCTACATAAATGCTAGCATAATAAAGTGCTTTTTTTTGGTGTTGGAGCAGGGCTTTCCCTTTTTTTATGGATCGTGGGTATTTTTTCAAGAAGGAGCACAGCTAAAACTAGGCAAGGAGCCTTTTAACTGATAAAAAAATTACTGCAGGAGAGTTGCAGAACGAAGACTGCTGTAGTGTCTAGTGAATGTTGATTTGCTGTATATAGTAACTGATAGCTAATCTCATTTTGCCTTAGTACAGAGGGCATTATTGACAGACCCTTTCTCTACTAAATGTAATTACTGACTCCCTGCTTTCCTCTAGATTATGTAGATGTTGTCTGAAATGACCAAAATTATTATTCCAGTGTTCCTTTTGATGAATCACATTTATTTTAACTGGATTTGGCCAGGCATAATACATATCAGGAACATTCCTTGTTTATGTCATGAAGTACTGATTATGCTGGATTGTCAGTGGACCTTGCTTGCTCAGCATATAAGAAATCAAAGCACCATATTTTCCTACTGGTTGTCAAAATGGATGAAGAGGTATCATTTTGAAGGCTTACTAACATTTCTGTGGTTGAGTATAGGCAGCAAGATCAATAGCAGTTCAGTGAAAATTGCCTTGCCGTAAAATCACATCATGTGAACTGGAAGCTTACTGTGAAACTCATAACAGCTTTTTAGATTTGCAGTGTCTCTCCCTGCTTCATAATGGGAAGTGTTTCAAATATCCACTTGTCATGGCAGATGGGAATTGTGCACTCTGGAGAAGTTTGACTTCTGTATTTGAGCAGGGATGATAAAAACTTTTGACCATATTCATCAGTATTTCTCCACAGTTAATAATTGTTTTTTTAATAAATAAAAGTGATCAAATGGTGTCTATATATTGTAAAAAAACAAAAACAAAACCAAATCCAAACTAGAATACATTTTTAATAGATGTTTTTTTTAAAGAAATGGTAATGATGTATTTAACTGCCCTTTACAGAATATTTACGGGATCTACAAGGTTGGATGGAAATGCTATTGGTAGGTTTTATTGCTTCCCCACCCCACCCCTGTAAAATAAACCTTGGAAAAATACTGCATTAAAATCTGTGGTTCTTTAACAGTGGATTTTGTTCGCTGGCTTTGTGCTGTATCCATGGATGAGCTGCTGTCTGCTACCCACCCTCGAATGTTTAGTCTGCAGAAGATAGTGGAGATTTCTTACTACAACATGGGCCGCATAAGGTTACAGTGGTCTAGGATATGGGAAGTTATTGGTGATCATTTTAATAAGGTAATTATTATCTCTGTTAATGATTTTACTGCATACTCCAGTTATTGATACAAATTAATTTTATTTAGAGATTTGTTGGAAAAGCATGTGCTTATCTGAATTATACTGTTTTTATTGTCCTTCCATGTAAGAGGCTTAAACCAAGAAAATTGTAAAGTTGGAAAGGCGTGTGAGAAGGCAGAGGTACACAGTATAATAAATGTAAAAACAGAAGGATACATTGTTATTTATTGTGACCTGGGTCTAGAACTGGCTTCCATTAGGTTTTTGTTAGAATTTTCGTGGGTGTTTTGGGAAGCTTGGTATAAGATACTATTTTTCTATTGAAGTGTAAATGGACTGTTTATCAGGTAGATGTCTGACATGCATTTTTAATACAGCTGTTGAAGTCTTTCTAGGCGGCTTGCTAATCTTTAGAAAGTTTCACATGCCAGGTTAATTAATGTAGAAAATAGCTGGAATTGGTATGGGATTATTGAATTCCATTAACAATGTGATTTGTGGAGTTGACTGCTGTTTAATGTTGATAATTTTGCGGTACTGCTTAGTTCTCCATTATCAACTGTATAGGCGGCTTGTGCTGAATCCGTAAGAATTCTGATGTAAGCTTACCATGCGTTTCTATTCTACATTCTCAGGTTGGCTGCAATCCCAATGAAGATGTAGCTATTTTTGCAGTAGACTCCTTAAGGCAATTGTCAATGAAGTTCTTGGAAAAAGGAGAACTTGCTAATTTCCGATTCCAGAAGGACTTCCTAAGACCATTTGAACATATCATGAAGAGAAATAGGTAATAACATACAATTAACTGAATTGCCTGGGATTGCATGCATAAACTTTTGCAATTAATTTTTCAAATTACTTTTGTAAATCAATAGTTAGGAAACTATACTATTCTAATTGATTATGTAACTTAGTTTAAAAAATTATTATTTATGATCTTAATTTAGGTCTCCTACTATTCGAGACATGGTTGTACGGTGTATTGCACAGATGGTAAATTCCCAGGCTGCTAACATTCGTTCTGGCTGGAAAAACATTTTTTCAGTATTTCATCTGGCAGCCTCAGATCAGGATGAAAGTATAGTGGAACTGGCATTCCAGACTACAGGACACATTGTCAGTGAGTATGGACGATATTCAGATGTCATGGAAGTGTGTGTCACTCCAGAGCCTGAGAAGCTTTGTTAGTCTGTTGGCTTCACAGCCTGCTTAGTAAAGCCTGCTTCATGTCTTAGAACCAATGTTTTGCACTTCTCAACAAGTCCTCTGTGAAAATACTTAGAAAAGTCATTCAGTAAGATTATAGTTATCTGTCTGTCTTTATGCCTTCAAAAAAAAAAAAAAAGTTTGTAGCATTCTATAGTAAAACAAGTCGGGCCTTAGATAATTTTACATAATGTGTAGATTTTCATTTAAGTGAAGAATTTTTCTGGTTTTTTCCCCCAGAGGAAAAAAGTAGTAATTTGATTATTCTGTTGTTTGACTGCCTTTTTCCTTGTTCTGAATCATGCTTGTATGTGGCCCCGTTTAAGCAAAAGTGCTGAGCTAGGTGGCACCATTATGATTTTAATTTTTTTTTCTTCCCACTCTAATCTAGATCCCAGGCTTTAAGGACCATAAGGGATCTCTTAATTTTCTCTCAACCTCTGCAAGTTCCTAAAACTTTTTCAGTGTTGACAAAGCACTTTTTTTAATCCTCAAAAGTAGCTGTTTAAAAACAAGGCAACATGTTGCAGAGGGAGAGGTCCATTATTAGATGTAACTCCATGTTTCATGTAGTTCTGGTCACACAGACTAGTGTTAAGCAGTAAGCCTATTCCTCTGGTCTTGCTTAATTGTTAAATTTTCCTCCTTTAGTCTAGATGCCACCTTAATTTATTTTAAACACTTACTGTCAAAATGGAATGCCCACTAGGTTGTTGTGGGGTTTTTTGTTTTGTTTTTTTCTTGGTAGAGCATTCTTCTGGTTTTTCTCTTTAGTTTTTCTTATTACTCAAGCATTTCACAGCACCAGTTGATGAACTGGTCCCTCATGACTTCTGTTACCGTCAGTTCATACTAGAATTAATAGATTTTTAAAGCGTGACACTCTTTTTTTTTTTTTTTTTCTTTTTTCTTCTGTTCACACTTTCTCTCAGCAATCGTGTTTGAAAAACACTTCCCAGCAACCATAGATTCTTTCCAGGATGCGGTAAAGTGCTTGTCTGAATTTGCCTGCAATGCAGCATTCCCAGATACCAGTATGGAAGCCATCCGCCTCATTCGCCACTGTGCGAAATACGTATCTGACAGACCTCAGGTATAGTCTGTGTTAACAAAATTGTAAGTGCTTTAATCAGTAGTGCTTTTAGAAAGAAAAAAAACTGTGCTGAACTTACTGGTGTCCCACTCAAGATTCATGGATTAATGAAAAGTGTACTTTATTCAGAAACAATAGGAGTATAAAATGCCACAGGCTTTGAAAGTATCAGCCTTTTTTTTTTCCTTCTTGTATTCCCTTTTGCCCATCCCAATCCATCCAGTTCAGCTGGTGCCTAGTATCCCTGAGAGCTGCTGGAAATCAGCATATCTCAGGATCTGATCTCTACTGAGAAATGGTGTGCAGAATGAATAATGGCATAAGCAAAAAGGCTTGATATCTTGAAAATATTATGAAAGATCCTCACTTTCAGTTCTGTCTCAATAAAAATGACAAGAGACACTGAACTACAAGAAAAAACTGTTGCTTGGGTATATAATCTCATTTATTTTTTGTTTGTTCTTCATAATATACTAAGCATTACTTTGAAAAACTCAGTATTTTTACTTTGATTGCTATCTTGTCTGAAGTATCAGGGTACAGTACAGTAGAGACTGTTATTTACAGTCCCAATTGTGTTTTATTTTGAAGAATCTAACTTCTTTGACTCTCTGTAACCCTGTGTTTCCGTCTAAAGGCATTCAGGGAATACACAAGTGATGATATGAATGTAGCTCCTGAAGACAGAGTGTGGGTGCGAGGATGGTTCCCAATTCTCTTCGAGTTGTCCTGTATCATCAATAGATGCAAATTAGATGTAAGAACCAGGTAACAGTCAGTATTTGTAATTCAAATTTTAAAAGGCTTCCTTTAACTTGTAAAATAGAAACAACTCTTTTACTAAATGTAACCATCATAAAATGACTTAGGTATTTAATTTTGATGATATCACTGCAGAAACACTAAACACCTTTTAAACAGATACTGGAATATAGAAACTTAGTCTATGTTCTTTACATGTGACATTTTTGTTTTCTGTTACAATAAATAAAGTTAAGTAGTTGTGATTGCGTTCTGTCTTGACCGTCATACTTACTTTGGGAATATTAAAACTGGGTTTATACCATGATTCATTAACTGGTTGAGGTTTGCAGAAGCAGTTGAAAAAATCAAAGCCATACTCTGATGTTATGTAAAACCTTATTTTCCTTGAGTAGGGTTTTCCCTTATAAAATGTATTCAGTTGCAGCTCGGATGTGAAATATGAGAGGTTGTATACAAATAGCTGTAAATTTACACATTTATATGTGAGCTGTGTGTATGGACTCCCTTTGTAGCTCATGAAAGTTAATACTTGTTCCTTCCTGGAAATATTTTTATTCTTGTGGTCTTTGGTAAAGAAGTTGTTTTCCTATTTTGATTTTAAATTACCACAGTTTTCTGGTTATTGCTTGTGATTTTTAAAGTGCTTTTTTTACAAGCTGATTTTCTACTTAATTTTTGTGTACTAGTGTGCCTGATCCACATCAGATCAAGGTGTAATGTTCTCAGCCGTATTTGACTTTGTTATTGCTGCTGCAGTTGGACATACTTGGTCTCATGCATGTTGTCTTTCTGTAACTCTTAGTATGTTGTTCTTTCTTCATTTCAGGGGCTTAACAGTAATGTTTGAAATAATGAAGACATATGGCCATACTTACGAAAAACACTGGTGGCAAGATTTGTTTCGGATTGTCTTCAGGATATTTGACAACATGAAACTGCCAGAACAGCAAACCGAGGTGAAAAAAGTGGGAAAAAATAATTTACATGAGAACTGTATTTACAGTAGAAAACTTGTAACATAGATTCATCATGTAACTTAAGACAAACCTAAACACCTGTGTAGTTGACCTATAGTTCTAGTAGCCTTGTTTTGTTTTAATGGCATTCTGTTGGCAGGTACAGTCACCTTTCTCATTTTTTTAAAACCATGCATGTAAAACGCCTACACTGAGAACAACAGAGGAATAGCATAAAATGAAATGTATGTAGGGTTCATAAGAACTATAG
Organism: Grallaria varia; assembly: GCA_013396735.1. Lineage (NCBI taxonomy): Eukaryota > Metazoa > Chordata > Aves > Passeriformes > Formicariidae > Grallaria > Grallaria varia. The sequence goes on from VWZG01008553.1 coordinate 80,835, forward strand.
CTTTTATGTCTGGAATCTGAGACATGCAACATGCTCAATGGAGTGAGGCTTGTAATCAGCAGTGAAGTTACAATTAGAAGAAATAAGCTCCACTAGTTCAAAATTTTTTGGTGACTAAGATAAAAAAAAACAAAACAGAAGCCAAAAAAATCCCATAACCATCACACAGCCAAGCAGAAAAACCCCCAAAACAACACTGTGCTTTCACTGGACCCTTTTGACCAGCCATCTAGGTTTTGACCTGCTAAATCAGAATGAGGTACTGCTCTGACAAAGAATTGCACAGAAATGGGCTTAAAAATGGGAATTATGTATAAATTATTAACATTAGAAGTTTGATCAAAATTGTCAGTTATTTGGGAGACTTTTTCTGTCTGTGTATGGAAAGACATGTCTCAGTTTCCAAATTTTTATTCTCTGGAAAATACTTAAACACAGCTTTGACGTGTTGTTAAATCATCGAGCCAGGATTAGACACTAAGGTAGTTGTTTGTCTGTTACTATACTTCTTTTAAACCTTCTAGTTAGTAAAGCAAAAGTTGGTGCTCCAAGTTTTGAGGATTTTGAGATCCAGAAACAAATTGCATGTCACCAGAAAATTATTCAAATTGGGTAAATACATGTATCTGTTGTAACTCTCCCTTTTTTCCCCACTCCTAGAAAGCTGAATGGATGACAACTACTTGCAACCATGCACTTTATGCAATATGTGATGTATTCACACAGTATTTAGAAGTACTTAGTGATGTTCTTTTGGATGATATATTTGCACAGCTGTACTGGTGTGTGCAGCAAGGTAGGACTGTATCAGATTATGTTAAAACAATGTTAACATTTTACTGTGTTGAATGTGTATAAACAAATACGCTGTTTGTCTTTTACAGACAATGAACAACTGGCACGATCTGGTACAAACTGTTTGGAGAATGTTGTCATCCTAAATGGTGAAAAGTTTACCCTAGAAATCTGGGATAAAACTTGCACTTGCATGCTGGATATTTTCAAAACTACAATCCCTCATGCGTAAGACAACTGTTAATATTTATACTTAGTAAAACATTTCACCTAAATGACTTACTGATTTCAAACTCTCAGGTATCTTATAAGTGGAATGAAAAAAGAGCTGTTACATGTGGACTAAGGAGAAAGAGACTTTCTTGGAACATAATGGTAAATTAGGGCTAGGTATACTTTTTGTATTGTAAATTATAAACTGTTAAAACCTAAAATACTGTACAGGAGATGAACGGGGGGAAAAAACAACCACCCCCAAAACATAACTTGATTCAATTTTAAAATGTTGGATTTTTGGAGAAGTACTCTGATTTTTTTTGTTATTTTCTTTTTTTGCGACAGAATAATGCTATTGATAGGCAGACTTTGCTATTTTAAATTACATATGAAACTTTTCCCCCTGTGGGGAAGCAGGGGTGGCAAACAGAAGATTTTTGGGCAAGGAGGAAGGCTGAGCTATTGAAGGATTTTCTTTGCTCAAGAGACCTTCCGCCCCTGGAATGTTTAAGTCTAGGAAAGGTAGTGTGGGAGCCGTAACGTTCTGTCTTTCCCTTGGGCTGTTCTTGCCGAAACAGATGAAGTTTCTATCAAGGAAGATAACTGCAGGTTGTGCAAAACTTCAGAGCTTTCTTTCCCACAGACTTGGGGAAAGTGAGATTAAAAAAAGAAAGTAAAAACTGTAAAAGAGCAGCCTAGTGGCCATCAGCACATGCATTGGGCCTTTATGTGAGACAGGATTACAGGTCCGGGTGTGTTTTTTCCCACTGGAATGTGAATTCTCGCAGTTCGTTTAACATTTCCTATTTCAAATTCAACTTTCCTCAGTGTTTTAGCTGTGGTTTAGTTCTCTGGTTACCTGCATTCATATCAGGTCTTACATCCACAAAGTACTAAAACACTGCAGATCTTACAGATTTAAGTCTCTGTGGTTGGTGGTCAATTTCCATCATATGGTTCTGCAAGTCTTGAATCTTTTTATGAAAATGATCTTGCTTATTTGGTAACTGTCCTTCCCATCATGTGAGGCTTCTTGGAACAAGGCTGCATCATTCAGAGGATTATGTTATGCTTAGACATCATAGGGCAGAGTAACAAGAAATCGTGTCCAGCATTATGCTAAAGATGAGGGTTTTTTCCCCTGTGCTGCCAACACTGAGATGGAACACTACTTGTTTTCAAATCTGACATTATTACTTGTCCTGTATTTGTCAGCTAGTTCAGAGCATTTGCTCCTGTGACCTAGTTCAGGCCTGAAGAAAACTGAAGCAAAAGGAGCCTTCTGGATGTCAGTCTTTCTTTAATTTAGAGTATCACATACCACTGTAAGAGAACTTCATGAACAGATAAAATCAGAAACAGATTCATTTTTTAACAAATAAAATCTGTCACTACCTCACCTACTTTTTAATGTCAGTAGGTGTGAATTAATTCAATGCTGAAATACTACTGAATTAAAGGTGAAACAATTGGGAGCTAGCAAGTATTTTTTCTGCATTTTGGTAACTGCTGAAAATAAAATTTGAAACCAAATCTCTGGATGTGAAAGTTCAGTTGAATTAGCCCTAACTTACTGTGTCCCATACTTGAGAAGATTTTGAAGTAGATACTGACTAGCAGAATATTTGCTTTGGTTTCAGCATGTGATCCAAACTTAGGCTTCTGGATGTTCTTACAGTTGAATATTAGAAACCTTTCCAGAGCAGTATTTTCGGTTTCTTAATATTTAGACACATTCAAAATCCTCTTGTTGCCTTTAGTTATATCTGGTTTGAAATATGTGCATTATTCCCTTTGATGATTGTGGCACTTCTGCTTTTCAAATGGGTTATTTTTACTAGGAGAATATCTGACTCCTTCCATAGATTTCCAGTCTTCTCATCTCCTTTTTTTCATCTTTCTGTGCCTTGAGAACTTCATTGTGTTATTCTTTCTTAAATTTCTGGGAGGTTCCCAGTTTTTGCAGGGTAAAGCAAATCTTAGGTGGATTTTATAGGAGGGTAAATCCTTAAGCATATGTAATTCGTCTCCTTTTCCATTGTGAAAGTAGGCCTGCTCTTTTCCAGATGCTTGTTGGGTGGCAAAAAACTGCTCAAAACAGTCTTTTTACTTTGACCATATTTGATTAAAATAGAAGCCTTTTAGATTGGTAAGAAAATAATATGATAACAATATGCACGTATTCATTCATAACTTTATTGGAGACTTTGTACTCATCTTTTTTTCCTTCTTGAGTTCCTAGGAGGATACTTCTGGTTTTTTCCACTCTTTTTATGGGATCTAGTTATTTTTTTTGTGACTCCTTGTTTGGCTGACATTCCATATTTGTATTCATTAGTCTCTCTATTAGCCTGATTTTTGCAGCAGAGCTTTTCCTGCCCTCCCAGCTTTAATTTTTTTATTACTTTTTTTTGACAATGCAGTTTTCATACTCAGCTTGTTGTGGAGGCTGCCTTGGTACTTAGAGAAGAAGGCAAATGATGTTTTACCTTTGGTAAACCTGTTACCATGTCTGGCGGTAACGCATTAGTTATGTTGAATGGAAGACAGAGACAAATTGCACAGTGGTGTAAATGAAAACTTTATGGATGAGTGCTTTAATTGCTAATTGTCTTGAAATAGTCAGATGTTCTGGAGTGTAAAGTATCTTCTGGCAGAGGTTCTTATTACTCTGATTAGGTAAGGTTACATGTGTTCTTTTTTATCATTCATATAAAACATCTTCCAGGTATTGTGTAACTAATTCAATTTAAAAGCTGCAACATTTGCTGCAGGAATTCTTAGCTGCAGTATCAGCCTCTGTTGGTTCTTGGCAAGTTACTTTCTTGCAAAGAGAGATGATCATATTATTTCCTTGTTTAGAAATTGTAGTACTAGAATATTTACTCAACTACCAATTTCAGCAAGGATCACTCAGTAGAAAACCACAAACTGTACTGCTGCCAAGCTTCTACAGAATCACTGAGGTGTTGATAGCTGAAGATATTAATACACAATGACACAGAATAGCTAAACTTGGAAGGACTCTGAATGTTGTCTGGTCCAACCCCAGCCACCCAGGGCAGTTTTCCCAGGATTGTATTCTGGCTTTTGAATATCTCCAAGAAGGGAAGTTCCACAGCCTTTTTGGGCAATCTCTGCCAGTGCTTGGTCACCCTCACAGTGAAAAATAGTTTCCTCATGTTCATAGGAGCCTTCTCTGTCTCAGTTTGTACCATTGCCTCCTGGCACTGAATCACTGGAAAAAGCCTGGCTCTGTCCTCTTCGCATCCTCCTTTCATATATTTATGACTGTTAATGAGATGCCCTGAGTCTTTTGTTATCCAGCCTGGACAGTCCCAGGTCTCTCAACCTTTCCTTGTAGGATTGATACTCCAGTCCCTTCATCACCTTTGTGGCCTTTTTCTGGACTCTCTCCAGTAGGTCCATGTCTGTCCTAATGGGGAGCCCAGGCAGATCTCCTTCTTCTCCTTGTGCAGCCCAGGATACCATTTCTTTGTTCACAGCAAGGACGCACTGCTGACTCATGTCCAGCCTTGTGTCCACTGGGATCCCCAGGGCCTTCTTTGCCAAGTTGCCTTCCAGTTGGGCAGCTCCCAGTATGTCCAGGTACATGAAGTTGTTCCTTCCCCTTGTAGAAGTGCACAGGGTTCCCATCAGCCCATTTCTCCAGCCTGATGAGCTCTGTCTGGATGCAGCATGTCCATCTGATATATCAGCCACTCTTCCCACTTCTGTGTCATCAGCAAACTTGAGAGTCCACTCTCCCCCATTATGCAGATCATTCTTGAACAGAATTGGATCTGGTGTTGGCCCCTTGAGGGTTATACCACTGGATTTCAGCTGGATTTTTATGCCCCTCATCACCATCCATTTGGCTAGGCTCTTCAGCCAGTTTTCAATCCAGCTCATAGTTTGTTAACTTATCTTAATAGTTTCTTTAATTTTTCTTTCTGTTTTATTTCTGTTCTGTTTTTGAATTTTGTTGATGAAAACTTTCAGAAGCTTCATGACAGCAAGTCTTGGCTTTCTGGTGCTGAGAAAGCCATCGTGAATGCCCCCTAGTCCTCAAGGTTGAGAATTGGTTCCTTGCACAGATTATGAGGATCTGGCCTCTGCTGGTTTATTATGGCTCATTGTTCCAAGACCTCAGTTTGTGTCCTGGTAGCTTTCAAGAATGAATTCAGTTCTCTGACAGCTTTATTTGGTGTCTCATTACAGTGCCTCAGGTTTTATCTTATCTCCAGTTTGGCTTTCTAGTTATCTGATCTGTAGTTGTCTGGAGATCAGCGCTACATTAATTTAGGACCCTTAACACAGTAAGAAAGGCTCTCCTTTAGGATATGCAGACACAAATGTCCATCATGTGTTGCCTCACACAGAATGAAACGAAATAGTTTGAACTCTTAATGAATACAAATACCTTTGTAGCAATAGATTTGATAGAACAAGAGATGGTGGAACCACTTAGGTTATTCAGTCCAGTTTCCCTCAATTCTTGGCAGGCACAGACAGCCTCAGTAAGTTACAGTTAATGTAGAAATTTTTTAGTGCTTAAGGTGAAGATGTTCAAGACAGGAACATTCCATAGGAAATCAGCAGGGAATGATCAGAACTATTGTCAGTGATGTAATACCTTGTAACAGCAATCAATCCTAAGTGGAAGTAGAAATACAATGCTGGAACATAGCACAGACAGAAAATGCAAAATATCTCCAAATATTCATACAAATTTGTTCTGGGGTAGGTTAATTCCTTCTTCTAGATAAAGCTGAAGGAAGTGTGAGATAACAGAGCCCACTAATGGCACTATAACATTGCCTTAAACCACATCCAGTGTTTCTGAGAAATATTGATTCACATTCACATAATCCAGTTGTCCATCCAAAGTAGTTGAAGTTCAAAAACCACAATACTTATATTTTTCAAAAGGTATGAAAGAATAAAAAGTGTACTTAGAACTGAAATTAGTTTATTAATAGAATCATTGCATTAACACAAACAAAAACCCCACCATGTTGAAGTGGACTTGTTAGAGTATTGGCTCTGATTTGTATTTCAAACTTAGTAAATTTGGTACTGGTTTTGTGTTTTTAAGGCTGCTGACTTGGCGACCAGTTGGAGGGGAATTTGGCTCAGGCTCTCCCTCTGATGCAAAAGAAAAACTGGTAAGCTGCTGAAATAAAAAAAGTGTTTTAAGATTTCAAGAGCTTGGTACAGTTGTGATGTAGAACAAGTGAAAAATATACTTGGTTAAAGACATTTTTCAGTTTTGATTTACTTGAAAACTTTTTTTTTTCCAGCTAAAGTTCTATTTGGTGCTTAACAGGGAATTAATTGATAAGGAACTACATACTTGTTTGCAGCAAACATGACTTCCAGAAATTGGCTGTAGGTAGTTACCTGTGTTTGTTTTAGGTAATGTCACGTGTCCCATAGATTTCTCTAATACTGTGTTTAGGCTTTGAGTTGTTTCCTATTTTGGGTCATGGTTTTTCTTTCATTTTGGTGTACTGGTGAGAGGAGAAAATGCTGAAGAGAGTTAGAACGATAGTTAGATTGACTTTTTTTTTTTTTCCCCTTCAAATTTTCTCTGGTAATAAGAACTTAAAACGTTGATGTTTAAAATAGAAAATCTGTATAAGCAAGAGATTGCTTAGCACTGACTAAATAAACTGATGTAAAATTTGGATTTACCTACACGTTGACTGCCCTGTAGCTACTCTTTTTACTGATGAGAATTAGTTTGTCGTTGAACATTCCCACAAGATTGCTGCATAAAGTTCTTCCTGGCTTAGTGAAGCATTTGATAAGTTGATCAAGGATAATGGCCCCAAATGAGCTCTACCAAGAGAGACAGACTCCATCCATTTATCTTTATGGAGTGGTAGCATAATTCACTTGAAACAGAGAGTGAATGTTTGTGATGGCCATTTTTCATCATATGGGTGTTGTATATTCATGCTATATTACGTATGACTCATTTATAGTGCATTGATGTGTAACACATTTAGTCTAAATGCTGGCTACATTTTTGATCCATTTATCCAGAGTAGTATGCATATATGGCAGATGTATTAGAAGTCTTTGTCTTGAGTAAACTGAAATACCTTTTCTTTTTTAAATAGTTTTAACATGAAAAAATTTTTTTGTCTTCAATATAAGAAGACATTTTGCAACTTCCAAGTTTACAGAACTTGTATAATAAATGAATTACAGAAGAAATACTTTGGCTCTTTCCTTTAGGTAGGAGAGATTTTTTGCAGGCTTTAGATATTTTCATCTTACTTTTCTTTAGGTAGTTCAAAATACGGTGGAGTGTTTTGCTATCTATAGACATAGGTAAAGTATGTATTTATACTTGTTGGAGATGAAAGCCTTGGTTTATACTGGTATAAGAAGTTGATACACTGTTTATAGGAACTGTATGTGGTTCTAAATCTTGCTAACAGCACAATCCAGGGTATTAATGTAGTCTCCAGTGACACTTATGGAATAAATGCCAATACAAATGCTGGGTTATTGAGTGGGACATTATTTATATGTGTGTGTATATATATATATATATCTCGCACAATATGACAAATTGGAAGGGACCCACAAGGATCATAGAGTCCAGCCTGCTTATGACCACCCCCAAGAGTCACACCATGTGCCTTGAGAGTATCGTCCAAACACTTCTTGGACTCTGTCAGGGTTGGTGCTGTGACCACTGTCCCGGGGAGCCTGTTACAGTGCCCAGCCACCCTCTGGGTGAAGGACCTTTTTCTGATAACCAACCTAAACCTCCTCTGATACAACTTCTGGCCATTCCCTCAGATCCTGTCACTGGTGTATATATGCTTTGCAGTTAATGATAGCATATTTTGTTATTAATTACATTTTCCTCTTTCAGTGAATGCTTTCTGAAGTGAAAACTATAGGTATTAATGTTAATTTTAATACTTTACATTCAACTTGTCAAGACGGAAGATATTTATTAACAAATAAAACCTCAGCAATTTCTCTTCCAAAGTCACTGATTCCTAGTTCACAAGATAACACAATACAGTATGGAGAATCAGAACATATTGCAGAACTCTGCGGAAGCAGCTCTTTGGCAAAAGAATTTTAAGTTAGAGTATTTTCACGATATGAATATATTCTACACCATCATTTTACCATGATAAATTCCTGTGTCATCCACAAATGTGTTAGTAGGAGCTCGTAGTTAGAACACTCAAGGGAGTAAAGCAAGTGAAGATGAAAGTCTGATGATACTTCATATTGCTTGGACTTGTCATTTAGGAGCTGTGCATTCACGTTTTCACCAGTTATAAAGGAAAACAGTTTCTCACAGAAGGTCTTAGGAGGGTTTTTTCATTGCAGACTAGGGCAAATAGTGTATTTCTGGTATCAAAACCTTGCAACAAACATTATACTCTTCATCTGGTCAAAGCCAAACTAACTGTTGGCTGACACACTAAGTGCTTGGATGGAATACAAAAGCCTATCTGCAAAATACGTTGAATTTTCTGTGTAATTAAGTGTTTGTTTCTTGTTGAATTTTCAAATCTTTCTTAATAGGTCATCTTTTTAGTGTGTCTTTCGTGAATGATAATATCAAATATGACCGAAGGGAATGAAAGTGCAGTGTTGAAACAGCAAGTGTCCTAAGCTGTGAAGAGCACAGCACCATTAACAGTTAGCTCACTGAAGTTTTTTGTAAGTTAATATTTTTCTTTTTGGCTTCGATTTTAGGATACAATCTCACAGAAGTCAGTAGATATTCATGATTCCATTCAGCCCAGGTCTTCAGATGGACGTCCATATCAACCCAGCACAGGGGCTACAGTAGGTGAAGAAACAAGTAAAACCAGGCCAACAGCAAGTGCGTGCTTTGTAGCTATTTGGCGTTTTATATCTGTTAAGAGTAGTATTTAGCAGATGTTTGATATCTGTAGCTATAGCCCCAGCTGTAGCTTTAGAAATATGGTGTGAAGAAAATCACTCTGTTTAAATTTTTGTCTTCATATTGTGTTTCAGAATTCTGTTGGACTCCTTGTGGGTCCACATTTTTCATCTGTGTTTTAAAAATCTAGAGTTCAGCTGCTAGCTTGCAGGCTTTTTACCCAAAGCAAAATATTAAAAATCGTGTTCTCCTTACAATGCTATGTAAATGAGTTGGGGTTTTTAGGAGCAAAGATCTTTCAGTGCAAAATGCAACAGAAGCTGTAGCTGGAAATACAGCTGTAGAATGTAGCTATAGAATTCTGTCTATGATTTGAAGAGAGTATATGTAACCCTTAAATACTTGTGCGAAGTTACATGTTAGTTCTTAAAATGCTCATGTCTGGTGGTGTTAGTACTTGCCACAGGCGCAAACAAGCAGTGATACCAGTGCTGCCCTAAGCCTTCTGCCTGTGGACAGCCTCAGGACCAGGGTCTTGCTGGTGCACTGATGCCAAGATCCAAGTCACTCATTCTGGTGATTTTTAGGTGACATTGAATATTTGTCCAATGTCTCCCAGTTGACTTCAGGAAATAGTTTTTTAAGATGTGCCAATTATTAACATGGTCACTGGTCCAGGTTTTAGTAATTCAGACAGGTGGATTCCAGGTTGGTTTTACGAATGTGCTTGAAGTTAAACTGTTCTTCACCTTGCCTTCAAAATTGCTCAGAAAAAGAAGAAAGTATTGCAGTTCCCTAGTTAACAAGTAGTTTTCTTTTTCTTTCCGTTAAAGAATTTCCAGAACAGAAATTATTTGCTGCTCTTTTGATCAAGTGTGTTGTACAGCTGGAACTCATTCAGACGATCGACAACATTGTGTTCTTCCCAGCAACTAGCAAAAAAGAGGATGCAGAGAATCTAGCAGCAGCACAAGTAAGTAGAACTGATAGGTATCTTTCTTTTTAACAACTTTTCATTTATTGGATTAAGTTTCATACTGAAGCATCTGCTAATTTAGTTTTTAGATGTGCTTGAGAACTTCCATCAGAGTGCTGAGATCTTTTACAACTTGCATTAAATTGCATTTGCTGTGCCAGGGCAGCACTGTGGAGATGAAAATATCTATCGTTCAGAATGAATTATGTAGCTGGGATGTGGAGACAACTTTTAATACAGTTTTAAGTTTAAAAACAAGTACAAATGTAAACAGGGTAGTATTGAGTTGTCAGAAGAGCTTGCTGGAGGCAGTTGTGAATTTTTACTTGAAATCCCTTTTTTCCCCCCTTTTTTTTTAATAGAGAGACGCAGTAGACTTTGATGTCCACGTGGATACACAAGATCAAGGGATGTATCGTTTTCTAACATCACAGCAGCTTTTCAAACTTCTGGATTGTCTGCTGGAGTCTCACAGATTTGCTAAAGCATTTAATTCAAACAATGAGCAGAGAACTGCTCTCTGGAAAGCAGGTGAGTCATCTTGAAAAAATACTGTGACTTGGTACTGCTCTGCTTTGAGGGTCAAAACTGCTTAGATGCTGAATGCAAAAATTGAATGTCAGGCTTTAGCTTTATAACCCTGGGATTCCTAAGGGGAGGAGACCTCGTTTGTGCAGGTGCAGGTATCTTCTTGGTTTCCTAAAATTTAAAGTTTCACCGAGTTACAGCTGCCAAACTGATTCTTGGCTGTACTGTGAGTCCCATGCTTGGAAGCTGCAGGCACAAACCCAGGAGTCGCAGCTAACTGGAAGCTTCTGTAAAAGGGATGCCAAACACAATTGTGGCATATATAAATAGATTAATTTGCAGCAATGCTCCATTGTACTTTGTCATGAGAAATTAAATACCCAAGGTCATTCTTCTAACTCTCTAACCAAAACTCTAAATGGATCCTTGCAATTTCTCTAGGTTTCAAAGGCAAATCAAAGCCCAATCTCCTGAAGCAGGAGACGAGTAGCCTCGCCTGTGGGTTGCGCATTCTGTTCCGTATGTACATGGATGAAAGCCGGACCAGTGCGTGGGAGGAAGTCCAGCAAAGACTACTGAAGTAAGGCCCATGTAGCTGAACCTGTTGATGTTGTTTCTGATGTTAAAGAAGATGGCTTTTTTTTATTTAAGAAGATAACACCTTCTCTGTTTGCAGAGAATTTTCTAGTGCTAACGTGTGGCCATGGTCACAGCTAACACTGAGATCTTAATTTTTGTGTGCTGGAGGGTACTGTGCCTCCAGCTACTGATGCTTTCTCTGCCTTTTATTCTCATTACGTGTTTTGCAGAAGAGAGCAAAGGTTTTGTGACCTTTTTTGTATCATGTGGGTAGGTGGGAGCTTGTCACAGCTCCTGTTCAAAAAGGAAAGCAACTATCACCTGAAACCTGGGTTTTTTTCAGTAACTTCTGGTATTTTAGGAAATTGACACTGTTTCTTCTCATCTTCAGAGGTGGACACTGGCCTTGAGCAGCCTTGTGTGCATCCAGAGGTTTTTGGCTTTTTGGTTATTCATTACTGTGAATACTAAGGTTCACCTGAATGTCTTTTGTTTACAAAGTTTTTCAAGCAAGTGTTGGAATAAGAGAGGGCTTAAAGCCATGACAGTAACACTTAAGGCTAAGACTTTAAGGTTTGCAGACCAGGAAGCAGAGCTGAAAACTACCTGGCTGCATCAGCATGAGATATGTTCTTAAAGTCTACATAGCATTTGTCACATGCATTTTAATATCTCCCAAAGAGCACTTGATGCACTTCAAATATATGCACGAACAGCATAATCATGTTTTGTCAGCTTACCTGTTACTGAAGTACTAGGACTTTGGGTTTAAGTGGAACAAAATCGCTGCCTTCTGTCACTAATCAGGCTTAGAGTAGCTTTCATAAACTGGTGCTTTCTACACCAGGGTTCTACTGCCATAAGTTGCAAAGTCAAAGCTCCCTCTCTGCAGTAGAGCTTAGAATTAAATATGAGTTACTAATTTTTGTATGTTTTCACTCCAGTGTCTGCAGCGAGGCTCTCAGTTATTTCCTCACTCTTACATCAGAAAGTCATCGGGAAGCTTGGACTAATCTTTTACTCTTATTTTTGACTAAAGTTCTGAAGATAAGTGATGAAAGGGTAAGTAACTGTTTGGAATGGTGTTTCAGGTGATGTTTGCAGGTAAGAAGTACTTCCAGGCCGGTTCTTCACACAGTTACAGACTTGACTTTAAAAGCTCCTGCTGCTCTGTAGACACTCTTTTGTTGTGGGAATGTACATTCAAGCTGCACTTGACAGATACTGACAGTAATAATTCAGTGTGAAGGTGCAGTGAGTGATAAAATAAAATGTGTCTGAGAAAAGTTGAAAGATGCTGGAATCCTTTAGAAGTGTCGGTTACGTTGCTTTTACCCCTCTCCTGCTAAAGAATAGGATTAGTGATGACATTTTATTCAAAGAATTAGCTCCTGTTTCTACCTCCAGTGCTACATGTATATTACCTTGACCTTCTCCAAAGCAATTCTGCCAGAAATAAATCCATATTTAGATCTCCCTCTGTTTCTGACAAAACTTAGCAAAAGTACTTAGGTGAAAGGGGCCAATTACAATAAAAAACTGGTAATAGAAAAATATTTCCTCTTGGAGAATAAGTGTTAGTAAGGAGTTAGTTGTGCGTAGCTCGTGAGCATCTGGCAGATACGTCACAGCTGTCATAGCCTTATTCTAGCACTGCTAACTTTGGTTATAAAAATGTCTCTGCTTGTCACTGTGTGGGTTTCTCACCTTCATTTGGGAGACTCTAAAATTCGTATCTTGCAATGTGCTTTCTGAGATGTATTGATGTATAATAGAGCGATTTCTTCTGTTTGTTTTCTCTGCAGTTCAAGGCCCATGCCTCATTCTATTATCCTCTGTTGTGCGAAATCATGCAGTTTGACCTTATTCCTGAGCTCCGAGCTGTTTTACGGAGGTTTTTCCTTCGGATTGGTGTGGTTTTCCAAATATCCCAGCCACCAGAACAAGAGTCTGGAATAAGCAAGCACTAGCAGATAGTGACACTCTGTTTAGAAGTTTATATTCCTCAGCTGCATACAAGGACCAGGTAGCTGAGCCATTCTGTTGGGATATCCATAAAAATGATTTCTTTGTATGGCAACGTGTATCCAAGGGTTAACGGTACAGACACTTACAACTGTAATTTAAGCTTGCAACACTCCAGGCCCTCTATTTCCTGACGGATTATCTATATCCGTTTCTCTTCCCTGGCTGGTGCTGAGCACAAAGCCAGTTTTTAGCACAGTCCCCTTGTCAGCATGGGCTGCAGTACCCTTTACTGTCCTAGACAGCAGTATAGCAACAGATGTTTATGGCGGGTGTGAAAGTAAAGCGTACCCAAAGAAACATATATATGTAAAGGTTTGAGCTTCTGCGAGAAGTACAACTCAGGAGAGCTGTATTTTGAAGGATAAAATGTTTATAAGGAAAAGAAAATGGAGATTATTGTTCATGGTAAAAGATATTTAGCAACTATGTCTGATATTCTTATTCTAAGATTTTTGCACACTCAGGCTGTCTGAGACATTGGTAATCATTCTTCTGTGAAAATGTACAGAGATGCAGGTCTGTAATATAAACTCTTTAACACTATACAGTTCTTCCTGAATTGTTCTATTTCTGTATTATTGATTTGCCCATAACTCTTACTCGTTTACCAAATGCACTAGAAGTTTGGGTTTATTTTTTTGGGGTTGTGATTTTTCTTCCTTTTTTCTGTTCTGTTTTGTTTCATTGTAGCCCAGAAGTTAGCAAGAACAGCGGTAGAAATACCATGACTGACATAACTACCTGTAATATACTTTTTTTAGGGCTTTTAAATATAATGAGCCATTGAAATGATGATCCTTCAAGGACTGGAACTTGAATCACTGCAAACAAGTCTAGGTTGTGTCTGCTGTCAAATGTTTTTGTTTGATGTAGATTTCACTCTTATGTACAGAATTTAATGTTGAATATATTCAAGTAACAAATCTGGCATGGTTTGGGGATGGTTAAATTTATTGGAAATGTATTCATACTGTGAATTGTGCTCTGATGGTTAACAGATGAGATTGTCAAGCATTCTGTATTACAATGGATGTAGAAATTTTTTTCAGATGGACAAAATGTATATGGTACAGATATGTAAAGTTTTCTATGTAAAAAAAATTCTGTACAACTTTCTGTACAATATTTGGTTCTCATCTGGCATATTCTAATCAGGTTATAGGTCAATAAAGTTTTTGAACTCTTTCATCAGTGCAATCAAAACCAGTATAATCCACAGCTACTTGTTTTAGTTTGCTTTGCCTCTCATGCTTCTGTTTCAAAGGAGCAAACCCTGGCCTCCCCAGGGCAGAAAGGTGGGTGCCCTTTGGTTGACTGTGATGTGTCTTCTCCCTGTTAAGAGACAACTATGGGGGGAAAAGAATGGTAAAGTTAAAAACAAAAAGGGAGTGGGGAGGAGAATAAAAGGATTTGTGCATGAACTGGTCAAATGAACAGAAACTCAAGTACTGTGCTTTGCATTCTGGCAGTTAAAATATAAAAGTCAAATAGACAATGGAGAAAGGGTGGATGGGAGGCAAGGGCTGGGAGTTCTGCTGCCTGATGACTTGAACACATCAGTGAGCTCAGCTGCTTTAGGTGAGTACAAGTGGAATTGGATTGTTCCCGCAAAACTCATGACTGGCACAGGAGAGAAGCATGAAGACCAACGAGGTGCATGGGGGAGCCCCCCATCTCTTACAGAGGAATGAGTCTGTGGTAGCCCTTCACAGCAGGTTCCAAAAATAAGTGTAAGCAGTTCAATTAAATAGCTATGGAAAAGCCAAAGAAGGGAATTAACTGCCCTAGCCTATGATTCAGAGTTTGCTTGTAATGTTAATTAGAGAGGAACAAAACCAAATTGGATTTACCAGTGTCAGAAGGGGGAGAATTGAGGTAGTTTTAATTAATTGTAATTGTACAGCCTTTTGTACAGGTAGTTTGTTGTGCAGTGTTTAATGCAGATACATTTATTTTGCAGGTGAGGCTGTCATGATAAAAAGTTAAATTTAGGAAGGCAGAAGGGCCTTGCCAAGAGCTGAGCTTTGGAGATGCAGAGAAAGCTGAAGGACCCTGAGTAGCAGCCTGGGTGCTCAAGGGAGGATGGCTGTGAGGAAGACTAATTCATGCTGCTAAAGGCTGTGAGGTTTAAAGTAAGTTGAGTGGTTTCAGGCCATGGCAGAGGTGAAGGAAGCATCTTAAAGAGGGGTTAGGCCATGTCCTGGCCTGGAACTAGAGGAAAGGAATGCTGGCCTGTGATGCTCTGTGGCATTTACAAAACTTCCCACAGTGAAATGAGGATGGTTTCTTAGGGTAACAGTGACTTTATGCTTCTTTTGGGGCTAAAACTTCTATTATGGGAATAAAGAAAAATTAAACTATGTAGGCAATGAGATGAAGAAGACAAACTCTATACGTAACTTAGAGTTATTATCATAAAGTTGAAATTGTGAAGCAACTGAAGAGTCATCGGGCATCAAAAACAAGGGGAAGTATAAAATCTGTAGGGTCGGCTTCATCATGAGCGGCACTGGGGTAGTAGGGGAGCAAGTGTATTATAAAACATTTTCACCTCCACTGCTTCCACTTACTTTGTGCTGCTTCTGCTGGGATGGTCAGAGTGCAGCAGCTCTGTGACCTGTCCTACATGCTCCAGCCCAGGTCTTGGATTACATAAAGCCCCTGCCTGCTTGCCCAGTGCTGTCACACCCACACCAATGAACATCATGAGCCTTTTCACTGCTGAGCCAGAGATTCAGGGTAAGAATTAGCCAGATCTGACAAATCCTCTCTGGGAAAGAACACGCTAAACCCATGAAGCTAAACATGACACAAGGCTGAAGTATGGCAAGCACTGCAGTCATCATGAGCCTGCTGTGGCCTTCAAGCAGGTTTACAAGAGCTTTAAAGTGGCATTTCAGTAAAATTAAATATGCTGTTACAAATTTGTTGTTTGTACCAGTGGGGTTTTTTTTTCCCCTGCTGGTTAAGCTTTGGCCTCTGGGTGGGAATTTTCTAACCAAGAGGAAAGTCCTTACCCTTATTTCACCTTGGTGCTTCAGTTCACTGAACTCCTAAAATCTTACTTCCATCTAGGTGTCCTTGTTAGAGCTCTGTGCTTTTAATCAATAAATTTTTTCCATGTGTTTTCCTGTTTCTTTGAAGACAGCCTTAATGTTCCAGTTTGTTCATGAGGAAATGTAAGCTGAAGCAAATGATGATAAATTAAGAAAATTGAAATCTGCTTTCATGTGTTTTTTGTAACAAAAATAATTTTAGTAACAAAATACTTTATTAACTCTTCAATCAGAAACATAAATATTTGCAACAATATTTGTATTTTCAGCACATACCAAGTCAGTGAACATATGACACATTGCTAATAGTAACTTTTTTCATTAAAATGTTCTCTCTGGTTTCATGCACAGTATATGAAAAGCAAGGGTCCTTCTCAGAGTTATTTTACTCTTCTAGTAAAAACCTAGTGCCCCTCTACTGCTGAGTTACTCTAGTTCCACACAGTTTTGGAGCTTGACTATAAAGCTAAAAAATAGTTCTGATTTCATACCAAATTCACATACACAGCCACACTCTGTGTTTGTGGGAAGTGCAGCTCTGAGGCTGACACAAAGTTGTATAAAAAGTGCAAAAGCTGCCACTCTATTCCTCCCATTCCCATGTCATGGAATAGAAAACATCCCTGTGCTCCATCTCCGTTACACTGCAATGTCTGATTCTTTATTATTGCTATTTTAAATTACACACAGACAATTCCACACTATGTACACAGAAGAGAGCTCTCCCTCCCAGAGCCCCTGGAAAGTGCAGTAGTGCTGGGGGTGCCCCTTGGCCACGAGGCACTGCTGGTTCCCATGAGCCAGGTCAGCCGTGTGCAGTGGAGAGGCCTTGCCAGCCCAGCGGCGACAGCTTGCCTGGGCTTGACTCCTCAGCCATGAATTGCTGGAGGGTGTCTGAGGTTCCCGGCCGCAGCCAGGACTCCGTTGCAACCGTGTCCACAGAACTGGGGGGTCTGCCTGCGGGGGACAGAGGGCGCTTCAAAAGGTCGTCCACATCTCCCAAGGAAGTGTCATCACCTGGGAGAGGGGGAGAGCAACACACATGATAAAGAGGACAGAGGCTTATCACATCCTGCCACAACACTGGACAGGCTCACTTGTCTGCAAAGAATGCATAAATAATGCTTTTAAATCACATTTGTTTCTACTCAACACAGGTTTGTTCATGTTCTGGGGAAGTCCCAACAGATCCACACCCCACTGCCAGATCAGCAAGGCGGGGAGGGGAATACAGGCAAAGGGGGATGGACTCAGTAGATGGTTCTGGCTTTCCCAAAAGCGCCTATTACAGGGAGAAATCAAATATATGCCTAAAAAAATGCCTGTGGAAATAACACTGTTAATTACAGTGGCATAGCCTAACACTTTTGTGTAGATAGATAGGTAGTCTCTTATTCAGCAGAGAACTCAGGAAGAATTATTTTATGATGGGTTAACAGCGTAAACACAAGTGAATCTGTATCACAGTCCAGCACAGCTCATAACTGCAATGCAATGCCACCCTGACATGGGGTAAGTTGTGATCTCCCAGGTACAAAACAAACCCCACCAAACAAAAACCAGAACTGCCTTGCCTTTGAATTTGGGGTTATCACTCTCAACTCTACTCTTCTTCCAATTCTATCAGCAATCATACATACCTAATACCTTAAACAAATAGCGTGGATTATCAAACAACATAAATTTTTACTATATATAAAGGGATACAAATGTATAAATTTCTCTGCACTGTTCATTTTTTGTTTTCACAACATTTTACATATATAAACAAAAAAATTACACAACCCCCAGACACGTACCTAGAACAACTGAAAACTGTAATGTTTCCCCTTTAAAGCTGAGTCACAAATGAAGAGGTTCTGGGTTGTTGGTGTATGTTTAAGAGGGGCAGAAAAATATTTAAAGACTCAGGAAAAAAAATGACAAAATTTTTGCCAAAACATCCTAATTTGAGCAAAATTTAACAGAATGGTGTATTGTTTACTGGTGAAATACTTGACTTTAGCAATTTGTGTCATGTCAGTAAAGTATTTGAATGATTTTTCCAATTTTAAGGTTTTTATTCTGGGAAAAAAGATTACTTTTTAAAATCTGATTTTAAGCCAGATTTCTCTGAAGTTTCTCATTAAACCTTGAAAGTTGATGCTTTAAGCATGGGCCTGAGAACCCAGGTCCTACAGAAAGGTGTGCAGGGGTGAAGGGAAGGCCAGAAACTGCACCACCCCACATACACTGTGAGCAAAGGCTCAGTTTTTCTCTTCACACCCAAAGTGGGATTTCAGGTTCCAAAACAAAATGCCAATTACTTTCTGTTCAAAAAGAACTTGGCAGCAAATCGTTTGTTCTATCACACCACACAGACACTGATCTGATCATCCTCCAAGCCTTCCTAGTCAGGTTAAAACAAAACTTGTCTGTAACATCAGAAGTGAGAGCAGACCTCCCTCTCTCTGTGCTTAAAGCTGGCAGAGTGAACCTCCTTGTCTCCCAAATCCTGGGTCAGATGAACTCCCCTGTGGGCTGGAACTTGCCACAGGTTATGGTGGGGTTAAAAACAGCACATGGCAGGAAAAGTAATACCTAAAGAAAATTAAATTTCCCTTTGCTGCCTGAAGAGATGATATTTAGAAACAATAAAGACAAACCATGGACATCCAGGCCAGAAAGCTGCGTTTAAAGACAAAGCCTTTAGATCTTCCATATGTCAGAGGCAGGAACAACTGTTTCACCAGAGACAAGATCACAGTGCCCAACACTGTATCAGACTCACTTTGTGCTGCTTTCAGAAAGCAGCACAGATCAGCTACAGTGCAAAACTTGCATCGTCATGAATTTTAACACTTTGTGTACTCCATAAAAAACTGTTCTTAATTGGGACACATAGAATTTTCTTTGGAGTTGCCACTTGATAATTCAGTTTGTAGGTGCAGGCTGGGGATAAGCAGAGCTCTTCCTTTGCCTGGAATACTGATTTAGAAACTGAGTGGCATCTGGACTCCTGCAAAACACCGACTGCAGCACATCCCACCCCTCAATGAGAACAAGCTCCTCGTGCATCCTCGAGTGAACACTAGTGTTTGTCTTCTGTCTGCCTGCCCTTACCATTTAAAGGGACGATAACCAGTTACATTTCCTTAGTTATATATTTGACAGATTTTTTTTCTCCCAGCAGTGTCTCTGAGGGCGGTGGAGAGAGTCCTAGCCCCTAGGAAAGCAGGAGGATGCCACAGGGATCCTATCAAACTGTTGTGGAAAAGGAATAAAACCACTTGGCTTCACTCATTTTTTCTGTAATGTCCCTGAGCATGAGAAGGAAACAGGAGGGCAGGCAGCAGTGCAGCCTGAATGACCACAGCTGAGCCAGAGGATCTCCTGCTACTTTTCCAAGAGGCACGTGTCCTAAGGATGAGTGATGTGTTCCAAAGAACAAGCTATATGCAGGCATATAAATATATACATACACAGAAAAATTATATACTAAAGGCTGAAGCTCTGGAGACCAGGAAAAACAGAAGGCAAAGAAAATAAAAAGTGTAGTTCATAAGTTATGAGGTGAAATTATAAAGGTGAGATAATAAGAATAAGCACAGAGAAATAAAAGAAGTTTATATAGCAAAAATACCTGCATGGAGTAAAATCAGTAAAGCATTTATTTAGGTTATAGAAAAAAATAAATATGAATGGGGTTTTTTTAGTGACTTAAAATCACAGTGAGATGGTTAAAACAAACAAAAAAAAAGATGAAGTGCTTGTAAGGGTACCCATAGCAACAGAATCAAAAATACTGACAGCATCTGTACACTCATTAAATTTATAAAAAGGATACTGATACTGGAATTGCCTATACAGCATAGCAACCACCTCCTAAAAAAAGGGAGATTTCATACTCATATGAAATAATCTGGGTCATAATCCACATGAGAAATGAATGGCCATTAATGGTTGCCATGACTGGTACTTCATACACAAAGGGGATCTAGATCAGGCAATCAGCCTACAGAGAAGCTCCAAGACAGCTCCCAGTCTGATGTATTATATGATCACAAGAAACACGGAATGATTTCAAACGTGTGTCCAGTGAGAGAGGTATCCATATGAACCTCAAATACCGAATGCTCATTTACATCAACAAACCACTGAAAAATTACATTAACTAAGAACCAAAGTACTTCATCAAACACAGTTTTCTGGCATATCTTCATGATGGTTGGTTAGACATCTAATTCCCAGGAATGCCAATAAACTCACACAGGCACCTCATCACCATTCATCACCCGGGCGTTTCATTTCTTTCCACCAGTATTTCAGCAATGCACCTGGATATCCCCATTCTACTGCCAGCAGTGACACATTGCAGTGGTAGTACGCATTGCAGGGCAAGTACGACTGGCTGATCACACAGGAATTAGAGCATCTTTTCCTACTACCCTCCTCATAACTTACTCTAAAAAAGTTGTGTTGAGGTTTGCAGGGGAACCCCTTGCAGCAGGTACAGAGCTCTATAAATAATTCCTATGTTTGATCCAGTTGCTCACTGTTCTACTATATGCAGCCTGTTATTATTTGTCCCTTTAATTATTGTAATTAATTAGTAATCACTACATCATGTCTATCACACAGAGCATACCCAAGTAAGCAGATTTCTGCTGGAGCTCAGTCAGTCTGTGCAATCGTTCTTCATTCTTGCCTTTCAACTGATCAACGTCAAGGCTCAAGTTCGAGCGCAAACTAAGGCTGTCAGGCTGCAGCTGCGGTGTCTGGCCTGCCAGAATATCCTCCTGCAGAAGATCAAAAAATGCACAGTTCCTTCAGTTAAACAGGAACCTTTTTAAAAGGGCAAATAGCCACACATGTACTCTCTCTGGATCCATAACATCAAGGCACTACAGAACCACAGAACTGTCTGACATTAGATCTGTGATCTACCTTTATATTTAAGCCAATCCAGTTATCATACATACAGCACAATCCAAAGCTTTCTGCTTTATTCGTCTCCTCTCCCTTGCAAAAGATGAAAGTTGTGGTAATAAATTAACTTCTTCTAAGGCAGGAAATGTTTCCCCATTAGCATCTGGAAAAAAAAAGGTGAAATCATTTTCAAAGAAATCAAAACACCAGAAATTGCTCACACCTGCTTATGTTTTGAAATGAGCAGATATACTGTACTTGATTTCATCACAGGAATCAAAGGAATGTATTCATTAGGACATCTTGCACAAAGCCAGTGATAATTCAGATTCAGACAAAAGAACAAGGTACTACAACAGCAGAAAGGGATGAACTTCAAGCAAAGGCCAGAAATATCTTGAGATATACATGGAACAGGTGGGTTCAGAGAGGTTGTGGACTCCCCATACCTGAAAGTGTTGAAGGCCAGGTTGGATGGGGCTTTCAGCAACCTGGTCTAGTGGAAGATGTCCCTGTCCCTGGCAGGAGGGCTGGAACTAGATGATGTTTAAGGTCCCTTCCAACCCAAACCATTCTGTGATTCTACGATATATATCAAGATATTTCTCACGTAGAGGATAAGGCATTTCACATCCTGCAAATCCACCACCCACCTCACTTCCCCAAATCTTGTTTATACCTAGATCTTTACATAAAATGAGTATTCTAACAAGTTTAGGATCTCTGCTTGAAATAGAGAACACTAGACTAATCAGTCATACAAAGATACAATCATGTAATAAATTATGTATGTAAATAAGCTACATGGAATATGTAATTATCATTCTATGTAATGTTATGTTACACAGAATATGAAAATACAAATCTATGCATTAATCACACAGCCTTGGTCATATCTCAGCCTTTTCATGTAATAAACTGTCAGACTTCGTTCATACAAAAATTAATTACTAATTTTTTTGATCTTATCTGTATCATATTACAGCAGGGAGAGTTTAAATCTATTTTTATAATATAAATGAACCCTAAGGTGATATCTCTGCTTCACACTTGTTTTGCCTATTTCCCCTTCTTCTGATGATGCTGGAAACTGTTTCAAATACAAACTGTTTCAAACAGGTATTTTTTATTCTGCAGGACCAGTAACCACTGCCTGGAGGCTGGTTTATGGCTTTGCTGCTGCTCAGTGCAAACAGTGGGCTCTGATTTCTAGTTCAGGCCCTCTGGCACCTTCAAGAACTGAGGCTGCCAGGAAAATAAACCAGCAAAACCAGTACAAAATCCATTATTACCTTATCACCAACAACTCTTTGTGACAACAAATTCACCTTTTGGAAAGGTGATTAGTCTGGTATGACACTAAGTAAAAGAATTAAGAAGACAGATGTATGTAAATTCTAAAAGTAACAAACAATTATTTTGGTTGAAAAATAAAATACATAGGTTTGAAAAATAAATCTGATATCAAACAAGTTCAGGGAAACAAAAAGAGAAATTTTTAAAAATTCTTTTGTATTACCAGTAGATTTTTCCTGAAAAATAAAAATTTTATTCTCCTCTCCTCTTTTCTCTCCCATTTCACCAAAGGTACTCATGCTCTTATCACAAATGTTTCAATTAAAAAAACTGAAGCTTAATTTTGAAATGGTGTATGGCTAACAATCCACACATCAGAATTCTAGTTACAAAATTCAAAATAGTGCTATTACTCAAAATACAAAAAATGGTTAATCGTGTGAATTTATGACAACAAAGTACAAGCTTAAGTAGAATTTATTTGCACCGCTAGTGTGTCATCAATTTCAGATGCCACTTATTCCTGTAAGCATCTATCATTCAGATACTGCTGCATAGAGATGGTTTCAAATCACTGCATTAACACTAATGAATTCAAGGGTTTCCAGTGAGGCAAAAAAGGGGAAAAAGAAACTGATAAACCTCTTTATTCCTGACTGCCTCGAATTTCTAAGCCCTGGGAGATCAATTCATTTGTAATGCTGACATAATAAATGTGAAAATTGAGTTGGATTTTAAACCCATGTCAAAAAAAAAAAAAAAAATCAACCAAAACAAAGGGTAGTGTTACACTCTTCTTAGGAAATGAAAAACATTGTCAAAACATACCCCAGGTATTTCACAAAAGACCCTCAGACAATGTGAGCAGCACAATTCACAGAGAAGGTAGCCCACAGATAATGGTAGTTTTTATTTTTCATTTCACGGATGGAAGTCACCAGATTCACATTCAGAATTTTAATAGCAATTTATAAAGCTCAAAGAATGGAAAGGGTAACAGAGTTTTAGTTAGTGCCCCCAGCTCAGTATTGGAGAGCATGGTTTTCATCACAGTCATAAATGACCTGGGAATAAAATGGAAAACAAAGGAGGGAATAGATAATATCACAGGTTAACTCCACCACCTCAGTCAGCTGCAAGTACCAGCTGGATGGGGAGAAGAAAGAAAAGGGTAAGGGGACTATGAAAATCATGAACCTTGTGAAAGTAGTGAATAAAACCAAGAGCACCTCCTTACACAGGTGGCAGATTCAGAGCAGATGAAAGGACGTAGTATGGATATTTATCCACACAATACTGCTGATGGTAAACAATTAACAGGCTTCAAAAATGCTCATCCCAATTCATTAAAGACAACCTATTCAAGATCCAACTTAGCAAGACTTATTAAATGCAATCACACAGCATTTGACTTAGTAAGCCTCTGAGCAACAAGTCACTGGAATCTGGAAGAGTCCTGCCTGTCTGACCTCCATCCAGTATTGCTCTCCACGAGCCTATCCTGGCTACTGTTAGAGGTGGGATATTTTGGCCACATTCTAGACTGATGGGCTCTCCTAAGGCATCCTTTCACCATTTGGGCTGTACTATTCCTAACCTAAAAAATTAAGGCATTGCAGACTACAGAGTACCAAATGCACTCAACAAGGCTGGAAGCCCTGTCCCGTGCCCTTCCCAGTACCAAGTTCTACCCTCTACTGCAGGATTTACACATTAACAGAATAAGCCTGAATACGTTTCAAATTAAAAATTCTGCTTTTAACCAAAGCCAGAGATAATAATAATCAGTTTATCATCTACTTTCATTGAAAGTACTTGCAAGACTCTACTGTATCTCCCTTACAGCAAAGAATACAAACCTTGTAAGATGATTTTCCATAGATGATTGAAGGAAATTTCAAGATACTGTAATGCCTGCTAATGGAAAAATAATGTGTGGAAGTCTGAGCTGGTTGGTTTTTCTTTTTCACCGCAACTTTTAAACATTAATAATCATTTTAGAAACACAGCATTAAATTAAATAACACGTTTGTATGCTCACAACATGGTAAGGGGAGGTATAAACTCACCGATAAAAGCGCTATCTGATTCCAACAGTGAATTTTTCAAGAATTCATTAGAGTGATTCCTGAACTACAAAAGCAAAACAAGATAAGGAAATTCAGAGGCCTCAATATATTTCTGGAGCCATATTATAATTAATGTAAATTAACTGCCAAACTTCTGCAAAGTGAAGAGTAACTCTACAGTGTTATATTCTACTATTCTTTACTTTAGGTTTCTTCAAACCCAACACAGTTTCAAACAACTCATTCTCTCAAAGCATTTGGGTTTTTTTACTTTTCTATAGTAATCCCATTTGCTAAAAATTGCCTACACATGTAGCTGTTGTAGTGATTTGCACAAGACAGACCCTTCCATGGAGAAATAAATCTTCACTTCTCCACGTGAGTCTCAGAACAGCCAATTTAGGGAGCTTTGCACTTTAGGTTTTGTAGAAGTATTGACCACATGAAGAATGATTTCTTATGTTTCACTTACCCCACCCCATACAAGTTTTGACATTAAAGCATTAAAATAACAAATTTATTCATCCTAATAGCAAGCACTAAGACCAATACCCTTAGTTCACTTCAGAGTTGCAACCATTTGTTACAGAAATCCTACTGTGGAATAATTTATGTTGAAAACCACTCTAAAATCAAAGCAGTAGAAACTATCAGAGGAAACAGAACAAGAGAAAACAAATCTTTTACTGCAAAGCATTGCTCTGAATGAGACTTTCAGGCAATAAATTATAACTATAAAGTACATTAAGATGACTTTTTTTAAAATAAAAAATTGTTTCGTTTCTGCATTTAGGTATAGCATTATCCTGAAAGTTAATGTCTTTGCTCTTGCACAGTCTCCTATTTCGTACAGTTTCACATTATCATGAAACACAATTGAACTCTGTTATTCTTTAGTTTGGGTTAGTACAAAATTCCAGTTCGATAGCACTTTATTTTGCTCTTTTCACCAAGTCAGAAAATAAACATCCCATCTGAGACAACAGACTTAATTCTTGACTGCTAAGTCCATCACTTAAACCACCTGAATTCGGAGCAACTGCTTTTGGCTTGTCTTTTTCTACTAATTCTCTCCCCCAGCAGCAATTGAACATCATATGAATATAAAATAAGTATCAATGAATATAAAAGAAAGGGAGTTAAAGAATCAGGCTATCTCTATATACAAGCATAAGCAACTTGTATGTCAAGTTTCATTAATGTCAATTTAAAGAGGCTGCTACTTGTTGCACAGACAAGCAAGATAAGTAAGTAAGCTTGCTGTCTTGTTATTTAAGTGTAATCCTATTCTCCAAATCAGTCAAAGACACAATACATCTCACACTTGAAAAAGCAATATAATAAAAATCCTCCTTTATTCTTACCAGTCCCATGGTTTGTGGGTAGCTGTCAGAAGTGGAATCATCTGGATCAACAAAAGGCACATAGGCAAGAGATAAAATGACAGTGTTGACATAAAAACAGTTAATACCAAAACATATTAAAAGATTTATCAGTACATAATTACAAAAGTGAAGACCAGTAAACATTACATCTTTAAATTTATATATATTGTAATGAATGAATGAATTTTTAAAACATTTGAATGCAATTTTTATTCTAGTTTCCTTACGTAAATTTAAATAGAATCGGAGAAGTCGGAGATCTGTAGTGTATTATTTCCGAGAATGTTGAGCATGTGCAAGCCCTTAAGGCTGGATTCATCAGTCACATTCATTTCACACTATAACTACATTGTTCATCACTCAAAAATCGTGTAAGTTCCATCTTATTCAGAACCTTGCTTGTTATCCAGAAAAAGGAAGCATAACTATTTCTGTGGCTATCGAAAACCAATTTTTTAAAGATATAAAAACACTTCACTAAATGCTAGAACTGCACTAAATTGTGCTGAATTCGGAAAAAGTTCTCTATACTGCAACAAACAGAACTACCTTTGAGGTATGTTCGCAACAATAGTGTAAACACTTGTTATAGAGAGGTCATGTCCAAGTACTGACTGAATAATGTAAAACCTCATCAAAGCAACCCATGGAGGCACAAAAGTTTGCTGCATGAATACTTAGTTTCTCTCTTATGTTTTGTTTGTTGATACCTTTAGGATCGTTATTGCTTGAACTACTGCATCTTCAGCAAAATCCAGCCACACAGCTAGTGAGAAATGCTTTTTTTTGTCCTGAGTTCTGCACACTGCTGAATCCTAATGCAAATGGAATGTGGTACTCATAAAACCCAACAGGTTAAGTTACTGCAGATGAAAAAGCACTTAGACTGCAATCTATTTTCCAAAGTGTACCAAATAACTCCAAGTTGATGGCCTTCTTACTATAATGAAGATTATCCTCCCTTCCCTAGCATAGGTACTTCGGTTTTCTTGCCTTCATCTTCACATATTATATTTTATGTGTCATTTTTTTTTTCTTACGTGAAACACATTTTTTAATTTAAAAAAAGAGCAGAAATTAATCATATTCAGCATCCCAGAGGTTGCGAGTGCTAAATTGCAATGCTTTAAACTCCATCTGAACTTCCCAGCTAGGACACAAAAGACTCCAAAAATGGAGCGAAATCTCACCAATTTATCATTTTTTGTTTAGACCTGATATGAACCAAGTAGAAACAAAATCAATTCTGTATCCAATTTCAAAAATTAGAGAGCTAAAAATGAATTATTTCTTTCACAATTAGGGATCACCCAAGCCATGTATTTCCTGACCCCAATTTGGTTTTTGCCATTATTTTTAGCAGTCTGTCAAGGGCTAGACTGAGGAGAGTCAGGAGTCTCATTCATATGCAGTGAAGCTAAATATTACACCAGCTTTGTAGTTAAAACTCATGGATACTCAAAATATATTTATTCTGTATTCCAGACATCTGCTTGCCAGGAATAGGCATGTTTCTGTAGCTAAACAGTTGTATCAACAGAACTCAAGCCTAATGATGTTCTCCCCTAGGTGGGACACCTCAACAATCAAACTGACTAGCAAGGAGGATGCTGCGCCACAATCAACTCTGTTAATGAAATCAGTTCTCCTGGCGTCTGCCAGGCTATAATAAGCAGAGCAGGGACTGCAGAAAGGCCCAGGAGTGAATGCACATTCAGCATGCTATGGACACCACGCTTGCAGCTTTCAAAGAAAGGCTGAACTAGACAGAGATCATTTCAGAGGTAAGCATTTGTCTAATGATAAAAACCTCAGTTCTAGAGAGCACAGAGAATCACACTGAAATTTAATGTAACAATGACCTAACAGATGCTGGAAATGCAAAGCAACAAAATTGAAGTTATTTGTCCGGTTTTAAGTTTTGAAATAAAACATTAAATAAGTTAGGGTTTTTTTGCATCTGTCTAGCAAACTTATTCAGTGTGTAGCTGACCTTCTGTCTAGCAAAAATCAGAGCACATGGGCTATCCCGTATATTCCCAATACACTACTCCAGTCAAGCAGAGCCCAGCACTGCAGTGCAACAACATCAAACCTGCTCCTCTGCCTTTCCCTGCTAGCCCCCAAAATAATAATTGTCCAGAAGTCTGCAGAAAACTGCCTTTTTTTATAGGTATACAGCTAACATTTAAAATGTGGGATATTTAGGCTCACCCTCAGATAATAGTTCCACTAATAGTTCACATATTTCTCCTTTATATATCAAGAAAAAAACCAAATGTATCAGAAGGGAAACTGTATAAGAGGTATGTAAGATAAAGAATCCTTACACAGAGTGGGGGGAAACACCTTTGCCACTATAGCCCAAATCGCAACATTTCACCCAAGTACAAAAGTACATACTGCTTTAATTCATCTTTCTTTCTGCCTTAAATTAGACAATGAAACCACTCATCTGTTTTCAATGAGGGGATGATGAACTTGTCTCTGGGGCAAATAAACTATTAACAGCGAGATATGCAGCAACTAATTCTCTTGCTCAGTACTCAGTGACAGACTATAAAGTTAAATAATATTGTAAAGTCTCAGAGAAATCTCAGCTGAAGCTACTGAATTATTTTTCACCGTTTCAATCAATCTCACGGAGAAGACTACTGAATACAACCATATACACTCCATTTAGATATTAAATTATCTTCACATCCATGTAATTAACACAAAGTGGTACAGATACACTTATTTGCATCTGTGATGTTCTATTATCCATAAGCAATATTGAACACATTGCTTGAACACCAGCACATCTGTCCAAGATAGAATAAGAATCATCTTAACACTCAGCAGGATACTGAACAAAACCCCCTGCAAGTGACTGTCACCTTTCACACCCTGGTACCAGTTTTGTTAATGTTACTCATATATGGGTCAGCTAACAGCTAACAGAAACAAGCCTCAGAGCACAACAAGGGACCAGAAGAGGCATTCCATTTTTCGAAAGCAGTAAGGAAAGGGATTAACTATTTCCCTTCCATCTGTGTTTGTTTCGCGGTTTTTTTAATGTCCAACTTTCACCTCATCTCTAAGGCTAAAAAAGTCTAAGGAGCAGTTGTATGAGCAGGGTGACTGAGGCAAGACAAGGACTGCAGGGGTGGCCACTGTGAGGAGATGCCATGGACTACTCCATGCAGGCACAGTTGGTACCATAACAGACCTGCAGCTGAGCCCATCAGTCAAGCTTGTGGTGCCTCTGGAAAGTATAGACAAAAGAGCACAACAAAGCATGGCAGCTAGGAGTGAGGATGAGCACGTGAAAAGCAGACATTGAGGCCAGAGAAGAAGGACAGGGAGGTGGTTCTCCAGGTGCTAGAGCAGCAATTCCCCTGCAGCTCCTGAAGGAGGTCATGGTGGAACAGATGGAAAGGTACAAGAAGACAGAAGCAGAAGAGAGAAACCACTATGTACAGACCATAATTCTCCCCTTCCCCAACCTGGCACCACTCACTGCATCATCAAAGGGACTGAACACAACCTGTGGTGGTATCAAGGAAGGGGAGCAGGGGCAGTGAGAGCGAAAGAGCAAAGCTGGGTATGGAGAAGGGGGCAGAAAAGGTGTGGGTTTGATGTCTTTTTGTTTCCCACTACTCAAAGTCAGTAATTAAATATTTAAGTTTATAGCAAATATGTTAATTTTCTCCAAGTCAGGTCTGTTTTGCTGACGACAGCAGTTGGTAGTCAACCTCCCCGTCTGTACCTTGGCCAACAAGTTTTATTCTTCCTGTGTACCCTACTACCTCGCCAAGGGGCAGGAGTGAGGGAATGTAAGCAGGAGTGCATCTGGGTGGGAGTTTGGCTGCTAGCAAAGGCTAAGCCACCACAGAAATAAAGTTACCTCCTCTTCAAAAATTTAGTTAGGCCAGCCTGAATTACAGAGGCAAACACTTTTCTGAAAAATTTGCACCTTGCACTCAAAACTGAGCTCATTTGTATAGTTTGGAAAGGCTGAAGCAACTCTTATATTTTTAAATATCATCCAAAATAACTGGAGATGTTGGTTTTTTATGACTGTAAAAGATATCTAAATGAACCTTACCTTAGGAATTAAGTGCAGCAATGCAAAAAAGGGGCATTACATTTACATTTCACTGCTTCTGCAATATGCAGCCAAAAGATTCGACCATGTCAGGATGTTAATATTTTACCATCTTAGGATCATGTCTATTAAGCAATACATGCAACATTTGCCTTCTGAAGCCTCAAAGTAGTTATGATATCTCATGTGTGGTTTCTAAAGCAAAGCCTGTGTATGGATACAGGTTTCTGAAACTTTGAAATACTCAAGCCAAGATTATGGAAATAAAAGAAATTTAATCCATTAAAAGGAGAGCAAGGTGAAGATACACTAGCCGCATTTTAATCAATTCACAGTTTAAAGCCATTTACTTCCTCAGTAAGAACTCAAGACTTGCTTCAAGGAAGTTACCTGCTAACACTTTTATCACAGATCAGCTAAACAGTTTCCCTGCTCTGTTTTCTTTAAAAAGCAGTAACAGAACTACTTTTCTTTTGCAATTTTCTGAAGTATGAGGCACTAGCTAAATTACTTTCAGGGAACCAAAGAAAAACAGTTGCAGTAATTAAAAAAAACAAATACAAAATCACAAAAGCTCCCACAAATAATCTATTTTTTTATGTTTACATTAACATAGAATTTCAGCATTCTGGTGCAGTTACTGTTTTGTACTGCAGTGCTGACAGTGAGCTTGAAAGACGTAAAAGTAGACTTGGTGGTTTTTAATTTTTATGAATTGAAAAACACAATTTCAATTATTTTTGTTTATCCCAGATCATTCATTCCTCACCTTCTCTTTCTCTCCTCATTCTCATTCTGTCAAGTTTCTTCTGCTGCTCCCTCAACAGTGCCCGCTGTTGAATCTCTAGAGCCTGGTCATCTTTCGGAGGATCAGGATACATGTCCCTCAAACCCACACGTGATTCAGAATCTATAGCAAAGATACGAAATTTACATTTTTTACCCTGAACCAACATTTCTGACAAGCATTTTTAAAGCAATAGCTACAGATACAAAGTCATTAAAAAAATCACATTAAAATCAATGGTGACAGTGGCCAAGAGGATGACCCACTTAGCCATGATTTCACAATTTAACCACACAAAAAATGTATTTTTTCTGGTAAAGGAGAAACACAAAGTTACACAGAATCGTAAGTTGTTGGTGGGTAAAAAAAATCCAATTCGGTCTACTTTCAGTAACACCATAATATCCAGTGCACAGGAGGTTTAAGCTGCAAGGACTGGAAGACAGGTGAGTGTTCTGAGTGGTAACACAGCATTATGATGCTGTGAATTCCATGTATGTGTAGAATGGTCACACAGAGATACACTCACATACAGAATCCCATCCACTGAGTGTGTCATATGGGCAGTAGCTGTGAAGTCTGATTTTTAATTTTGACTTTAGATCCTGCGTAGAATGGAAGACGGAGGAAAAGAACAGATATTTAACTACCCTTCTTCATCAGCAACAAGAAGATCTACCTGCCTTTGTATTTAAGTTCATTAAATTCCCAGATATTCTGTATATTGACAGGATCTTGTGCCTCCTTTGACAAAGGTCTCCTTACTGGAGCCTGCAGACGAAGCCTGGCCATCTCAAATATATCCTTTGGATTCTTCTCTCTCCTCCTGCTTGAAAAGTTTGTAAAACAAGGAGAGTGCAATTTAACACTGTAATATCAATCAGTTGAATGGAAATATAATATTGATAAAATTTCGATCTTTTATCCTAATAAAGCTATCAAAACAGGAAAATAAATTTGAAAGTAATGACTCTGCATATTGTGTTATAAACAGGGATAAGCTACTTAAAATTATAAAAAAACCCTCAAATTTTTGGAATAGAACTAAGACTGGTGATCAGATGAGTCTTTTCCAACTAACTGGTATGATTAATTAAAACATTTTGGAAGTAAATGAGAATTATTAAATAAAGAGGGTATGATTTTTCAATATTAAAGTCAGTACTTCCACAGTAGTATGGTATCCAAAAAAATATTCAGCAGCAGTAGTACTACAGCTTATAGGCACAAATTATGCCCTAGAAAAAAGGTAATGAGATAAAATTCTGCCTTACACATCTGTTTTGGATCTCTCTCTGAGACAGAACATTGCAACTTCCAATCTTACCAGTATAGCCATTCTTACAATAAAATTGAATAAGATTCTTGAGGAAAAACCCAAACACATTAGAAAAAAAGGAAGAAAATTTTATATACAAGTACTATGTTTATACCCTCATTTCACTTATGTATGTTGGCCAACTAACACCAGCTATTAATACACAGGAGCTCTAAGTTCCTGTGCAAAATCTAACTTTTAAAACTGAAGATTAAATCCTTACCGTGTAATCGGTACATTATCATCACTGGTCACATTTAGCAACTGTTCCTGCAGTCGCCTCTCTTCACTACGAAGCTGTTTCCTCATCTCTGATAATTCATTTATCACATTCTTTCTTTCCTCTGGAATTTAGCACAAATAATTTAAAAATAAAGAGTGTCAGAGCCACTTTTCTGCCTACTTCATAAACATAAGTTAAAAAAAAAAAAAAGGAAAAAATAGAGATAATTAAATGTTAATTAAAATAAGGTCTGTACAAACACAAGAATCGCAGCATTTCATATCTAGAAATTAGGTCAGAACTTGTATTTTGAGTCAGCACAAGGACCAGATCCCGTGAATAGCAGAAAGCATCTAAACATCACTGGAAATGGTTCACTGTATTTAAAAAAGGAAAAGCTATGAAAGAGCAGCAAGAGCGTATTGCCAGGAAAAAGCTTTATTTTGAAACAAGCAAACCTACACAGCCCTCAGAGGTCCAGAGGGAGTGACAGGAATTGAGGTGGTATCTGGAAGCACACAACCTCATTTCTGTTTCCCGTCTCAAAAGTGGGATATCTGCCTGTCCAGTGCAGACTCTCTTAAGCAGTCAAGAGCTCTACCTTCAATTTTCAGTACATGCTGATGCTGACTTTTCAGACCTGCTTTGGGTCTAAGCTGGGTTTTTGTGGTCAGGACAGCATTTCTCCACAAGTTAAAACAGTTTAATAAATTCCTCATTTTCCAAATAGCATGCTTAGGAATTTGATACTTTATTGACTTTTAGTCTCTGTCCAGAACCTAGCAGCAAAGCAAATTTTACTAGTTTAAATCCCCAAACACAAGACTTAATTCATATGTCTTCATTTCTCTCTCGACACACAGTCTGAGTCAATCAATTTCCAATGGCTGCATTAAGAAATCACTCTCCCTTTCATTTAGTGGAAAAGCCACAACCCCTCAGAATGGCCCCAGGTACTGCCTGCTGCAGGCTAACATTTGCAGAGCATCCTTTACTGTTACATTCCATATGTTGTTTCTTATATACTTGTAAAAAATTATTGCTTTCCACCCACATATTTCCAAGATAACTAGCATATAAAAAGCAAAGGAGATCCTCCCAGCACAGCCGAATTTTAAACGACCAGTGAAAACTAAGAGGCACAAGCAGAGGCAGATTAACAAATATAAGCAGAATTTAAGAGTTAGAACTGCAGTGCTCTACACATTGTTGGTTTAATTCCTTACTCAGCCAATCCAAAACTCTCCCATTTTGCAATATTCAGGTCACAGCAGTAACCACTGTTCTGACTGAGAGATCCAGCACTTCCTGTGCAGAATATTCCATTACCAAAGTTTATACAAAAAAAAATTTCCTGATGACAACAGCTAATAAATGCATTTTTATTTTGTATTAAAACTTCAGACATACCGTACTAATAGGTTGATATTATTAGGACAAAGAAAACACCCACAAAGAAACGCAAACTTTAAAAGACTATTCCTCTGCAGTAAAGAAAGGCAAATGTAACTGAGAACAATTCTGTTAAAATAGAAAGTGAGTTTGCAATAAAGACAAATACCTAATGAACGCAACTGATTTCTTCTAGCAGGGACAGGTGGAGAAGGAACTCTTGGCTGTGCAGGATCCTAGTGATCATAATGAATATGAAATGTTAACATGTAAAAAGAAGAAAATATAGTAAGTACATTTTTTATTTTACATCCAATTTACATTAACAATTGGAATAATAACCTTACAAGTTGTTAATGCCTAAGGTTTTTTTAATCGGATCTTTAAAAGTA
>VWZG01008553.1:114787-145240 GCA_013396735.1 Grallaria varia
GTATAATAAAAATTACTGTATTTGAATAGTATTGATAGCTACTATAAACTTATATATTATTATAATGCATTACTCAGAGATCTAGACAAACGCATACCACATTCTAAGACAGGACTAATTGGACCTTCCTCCAGATCACTCTTCACATTTAAGGAAAGAACTGTTTTAATGAGGTTTAAAGTCAAACATAAAATATTCTCTGAAACTGCACTATAAAGTGTTTAGCAAAGTTCATATAAACAGTTGGTAAAAAAGAAAAAACAAAACACTTTCTCAATAAAAAGTGTAAGACTGAGATTCAAGTACCATAAAAAATTACTTAAACTACTCTTCACAGGAGAAATGCCTTTAAAAAAACAAAAAAAAAAGCATTGTCCCAGGGAAATTATCAAGAAATAAGTGGTCTCAGGACCACTCCTGTAACTCATTTTTGATGCAGAGAAGAAAGCAAAGCATAATAAGAGTTATAATCTTCTTGTACCTCCAAAAATATAAAGATGAAACAATAACATCTGAAGCTCTGAATCAACTTAGCCTGAGCTAAGTTCTTCTCTGAGTGAACACAATGAGTTGTTGTGTTATACGGAAACTTTCTTATCCTAAATCTTGAGATCACTGGACCCTTAATAAGGGTCTGGACAGTGTACATCCTCTTCATAATGATGTATTTGTCCCTACAGAACATGCCCATGCAGAAAAATAAATTAAAACCACACACTGCCAAAAATTTCTTCAATATTTGGAATAAAATTTAACATTACATTTTAGAGCTCCAAGACTGATCAACGTAAAGACTGACTTCAGTTATCTGTGGCATTCCAGTAATAACTAGCAAGCATTAAAAACTGGTAGGATTTCATACACAGTACTGTCATAACTAAACCAGTAAAAGTTTGCTACAGTAATCATACTTGTGAATAGTAAGATACATGGCTCTCAGCAGAGGGAATCCTTTCTTCTTTTCTTACTGATTTGTTCTGAAGAGTGGGAATGACGGGAGAAGATTGCCTTGAAAACTGCAAGGAGGAAAGTAAGGCTGAAACTACATTCCTGTAGCTTCTGAATAAAGTATTATTTTAGACAGGAAGAGTTTTGTTAGTATTTTTCCTCTGACAGAAAAATGCTCTTAAATCCATAAAATGATTGCAAGAATCATTTCATGCAATTTTGTTTTCTACCTAGAGTAATTTTAATCCTTTTTTTTCTATGCTGTAGGGGCTTTTTTCATTTATGTTTAAGTTGCATGTCATTTTTTCCTCGAGACACTTCCATTATATCTGTCCATTTTAGAGAACTAACAATAATTTTGTAGAAATTTTATGAGAGACAGTTTTATAATTTATTTCTATTTTGTCCATCAGAATTCTATGTGATGGACTTTGTCACCCAGGTCAAAGGAAAGTAATTAAATTACCAAGAACACCATTGTTCAAGATGAACAGTCCTACCAGTTCTCTAAATTATATAACTAATTTTATTTGTATTTACACCTCTGCAAATGCAGGTCATGGTACTTCACTGCAGATATAAAAATCAACTATAGAGTGCAACTTGCTCGTACTATCTTGTTTTTACTATTTTCTAATGCAAATTCAATCAGAAAGGTAAGTTGCCATTGTGGCATGTCTAATTTTTCAACCATCTGTTCTGTTTATGCATTAAGTATACTGCAGCTTGATAAACTGAGAGGGGAACAACAGTGAAGGCAGAGGTCTAAGAAATCATGCGATTTCTTTTAAATCCAGTTATTTTTAAAAGTTAAAAAGAAGTATCTGTATCTTAGAAAGTCACCGAAGCATACCGTCTTCTTTTCCTCTTTCATCTTTTCTTTCTCATAATATTTTCTAAGTTGTTCCTCTTCCTTTTCTTCTTCTTCTTTTCTTTTTTTTTCTGCCTCTTTTTTCCGTTCTTCATCTAATCGCATTATTTCTTTGGTTTTCAATCTTCGCTGTAACATAAACATTATTGGTATGTAAAAAAACACTCAAAATTACTGAGGTTTTCTTTTGGTTTTATGTGGAAAGTTAAAAATAAACCATCAAAGTAGCCTAGTATGAAATGAAAAGCATTTCATTAGGCTGACTTCAAACATTCAAATTAAAAATATATCTCATGCTAATATTAAACATCCACAGTCCTGGCTTTGCTAACATCATTTAAGAGAATTCTTAATAACTTCTATAAACATTGCTTTGTGACCCCAGATCTGCCATGAGCTAAGGTTAAACTGTAGGAGTAATTTCCAAAAATTCAGATTCAAGCAAAACATCCTGCAAACATGCACCACACTATCACAAGCCCACAGAGAAAATTATCATCTGGTCTCAATTTTAGTCTTGTGTTTGTGATTAGTGATGACACCATCAAGCTTCCTACTCGATACTCTAGTATCCAACTCATCCAACTGACTTGCTCACACTAAGGAAGGAGAATTTAGAATATAAGCTAAGTGTTCTCACTTACAAAATTTGAAGTCCTACATCCTAAACCAATCACTCATAATCCCGCAGGATGCTGAAAGATTCCTTCATCTCTGACGGCCCTGTGTCCTTGTCCTACAATTATTTATGATATTCTAAATCGTGAAAATTTATTCACTTTTTCAAAACTGATAAATAAAAGTTTTGAGTTTGAATTAAAGCCCTGGGGTTTGATTTGGGTTTGAATTTACCTCCATGAAAAGTATTCACTAGATTTGCTTGGCATTCTTCCAAAACAAACAGTATTCTTATCTCAAATATATCTCTTCACCAATTCAAAAAAAAGGCTTTACAAAATCTTCCTGTACAGCTACATTCAGAATACAAATAATTCCATAAAAGCTACATATAAGATGCTAATAAAAAAAGCAAAAAACTGGACTGTTTTTTATTAATTCATCAATTTGACAAAGCTTTTTATTGGCCTTACCAATTTCCCTTAGAAAGAAGCGCACCACTGTCACTTACAAAACTATGCAATTTTTCTTAGAAGCGTTAACAGCACTTCACGTTCATAGTACACCGTAAGCAGTGAGAAGAACATGCTAGTAAACGCTGACAATCTCCTCCCTCTCCTCTAGCTAATGTGCACCCATTGACATGCAAAGACCAATTCCCAGGACACTTCTCAATTTACCTGCTTTATCTAGATAACAAATATTACAAAGTCTTAGTTTAGGATGGAAAAAAGTCAGAGTATCAAAATACTGCACCTCCTCATCTTTCTTCCTTTTCTCTTCTTGTTCATCTTCATATGCTTTTTGAATTCTCATCCTCTGTTCTGCTAGTCGTTTTTCTTCTTTTTCCTCTTCCATTTTAAGTTTTTCTCGCTCTGCTTCTTCCCTACGTCTCTTTTCTTCAATCTAGAAAATAAAACAAAGAGGAATTGAATTGTCAATAGCCAGCAATAATCTGATAAACCATATTAACCATCATGATCTTTTGTAGTACCTACTTGCACAATCAAAAGTTCTACGGCACAACTGAAAGAATCCCAGGGCCTGACTTACATTTCACCTTCAGAATTCCTTTAAAATTAGGTTCTATTTTACTATTTCTTATTGGCCACTATTTATAGAGCCACCTTGAGTTAGAAAATTATTTATAAATGCTACTAATAAACCCAGAGTATTTTCTAACACTTACTCTACTCCAGATGTGCTGGAATAATTTTTCTTCGCTGACTAAATAATGGAAGATGGGAAACCAAACCAAAGAAAGATACAGCAATTATCTTTTTCCTTTCCACAATTACAGTATTTTTAGACCCAGTCCTGACTTACTGAAGCTAAACGTCTGCCCATTCTTTAGTCTTTTTGGCATCCCCATACACGGGAAAAAAGCCCCTTGATCTCTTCAAGAGATACTCATAAAACTACTGTATGACTTGAGTGATCTTTTAAATTATCTGGAATTTCCTCAATATTGATATTTAATTACATTGATATTTAATTCCTGTGGCATAATTTTAAATGTGAAGTGTTATGGACAGAAGATAGAAATTGGTAAAACAATCAGGTTTTATATACCCATCAAAAAATAACTACATTGTGACTGTCTCACTGATGACCATTTCATTT
This sequence comes from Grallaria varia, assembly GCA_013396735.1. Lineage (NCBI taxonomy): Eukaryota > Metazoa > Chordata > Aves > Passeriformes > Formicariidae > Grallaria > Grallaria varia. Next base: position 118,848 of record VWZG01008553.1, read on the forward strand.
TGATGAATGTGCATTTGTATCATGTAGATTTCCAAGGGCAAACATCTTTGTTTCTTTAGGCATTTACATATGTACAGTATCCACAGTTTGAGAACACAATACTATATTTAAAGACCTGCACTTAGGAAAAAAAAAAGATAGAGCCTAGATTAAAGAAGCCAACTATTAAGAAATGTTTATAAAAGTGATGCTATTATGTAAGCCAAAATCAGAGAAACTCAATAGTACACAGCTCTTACTACACCTCCTGTGTAAAGAATTGGGTAGGACTGGGTAAGTAAGGTTATGTAAGCCAAAATCAGAGAAACTCAATAGTACACAGCTCTTACTACACCTCCTGTGTAAAGAATTGGGTAGGACTGGGTAAGTAAGGTCTTGGTCGGCAGTGATGATTTACTCTGACTGGAAACCCTCTCTTGAAAACTTATTTAAGCAGATGATCTCTAGTGTGCACGTTCACCTGTAGACGAAGAAAGTTCTTGTATGACTCCTGTCGCTTAAGATACTGTGGAGATGGTGGTTCACTGAACACATTACCTCGAGCAAAAGGAGAGGCCTGTGCAAATGTAACACCTAAAGGAGGGGAAAAGTTAGAGATAAAAATCAAAGCAAATTTAAGATGGCAATCCAGAGTGAAGAAGGGGGAATCTATGACACTTGTTTCAAAAGGTATCTTATGACAGCCATAATTCAAGACTATAGCTGGGATTAAAAGCTCTAATGTTGTCTGCCTAGAATATGGCCAGGTTTTAGCTGCTTACTTACTAACTAACATCTAAGTGAGTTGTTTTTTACTAAATAACACCTATAAACCCATATATTTTGCTCTCTGGTCTGCAGTTTAGTCTCTTAAAATATTACCCACAAGTTAATTAGACTAGCAAATATTTTACACCTCATAACTTTACTGCTTGCAATTACTCATAGAATATATAATTCTGTTCTTTAGGTTTATTCACTCTCTAAAACCAGAGCATCCTAATAGAACAAATATTTAGGTAAAATGGCAAAGGATGCTACAAAAAGCAAAGCTCCAGACTGGCAAATAAAATTCTAAGAAGTCAGAAAACTGATTTCTGCCAGTATAATGTGCCTTCTCTAATATGAAGTTGGAAGTGTCAGGTCTCCTTTAGCCCCAAGTTATGAACGTGTCTTAACCATACAATCCCAAAAGGTGTAGATAGGAGGATTAATTCAGATACCACACAGAGCAGGTTTTGCAGAACAGAATCCCTACAGGAAGGAGAGGAGGAAAAGTAGAGTATGTTGTGTTAACTTTTCAGTATGTTTTTTACTCATAGCATGTCTGCTCTGAAGGACAGTGCCTAAAGGATGTGCAAGAGCAATAGCTCCACTGAGCTGAAACAAACATTACATTTCCCTAGATGGTGATTTGCCATGCCAGTCAGACAAAAGCAGAAACAACACAGACGTATTCCCATAGGAATGCACATGCTTACTACTACAGCCTAGCCTTAGGAGCATGTGCTTGCATACCAAGGAGTACACTTTGAGGTTAGTGCTATTTTTCCTTACATGGAAGAAGTGCTTTAATCTTTCCAAAATATAAATAAATTTACACTTAGCTCTTGCAGGATGGAGTAGCTTCACACACATATGTCCCATACAAAAGAGCAGAATAAATTTTATATACCATTTAGAAGACAGAAAAGTTATGATGAAAAACATCAAGGAAAACGCTTGCTTGTGCACTATCCTGCAAGTTCCTCTTAGTGGGTTGGTGTACAAAAATATCCCAAAAATCCAACCAATCAAACCCACCAAAACATACACAAAGCCACTTTATTGCCTGGCTGATCAAATTCAAGGTGCAAGACTATAAAGTTCCCATCACTGATGCACACCACCTCCTGATCCCAAAGTAGGTGATCTAACCAGGGCGGTCCTGGCTGTTTTACATTATTATTTTATTTTTACTTTTATATATACTTTTACTTGATATTTACTAAATTACATTATTACAGGCCTTGCCTCTTTCACTTCTCACTAAGTGATTATATGTACAGTCAGAGATAAAGAGTGAGAGGCAAGACAGAAGAAACAAAAGTCAGTAGTAAGGACATAGAGTAGAACTGTGCTTCAAATATTGTGTAATTCTTCATACAGAAGCACAACAGTTCTGACAAGAGAAAGAAAAGTAGCATCTAAGCTGAATTAAGAAGACCTTCACAAGTTCTGGCATTTGACCAAACTAGGGACCGGTCTGGAGTATCATTCTGCTCTCATTTAGATGTCTCATAAAATGTAAGAAGGTGTATTAGTTTTTAAATACAAAAATAAATTAAAATCCCTATAACTTGGAGGCAGTGAACAGGGTGGAATATGTACTTAATTTACCTGTAACTCTTTAGAACTTGTTAACCTAATTACTGTACCAATTTCACCTTAAACTTCTACCATCACAGACCTGAAGACCTCTCATCTTTTATTCCATATTCTCATCTACTAACCTACTATACAGATGTATTTTACTATGTCATTTAAGAATAAAAAAATATGTATGAAGATTTCATTAGATAATACTGAACCTGGAAAACTAATATACTGATCCTGACTCTTCAGTCAGTTATTAGTTATCATTGCTAACAAGACAGATAAGAAAATACATTTTAAGAGCACACAGTGACAATAATGAAGAAGTTAGGGAAAGAAGCATGATACTGATTTGGCACATAGAGAGCACTAGCACTATCATAGGACTACTAAAAAGGGGTAAAGAACTAGAGAATTTTGATCACTAAGACTTATGGATAATTAAAGCTGTAATACAGTATTCTTAAAAACCTGCTATTTTATTTGTAGATGCTTCTGTGTTCTGAGGTCTTGAGGAAGCCAAACTTTGGTCAACAGCTACAACAGCCCTTTTATCTTCAAAGAGGCCTGCCTCTGGATTATGAGATGCATCTTCATTTTGCTTGTGCATGATATTCAAGTCCGCTAAAGGAAAGGGGAAATAACTGTTTATAGTATTTTATTCTCATAAAAGGCATGTTCATCCTAGATTCTAACAAATACAGGGGGTTTTGATCAAATTCTACTTTCCCTGGGCATATCAGTTATGGGAATAAAAAATTCAGGCAAAGGCAAGAATATAGATGCTAAAGGTGAAACACTAATAATCAGGTACTATTAATTAAATGATTAAAAGATTTACGTTGTTTCTTTTCTTTTGTCAGGAATGATTCTTTACAACAAAACTCCCTTCTCCCCTGCCCCAAAATGCTACTAAACTGAAAGACAGAGAGGTCAAAGACAAAAGTGGTCAAAGAGAAGTTATGTTGACAAGCACATATTTAGAAACCACCCCTTCTTCTATCTCCTTAAAGCTGTAAAATACTTTTGCATTTAGGATTGGTATTTTAAGTACTGAATCTCTATTTGATTACTATCAGGGGCGATAAGTGCAATGGAAGCACTGAAGTGTATTTTGGTTTTCATGTCTTCAGTAATGATCCAGATGCAGATTTCTATATGTAAGCAAAGCAACATGATCCAGCACTTTCACCAAAACTTACATGTTGCCTGATCAAAGATGTTAATTGCAGCTGGCTTTGAAGGGCTACCATACTCTACCTAGAAGACTCATTTCAAAACAAAAAAGTACTGCACGGTTTTCAGATTACCTTTTGAAATAGCATTTCTGATAATTATGAATTACTGTAGTCATTTAAGCACACAGATTCCAAGAACTTTAAATTACATCCCTCTCTGTAAAGCAGTCTTTGCAAATATCAGCGTCTTAAAAACTATTCACAGACACTTTTAAGAGGATAAAAAGACAAGCAGCACTACATAAAAAAGAGACATGGCAGAAACCATGTTAAGTTTCATGACATTTGACTCAGCTTATCCATGATGCTGCCAAGCTATGGTGGGAAAAGTACTTTACATATATAATTCAGGAAAACAGGGCAAGGAGCTTCTTCCCCTCAGTTCCTCATTTACAGACAGATACAAACTTCTCAGCAGTTACACTCAGGCTAGTATGAGATCTCGGCATTTCCACTCTCACCACTGCAGAAGCCTAGAGAAGCGAGCCCAGACACTTAAAGGCAGAGCCTAAAGTCAGGCAGTATGAACACGTCTGTTATGGGGATAAACACAAGCTCGGATCCCTAATGCAAGCTTCTAAACTTGTAATTTGGCCACAAAGTCTTTAAAAAGCATTTAAACTTTACCTGCTACCCTGAAACTATACTATTAACTTTGCCGTACACTGCTCAGGTGTCATATAACTGAAACTAATTATATATTCAGTAAGTGTTCCATGATTTACTGGAGATGTGGATGAAAAACTTGCCTGGATCACAGCTCTTTCCCAGCTCACTTTTTCCATCTTGTATAAAAGAGCACTTGAAAAAAAACTAAGCCTTAAAAAACATCACTACTGACTGCTCTTTATATAGCCATTTACCAGCAGTGTTACTTGCGTAAATTTAAATATTCCACTTAGCTTTGTATATTTATACAAAACATTCTTCAATTTTCCATGTCACAAGCAGAGATTTCTGACCCTAGAAATTACTTTACAAAAAAATCCAAACAATTTAAAACCTGTTCCTGGGACATCTTTAAATAAAAGCCTACACAACAGTCTTTAGCATGTGTGTATTGCTGATGATTCTATCAGCTTGTTTTCCTCCCTTCTCCCTTTACAACTGCATTGTGTCTTCACTTCTAGATGACATATCCTGTGTTGCTCATTTTTTTCAAATTGTACTCTTTGAATGCTTCTACAGAAATCAAAATAATCACTCAAATATTCCTAGAGTGCATCTCCTTGAAACAAGTAAGTTTATTTGTCAATAAAGGGCTACCAGTGTTACAAAACAAGGCACAACATAGCTGAATAGAGCCCTTAGGAGAGCAAGAAAACACCAATCTTGAAAAGACAACCCATAATTTTGGCAAACATACTTATCAGATTTCCTTCTTCATCTCTGAGAGGAGCACCACCACCACCTCTTCCCCAGGGGTTGTAATTCCTCATTTCTGCTTGTAACTTGGCTTCATAGCGCTCCTTTTCCTCTCGCTCCTGTCTGCGTCGCTCCTCTCTTTCTCTTATCTGAAAACAAAACAACCAAAGTCAGTTCCATAAAAATATCACATTAGGTATAATTTTTATAAAAAGATAATGGTGCAAAATGAATGCTCTCATTATCCATTTCCCTCATCTATATCAAGCAAATCCACACATTTCACCGTCTATGCTGCAGACAGTGCATTGAATAGTGTTGTGAAAATGTGCACATCCAGTTTTGCATAATCAGAGAAACACACAGATACATATTATAAGACTCCCAAATTTCAGAAATGTCCACATCTCATAATTATACAACATCAAAAGTGTCCAAATGATCATGAGGAACTTACTGAAATTAGACTCCTCCTAATAATTATAGCGATAATGCTCAAAAGCAGTCTTTCAATAGGAATATCAGAGCAATATAATCCATTTTAAGATGCAGGTTCCTATGTTTATGAAAATAATCATACAAAGCTACATGTCTGGAACTAATCTGTTTGCTCTAAGTCTTAACACTCTGCCTCTGACAAAAGAATTGAAGAGCTTGCTGTCCACCTGAAGAACTACAATGAACTAAAGCAGGGTCAGAGGAATGTGAGGAAGGAAGTGATGAAGGGAGGGGAGTTAAGAAAGCTTTTTACCTGTAAGCTAAATAAAAATGGCTGAAAGAGTATGACAATTACAACCACTATATGTCAAAAAATAAAATAATAAAGAGTCAGAAGATTTATCACTCAGTACCTGCTGCTGTAATTCTTGTTGGTAAGATAAAGTTGTCCCTCTGGAAGGCTGTGTTTTTTCTTCAGAGGGTACTCCTATGCTTCTTTGTCTGTCTCCTGTATTTCTCTGTCCAATATTACTTCTGAATTGAAAAACCACATAGGAAAACATCACAGGGTCCAGATGGGGGGAATTTTAAAAAAAAGCAAACCTGAAAATTCCTGCCTGAAATACTTAAGAGCTGTTGTTTTCCACAGCCTGACAGATTATAATCCCAAATATTTTCATAAATCCATATGAAAGTAGGAGTTCACTGAATTATTGTTTTATTTAGATAGAAGTCCTTCATTAGAAGTTTGAAGAGTTGTCTTTAATACATTTAATTTCAAAGGCACATCTGTTCTCAGCAAAATACTCCCAATGTGAAAAGTGTGTCAACACAGATAAATGAAAAAAAAAAAAATGAATCTAGATAATACTTACATAGATTGCTCTTCTGGGGGCTGGCCTAAAGGAGGATCCAGTTTAGGCATGGGTTGCATTCCCGTCACACCTGTACTATCTACACAGTCAAAAAACAAAACAAAACAAAACAAAAACAAAACAAACAAACAAACAAACAAAACAACACAAAAAACCCACAAAACAAAACAAAAAAACAATTTTGAATGCTCGGATATAAATACTTGCCATTACTTAAAAGAACAGAGTTCACTGCTCAAACTCTGAATGCAGGATTACAAACAGGATTCCCAACTTCTATAACAAATTTAGCTAATCCTTAATGCCCTCTTAAAGTCAAAAATACAAATCGATTTCTTATATTCAACTGAACCCCATTAAATCTTACAAATTACTTCATTAATGTATTCTAAAATGAAGTAACAAAATTAAAAAACCTGCTTAATGGAAACACTTGTCCTCATACTTTCCAAGTGAGGGGAGCCTCCTGCAGAATTACAGTACATCTGGCACCTGTACTCTCACTGGAACAGGACCTGCAGCACTGCCACAGGGGGCTTGAAACTACTGTGCATCCTACTGCTTGTGTGCAAGGCAGTAAGAGACGCACCACTCAAACAATTTCACTCTGCAAGTATTAAGCACTAGCAATATTCCAGTTTGTGTAACCAAGCTTTAGAACAGCTTAACTCTCACATGTGAATTTCAAGTATTAGTTTCTTTAATACTCTCCACTGTAAGTTATTTTGCCCTAGAAGTTATAGTGACACAAGGGTAAAAAACAAACACAAACAAACAACATGACACCAAAATAAAACACACATGAAAAAACCCCACACCAAATAAGCCTTGTCAAAGCCGTCAGACTTCCATGAGTTAAAACTGTAGTCTGAAAATCAGATTAATAAGAAAACATAACAAAAAATGCACAGAACTGAAGTTATTGCAATTCAAGATAGAGAGAAATTTACAATGCAGAGGGCAAAAAAATCCAAAACCTTTTGCTCTTAAATTTCTAGCTTTTCTGAAATTCCCCAGAGCATATAAACCTCATTCAAATAAAACCAGGAAAAGAGTTATCTTTGTAAGCTTTTATCCCCTTTATTTTACCTTTTTATGAAGGTAGCATGTTTTTTAAAAAATATTTCTGCTTTTATTTCTAAAAAAGCAAACAAAAAAAAAAGAAAAAGAGAAAAACAAATACCACACAATCCAGTCCCTCCTCACACATATCATAGTTGTTTCACTCATGAAATTATTGTGAAGCAGTCAAAGGATAGACAAAAGAGTCCTTAAAATACAAAGGTAGAATTCTTCATATATTAATATATTTAATGTATTAATATTTTTTAAATATTAATTGCAATTGTAGCAACACCTAAAAATGTAATTAATTATAGTTCAACCAATTTTAGAAAATAATGCTTTAATTATCAAAATTATAATGAAGATTATCTGGGAGAAGTAATGGCTAAGTAGCTGAGACCAGAGCTTGCCCACGTGATGAACAAGATTTTTGAAAGCCACAGTCCCTTTTGTAGTTGGAAAAAAACCTACTTCATTCAAAGACAGTATTGGAAAAAAAAGCCCTTTTCATTCAATCTAAAAAATGGGTTTCATTTGCTGTCACTAGCTCTACATTATTCTAGTTAAATGATGAATAAAAGTAGTAACCTGAATCACTCTAACAACCACTCCACCTAAAACTATCAACTAAAACTATCAACTTACAGTATGCAAGAGCAGGATCCAAAGGATTCCTAGCCCCGTAAAAGTAATACACGTCATCATAAGGTGTTCTGTAGTTGTCTGTCAGAACTGGTGGCGGAGGAGGTGGCAACGGTGCAAGCCTTTAAGAAAAAAGGGACACAATTCTTTGGTTTGATGTAAAACTGAAAAGAGATTACCAAAAGAAGCGGGGCGAGGAGGGAGAGGAGGAGAGGAAGGGAAAGAGAAGGGAGGGAGGATGGGGTAGAAAGAGAATTCATTATGAAAAAATTCTAGATTTAGTTCAGCTGAAGATCTCTCATTAGTGCCATGCAGAAACAATAACCCTCAGCAGGGAACTAACCTTCCCTTAGGGAGTAATACATGAACCCACACTGCTCCAGAGCTAAACAACATAAAACAAGTACGCCTTCCTTAACTGGTTCAATTAACGATGCTTACTGGTTACATCAGTAACAGTAAGTAAAACAAGGCAAGGATTAGTCTCTGGTTAAAAGGGTAAGCAGCACAGCATAGTTTCAGCCACGTGCCTGAAGCTCCATCTCTCTCCCTGAACAGTTCAGACTCAATCATAGCACCTAGTGGAAGCTGTCCTTGCCTACAGTGCATTCCTGAGCATAGCCCTGAATTACTGCTTAAGTGACAGGGGTCAAACTTGTGCCATACCAGCGTGCTAAAATACTACAGGCATGAACATAATTTCTATAGCACAACCCTTATCGTACACAAACATCCACTAAGAGAGAGCAGTCTTCCCAGATAACCCAGCCTCCACAGATTTTTCAAAATAAACTGTGAAGAATTGACATTTAAAGTTTATTCCAGTGCAAAGTAGTTAGTTTTCTGTTAATTGTCAAAATATTATTTCTACCTTCATTAGTTCCTTGGAGAAGGATCAGTATCACCACTGAGCTCTACTTTAGCAGTAATAACATGCTTAATAACAATCTTATTTAACATGCAAAATGAACATGATGGTGAGGCACCTGGGAGTTGCTATTTCACCAAGAGTGCTGGCTAGCCCCCTGTGAAACTCTTTATCATTGTGAAAGTTTTCATTCACTGGAGAGGCTGAAGAGACAGGCACTGGAGTTTGGAAAGCCACCCTGGGCCTTTCAGGAGGTACTTTCTCTTCAGACGCTCTTGCTGTGAAGCCAAACTGCTTCAGTCTATTTGGCTGAAGGGATTGAAAAGAAAAAAAAAGGTAAGAGAAAAAGAGAGAGCAAACTAAAACCAAAACCAAAGCAGTTTTCTTGTTATTGTTAGGAGATATTCTGAGCCTCCATTTAGGTTGTGTTAAACACTTCACTGGGTGCTAACTAGCTGTTCAAATTTCTAGTAATTGCAATTTTTTCTCCCAGTGATTTACTGGGAATCTAATACCACAAGGTAATCTAGGAAGTTTATCACAGATTTACAAAACACAACCTCTGTGACAAATTTCAGGAAGCATATGGTTCTAGTTAATGTCCAGAAAAAAAAACGTTTCTGTCTGTAGTACAGGTTATCTACAGATGCAAATTTTCTACACTGATAGAATTCTCGTATTATATTAGGCATAGGAAAAGTTTACAAAATCCTTCCCCCTTGCCCCAAGACTGAAATAGCTCATAATCAGTAAAAACTAAAATCAAATACATACTGAGACTTTTTCCAATACACATTTCCTTGCAATACCATTCTGTCATTCTTTAAGTTCCTTGGATTTTATTAATTTTTTCAGCTACAATACTCATGAATTTTTGGGGTGATTGTTTTTAAAAATAGAAGTAGCAAATGTTTGTTGATAACTGGTAGCCTCAAAAGAAAGTCAAAGGCAACATGCAAATAATGCAAAGGCATGCAAGTTAGTTTCAGAACTACCCTATCACACCCAGAAAGCCCTTACAGTAACTGCTATGCATAACAATTTTTATGTTAAAGAAGTTAATATAACAGAAGAATGGAAACAAATCATACAGTGTATAAGTAAAACAGATTTTGTACTGAATTTACTGGTCTTAACATTGTAGTGCTTCAACTAACATGCATTCAGAGAAAGTAATACCAGAAACCAGCTAATTATTAAATATCAGCAAATCATATACCCTACAATATGGAAGTATTTCAGCAAAATATTAAATCTTTACCTCCTCATCATTTAGCTGCAAGACAGTATATACAAAGCAGTTATTACTCATCAATCACGGGCTACAGTGTTAAGATAAAAATTCTCAAAATGTACTAGATTTGCTTACAATATTTAAGTCCAAATTTCTAGATGTGAATACAAAATTAGATAGTAGATACAAGCTACAGCAATTGAAAATTATAAAATAGTTTACAGACTACTATTTTCTCTTTTCAAATCCAGTGTCTTGAGCAGAACATTTAAAACAGCCTTTCTCACTAACAGCTTCAATGTGAAATGTTCCCAAAGTGCCTCAGATTTCAGCTCTGTATCTAATTTCAGATGGTGTTATGGTACTCAGTTCATTCTGGGGATTGTTTCATTTTCAACAAGCAGTATATACAACAGTCTACATTTATAGATTCTTAATCAGGCATTGCTATTTAACCAATGTGTAATTAATCAAGAAATCCAACTAATTAGACTCTTTCCCTGAGAGGCAATTTAAAGCTAACAGTGACTGATGCTGAATGAATGCAGCAATTCTACTTAATGGAAGGCTTTCAGCTAAATTAGTGCTTTTAAAACATTATGCATGCTCTGGACTTGATCTAGATATAATTTTGTTCCTACAACGGGCACTTTTGAGATGTATGTGGTACACTGAGTGCTGCAGCACAGTATGTTTCTGCATAGTCAGCTTTGATTAGACAATACTGTTTACATCGACCTTGTAGCCTGCTGAGCCAAAAGAACCAGCATCCTCTGCTCAGTTTTGTCTCTTTTCCTGCCTGGCTCCCAGCTGTACACTCCATCCCTCTCCCTTTCACTATCTGAATCCCTGATCAGCCAGCTGACCTCTCTAAGCCAACCAAAGCAGCAAAAAAAGTTCAGACTTTTGCCAGCTAACCAAGTTGAATCAGTTTGCAAAAGGGATCAAACAAGCACAAGGGACACTTTCAGCAGGGAGGGCAGGAATTTGCAGCCAGACTAAAGTTCTTCCCTTCCCATTTAGGGGTAAGAATTTTGATTCAGTTTCATTGCTTGTCTGCATGCATTCTCAGTCTCCTGCCTCACAAGCTGATCTTACAGCTATCCATCCACCTTCATTTTCTAGCAAAAAGGACGTCCTTTCACCTCTGCTGAACCCTCCAAAAATGGCATACGTTTCTTTCTGTCTTGTAGTATTCCCATAAAAAACCAGCACTGCTGATAGTTTAAACTGGTAACCAGTTAAATTAATAACCAGTCTATTCTTGCTTGAAAAAGTTACCCACCCTACATCTTCAACAGCAGATCTCCACCAAGATGCAATGGCTCTGGACATGTAGCAAACACACATGCAAATCATACCGTTTCTGTGACAACCAGTTTGCTACTATGTTATTAGTGCTGAGAGACTACTCCTTGATATATGCTAATCAAAATTCTTAATGTAATCATCACCTTACTAAGGAAGTGGAAACAGTAGGAACTCGGCAGTAAGTCTTCCAAGCAACACAATATTAAATACCTTGCTTTTTACAACATCCTACAAAAATGCTTGTAATCCTTACCACTATATTGGATCATTTGAAAAAGTATTACAAATTTGAAATTTAAAAACTGCTACAGTGAGATCAACTTAGCTGCAAAGCAGCCAGATTTTTCCTTACTGAAAAAGAGAAAAAACTTTTTGCAGCATACTTTACATTCTCAAGGAAAGGTTACTACAGTCTGGATATAGGTTAGTGCTGGACACTAAGTATTTTTTCCATAAACCACTGCCTGTAAAAAATCCCCACTTGGTCTCAGCAAAAGAAAATGTTCAATAACTTACACAAAAATATTTTTCTCTTAAGCTGAAAGCATGTGCAATGAGTTACAGCCTATGCTGGTTTTGGCTGGGGTAGAGTTAACTTTCTTTGCAGGGGCAGCATGGGGCTGTGTTTTGGATTTGTGCTGAAAACAGGGTTGATAATATGAAGATGTGTTCGTTATTGCTGAGCTGGGCTTACATGGAGCCAACGTCTTTGCTGCATTTTGCACTGGTGCAGAGAGCGGAGGTGCATGGGAGGTTGGGACAGCTGACCTCAACTGACCACAGGGATATTCCAACACTATATGACATCATGCTTAGTATATGCAGTGGGGGTAAGAAGGAGGAAGGGGGGGATGTTTGGAGTGATGAAGTTTGTCTCCACATGTCACTGCTACATGTAATGGGGCCCTGCTCTCCTGGAGATGGCTGAACACAGTTGGACACGCCTGCCCATGGGAAGCAGTGAATTAATTCCTTGTTTTGCTTTGTGTGTGCAGCTTTTGCTTTCCCTATGGAACTGTCTTTATCTCAGCCCAATAGTTTTCTGGCTTTCATCCTTCCTATTCTCTCATCGATCCCACTGGTGGCGGAGTGATCAAGTGTTGTGTGGGGTTAGGCTGCTGGCTGGGGTTGAACCATGACACAGCCTTAACATCTTTGGCTTCAACTATGTTCTATGCTGATGGCCCATTAAAATAAAAAAAAAAGCAAAACAAAACAATATTTATCATTTTATAGAAGCCGTATAGAGTTTTTTTGGCTGAACAAGAAAAAAAGGAGAAGTCTATATAGGTGAAAGAAAATCCAAGTTTCTTACCTTCTTTTCTGGGTCATGAGCTCCAGAAACAGCAACTAAGAGCTCAAGTTCCTTCTCACTGTTTTGTTGGGAATTGTTTTTAAAAAAAGGATCAAATCAGAAAGCAGTAACAACTATACTCATTCTTACAAAGCACAGAGCTCACAACTCTGTGGTTAAAATAACTCTGAAAATACAGGATAACAGAAGACAATGACTCCACTTGATTTCTTCTGGAGGGAACTGTGCAATATTTGAAATAAAGTATCCAGCTATCATCTATTTCACCTAATAAAAAAACAACTACCATAAAAGGACAAACCACCACAAACCTTTTTACTATAACATTTCAGGACATTTCTTAAAAATTCATTTTTATTCAAGTTCAAGAAGTTAATATTAAACACATTGAAATTAATGATTCAAAAGTACAGCAATAAATACCGTTTTGAAATTTCTGGGCTCAGGCTTGTTCAGCATATACAATTTTTCATCACAGTGAAACTGCCAATAGTAACTTAGTTTTAATTCCTTAGCCCTTCACTAATATCACTGTGTGTTTTTATGCACCCATGCTATTATTCAGTAGGCAGCTACTAGTAGGTAAGGAAGAAATTAATATTTTATTATTCTGCATAAGCCACATGGTCAAGTGCTTCAAAAATAAGATGTTACCTTACTGGACTGGAGAGCAAAACCAAGATTAATATTCATTAATATTACTATTTGCCAAGTAGTTAGGCACCCGTACCAGCAAAAAAGATAACTTCAATTAAAGCTTCTTTACCCCAAAGAAACTGAAAATCATTTCTTAAAAATGAAAAATATCTGGATTTTCTTTGTCTCATTGAAAGCTGGTAAATTTGTTTATTAAAAACTATAGCTCCTATTGCAATGAGTTTAACTGAATGCAACATTATCTAGCTACCGGGAATTCCTTAGTTATGAATTCTTTTCTTACCACATTGAATTAAAGAAATACCTTTCAATTCCAGCCATTATCTTTTAAATATATAGTAACTTTCCATTACCGTCTCTTATTTCGCTGTTGCTCAGACATCTGTTCCATCAGTTCTTGCCTGTACTTCTCCTTTTTCCTTTTGAGAAGTTCTTGGTCCTGACCACCTAATGGAAATGACCACACATTTGTGTAAATACTCCACAAAACAAATAAAAGTACCAGACAAAAACAATGAATTTCAGTAAATTTAAAACCTGAAACAGCGCGCAGTATACAAACACTGGATCTTTGCTGACTAAAAAAAATAGGTATCTAGTTTTAGTACACAGTTCCTTTGGAGTATGATGATTAAAACTACTGAAATTTTCATTATTATTTTCCCAGTTTGCCTGGTTTTGTATAGTCAGAAAGCTACAAATTTCAAAGCTATGTGATACAACAGCAACAAAAAAAAAAACTAATCTTTTTTTCCCCCTCTAATGCTCAACTAAGGAAGATACACTACAGCATTCCAAAATTATACAGCACTGCTCTGGATAAAAATTAAAGTTAAAACTGAAGAGAGAAAAGTCCACATGGAGGAAGACAAATTGCTACACTTTTAGGATGATTCCCATGAATACTAAAAATTAGTGAAGTATTGGGAGATGTGTGTATGCAAAACGAAACAGTGACAACATCCCACACGGATTTTAAGAAACCGAAAAAAAGTTCATCTTTTTGTAGTTTTCCCAGAATAAGTGTGGAGGTCTTCCATTATTTTAAAAACAGAACAAAAAACCCCATCGGCACCACTTTCTGTATAGTACGACTACCGGACACAAGGATTCCTAACATGCTCCATACACAAAGTCACTGTGGATCTCTAGGGAAGGAGATCTGAACAATAAAGAGAAAGATGATGGAAAGAAACTAAAACAAAAGCCAAATAAACAACAACAAAAAAAAACCCTGATGCATGATTGACTGATTTTTTTATTCAATTATTGTGCTGGAACTATAAAGTGACCGAAATGTGCAAGATAACCTCATGGCTTGTGATTTTGTGAGAGTCTGAAATCACTTCTCATTTTCAAAAATTTCAAGTTCTAATTTACTTATCTTTATACAATATAGTTAACAATATTCATCTAATCAGAACTGCTAGGGATACAAATTCACAACTCTGTGTAGTCAAGTTACTATAAATGACTCGACAGACAGACCACCACACCCACCACTATTTTAATGCCGCCTTTAAACAGTTCCAAAAAATTTTACTTGCCACATATAGCACTGAAGATCAGGTAAGTTCAAATGAAAAAATAAGCAGAAGTTAATCGCACAACAGCTAATCAACCCTTCTATAATTCAAACCTAGCTTGCCTTCAAAAGCTCCCATCTAAAGAACTACTCCTGCAGTCCATTTTTCTTGCCTTATAGTTTTTTTAATTCAGCTAGTAATGTTATGTTTTTAACAGGATTTCTCTCTATTACACTCCATACTAATGTTCCCTGCTAAATTTTATGGCCACATTTAAGTAGTAAGAGATAATCAGAATCATTTGCTCTTGCCCAAGGTTGTGAAAAGTACCATTTTTCATATTTCTGAAATTAAAATTCACTATAAAATTGTGTTTTTAACAATACAGAGGTTAAGATTTCTCCTATACTTCATTTTGCATAATGGGCCCTACCACTGGTAATGATATCGAAGAGGAAACTTAGGCCCTTCAAAATTAATCAAAGTCCTGTTACATTAAGGGGAAAAAGGAATGTGTTTTCCTTTATTTTTTCTATGTAAATAATATTTTTTTACCAGTCTTCGAGACAACTAGCACAAGGGAGGGAAAAAGGTAATTTTTCTAATTTTTAATTATTCACGGAAAAAAAAAAGAAAGTTTAACTCAGTGTCAGGTTAGGTTCTTATACATACCAAGAACAAGGCCCGTTGTGTACTGCATTTCACCTGCAGACTTGGCCTCCTCCTTAGCCGAAGAACTAATCTGTGCCTGATTTCTGACAGAGACAAAAAAGCAAATGGAATGATCAAACTCAAAAATTTCCTACACAGTCTGTGTGAAACATGATAGACGCACTTATATCACTATGTGATACATTTATTACAAACAGCTTTGTACAATCCAAAGAAATATCAGGAGCAAAAGACGAAACTGCCTGGCAGAAAGGCATTTCTCACAGTTTCCGTTTGCCTGTGGTTTCTGAAGCCGTCAGAAACACTGACTCGGCTGAGCACTTTAACCAGGATGACAGACTGAATTGTGCCAGTCATGAGTTTATGTATGGGGTTTACAAGTGTTGTGCTTCTGCTTTATACAACCTAGATCACTTCAGGATTTGCAAAACCAAGACGAGGGAAAAAAAAGGAATTTTATAACCACTGCCAAAAAAAGATTCTACATTATTTGAATTAATAAAAGTCTTCAGTTGGAAAAACAGGTGATATGTCAGTTTAAAAAGAAAACTGGCATGCAATCTTCAACGTGGCTGTCCTCAAAGGAAACCTTTTTCTTGTTATACTATAGCCTACCAGCAGGAAAAACTTATCAGACATTTCAGAAAACATATCAGGAATTTCAAATAAACATTTGCCTTTCATCATGATTTTGTAGTGCAATTATCAGAAAAACATGCAGTATATCACACCTAGAATCTCCAGCTCTTGAGATCTGCCGCACATGCGCTCTCTCCTTTAATTCATCTTCATAATCTGCAGGTATGTCTCTTACTATTCCATTCAGACAGGGCCTTAAAGAAACAGAAAATAGTCAGCTATGCTTGCCGATAAAACAACCAGTCTCAGATGGAAGGTCCAGCAGTTTCATGCAAATGGATCTTCAGCCTGATCGCACACTGGACAGCAGAGCCAGTTCTGACAACATGACACAAAATTTCTAGAAATAATTCACTTTGCTAGCACGGTGAAGTCAGCTCTCTGTCTGGAGCGTGAATTCCCAAGCCTGCTTTCATGCAACCTTTAACTGTTGAGCCTGGGTAGGAGTTCTGAGAGCTAAAGGGCTTTTGACACTCACACTGTATTAACTGAAACAGATCTTGCTGCTCTTAATCCCCAGGAGCCAGCAGAGTCTACAACAGGTTCTGGCACACAGCTATTGGGCAAGTCTGGTGAAACAGCCATTTCAGATATGAAAAGCTTCTTTAATGACAACCTACCCTTCACTACGCACCTGATAGAATTTAAAAGGGAGAGGTGACTTCTGATCAAGATAAAAGCCTGGCAACACAGTGAATATTCAGGAGTTAAAATTTGAACCATCTACATATGAAGTGAAGTCACATGATTGAAATTTCAAACATGCCAAATACTGTGTGGACACAAGGGAGCTGTTCGTAAAAGGATCCAGTGTAGTTGAATTTAGAAGCTTCTCGTCTTGCAAAATAACAACTTTTTAATGAGAACTTCAAGTTAGCTTGACAAAATAAGACAAGAATAGCTATTCAACAAAGAATAAAATACCCAACAAATGGTAACAAAGTTACATATTTTCCAGAGCTGGAGAGGGCCATGGACTTCCTACTTAGCAAATGAAAAATAAAAAAAACCCTCCTAGATAAACATGGGAAAAACACTTATCTCTTACATAAAAAGAACTACAGCTCTGGACGCAAGCAGATTATTAAGCACTGATTTGGCATCTTAATAACCCACAAGAACAACATGAAAGGAAGGCATCTGCCCTCTTGGCATAGAATGATCTCCTTTCATGATCAAGATCATCTTTTTGATGATGATCAATCTGCTCCTTACAAGGCTGGTCTTGTAAGGCAAATGCAGTCAGGAAAGAGAAAGCCTAGTCCATAGTGTAATGAAAGGACACAGGGAGGAAGCAAAAAAACAAAGCTTGGGATTTAAGAGGCAAACTTTTTTTGTAAAAAGCAGCAAGTTTAGCAAAGCAGGCCCAGACACATTGGCCCAATTCAACAAAGAAGCTGTTGTCTCCTGCACATAGGACAGACCTGACTGATGGAGATGGACTAAAGCATTCCACTCTTAAGAACCAAAACATTTTGCAATTCTTCTCACTTCCCTGTGACCATTTCTATTTGTTGAA
Source organism: Grallaria varia (assembly GCA_013396735.1). Lineage (NCBI taxonomy): Eukaryota > Metazoa > Chordata > Aves > Passeriformes > Formicariidae > Grallaria > Grallaria varia. The sequence continues at coordinate 136,546 of VWZG01008553.1, forward strand.
ATATGCCACAGTCCTTGTGTCTCTGTCAAAACAGAAACCTTTCTGAAAAGTCCTGTTATGAACATCTGCCTCTCCAACCTAATAAACCCAGTTTAAAAACATAAGAACTTTCATACAGAAAACAAAAGTATGCCTCCATATGAATTTAGTTTCTGTCACGAATCAAACGTGTCCTGGAAAAGCTGACTTTGCTTGAAGAGTAGGAAAAAAAAAAAGCTGATTCTTCAGAAGCCGAGCCACCACTAAGAGATATGTTTCTCCTTGAAGAGAGACTGAATGTAGGACATGGGAGGTTAAGTGGAGCTCCTTGCAAAGGAGAAAAAAGTACTAAATTAAAAACACATTTAATAAAAAAATACTGAAAGCTTATTTTTGATAAAAATTCAGTAATAGAAAGTACATACAAAAAAGCCCAAACAACTTTATGTACAAATTTAAGTTCAGGCCACTCAGGTTACGGTCCAGCAAACTCTTTTAAGAAGATGCACCAAGTTTGCCAATAGTAAAGATAATATTATTTTCTATACTTTCTTTTAAAAGAAAACTGGAACTAAAGCTGTTTCAGAGGCCTCTCCAAACAAGTAATGAATTGCCTAGTGATATATTGATCACATATATTTATATAAGCACCATACATATTTTCTGGAATAACTGAAAAAATTAGTATCCTTCTATTCAACATGATTGTCTACTGTTGGTTCAAACACAATGCTTGCTGATATTTTATAGATAAAATTCTGTACAAATTCTTTGAGAAACAAAGTAAACCCTCAAACATTATCAAATAGGGTTTTTTTATAATTTAAATATTAGACTGTGTCCAACTGCATTAGACAGTAGCAGACAGCTACCTAATAAAAAGAGGAGATTTATCCTTCTGAGTATTAATTAACAGAGAGGATTAAAATTCCTGTCTCAAAAATATTTTGTTTATCTTTGTGAGACACCAAGATCAGCTTCTAATATTTTTCTTTCTGAAAAGTTATAGACAAGCCCACTTCACCCTAAAACCTTCTTTGCTCATTTCCACTGGTGTTTCACTACAGGATGGATCAAATTTTCTTTCTCTGAATCACATTCAGCAGAAAACAAGCAAGTCCACCAGCAACTAACAATGAAGCATGACTGTAATATTTAACACTGTGGAAAGTAGTACAGTTAGCCTTTGTTTTTTCTAGAAGTGTTAAATCTAGAAAAGAAAATGTTTCTTTTGCCTCACAAAGGGAGGACACTGGTGTTTCCTTCACTGAAGCAACTGCACAAAAGTAATTCTGCCAACAAGAAAAAAAAACCCTATAACATTCACGTTCCCAAGATATGAAAAGTGAACAAATGAACACTCTTAAAGTACCTTTTTAAAATTTGTTTACAATAAACTTTACTCCTTCATTTCATTTTAATTTAGCGGAATAAAACACATCTGTTTCAAGTTTGGTACTGTTCTACACCACAACCCATCTGCTTTTGAAAGCAACCGGTTCTTGCAATGGCCAGACTGCCAAACCTGTAATGATTGAGAAGGTTATACTTTTTTCTTTTAAGTGATGAAGAGGGAAGAGAAAGATTAACAATTCATGTCAAAGTAACCAAACTGATGTACCAGTTAACACAGTAAAGACTAGTTGATACTCAACAGTATATAATATCAATTTTCCTCCTGAATGATTTGTCTGAGACACCCTCTTTAGTTTGGTTTGGGCTTTCTTAAATGTTTATTCAACCTGTGCAGTTATTACAGAGATTAGCACCTATTAAAATCATCAAGATTTGGTTCAACTATGCAAATATTTAAAGCCTGTCATTTAGCAAGATGTGGGGTGGAAAAGAGAATTTTTTAAAAATACATTTTTGCATTTTATACCCATAGTGCAACATAACAAAAATTGAAGCTCAAAACAATTCTGGAATCTGAACTGAAAATTGACTTGCTATAACTATGACAGACTAAGGAAACAGAGGTAACAGTGGGTTCCCAGTGTAGTGGTTTGCTCGCCAATATATTTTCTGGCAAACCACTCAAATGGTTATCTGGAAAACCACTCATCATAAAAATGAATTGTGGGCTGCTTCTTTTGGGGTAATTTTCTGTAATATATAAATTGTTCCTTAATCTATGATGTATAGTCTCATGTACTGGTCCAATTTTTCAACACTTTCCCTGAATTATTGCAAAGTTCCTTTAAGTAAGTAAGTACAAAAATCCTGCTTTCACATAGGAATCTTGTCTAATTTTCAATGACAGTAAACCATGGCTGTCAACAAGCACTACAGAAATAAAAGAGAAAATGGAATTAAGAATACCTTTCAGCATAAACAACCCGGGGAGTTTTTCTGTCATAGGAGCTTTCACATCTAAATCTAGGGTCCACTTCTTCAATTATTTCAGGATCATAGTCCACTCTGTAGTATCTTCTACCAAAATTACGATCTTCATCAAGTCTGTGATGCTTCCTAATAGGAATTACAGATCGGCTAGCAAATCCACCATGTCTTCCACTGGGAACATCCAGATCTGCATCAAGTCCTTTATGTAACAGTCGACTTCTTAATTCAACTTCATCATCAAACCTCCGGTACCTGTCTTCCTCCAGCCATCTCTTATTTTGCAGCTCTTCAAAATCTTCTGTAGAAGTAAAGGCATCCTTCCTGGGAGGTCCTGCATCCCTATTACAGGGCTGTACGTCAGTGTGTACTTCTGGCCGGAGCCTGGTAACAGCAATTAGTTTTTTATTCTTGCCCATCTCATTCTGTTTAATGGGAAAAAAAAATTAAAAGTTCTGAATATAAACTAATCACACTGAGTAAACCCTTGGTTTTGTATTGCTTCAAACATTCCCTAAACAAGTATTGGAAGAAAGGAAAGAGGCGAGCAAGGAAAATATTTCAAGAAGTACTTAAAAGCTAGGGTTTTATATATTTTTCTTGAGTTAAAAAAGGTACTCTTATCTAACGTGTTTCAGAAGAATGACTATCCTGGACAGGTCTTTTACCAACTCCATTTTGGCCTTCAGTTTCAGAGGTGCAAAGAATCAAAAAACACCTGAAACATTACACTTCATCAAGACACTAGACATCTTTATTCTATCCAGACTCAGGCAAGTCTGTAATACTTCTTACCTATAAGCACAACCTTTTAACCTGACCATTTCTTAACCTGTTTCTCTGTTCCCAGGAGAAGTCACTATGAGAAAGGATAGTTAAATAAATAAAAACCAAACTTATGACACACTGGACCAGAGTTCAATACACAGTTCTAACAAACAATATGGGTTTGGATAAATCCTGTAGTATGTCTGTGCACTAATTTTTCATCTATGGAATAAAGATAACAGTAACTCTTACTTTACAAAATGTAATGAAAAATATATTAAGGATGTAAACGACACCAAACTGGGAAGAAGGAACAATGTACTAGACGGTGTGACTGCCACTCAGAAGAGTCTTGACAAACTGGAGAAATAAAACTGACATAAACTTCACAAAGATGAACAAATGCAAAGGCAAAACTCTGCACCTGAGACAGAACAGTACCATGCACCAGCACATGCTGGGTACTGACTACCTAGAGAGCAGTTCCGCAGATAAAGGCCTGGATTACTGGCAGACAACAAGCTCTGAGAGTCAGCAGAGGACCCTTAGCAGCAAGGACTGCTAACAACACCCTGGGCTACATTATCTATCATCAGCAGGTCAAGGTAAGTGATCCTTCTCTGTTCAGTATTTATTCAGTATTCAGATTCTGATGCGGTGTGCCCAGTTTCTGCCACCCCTCCCCATTGATACAGATGAACTGAAGAAAGTGTAGAGGATGGCTATTGAGATGGTTAAGGCATTTGAGCTCTTAAAAAGAGAAGCCAATCAAGCTGGGTTTATTCAGCCTGGAAAAAGAAGGTTAAGGAGGGTACATCTGGGGCAGGAAGTCCTAGTAATTGCAGTCTTTACTTAAAGAGTGGTTACAGAGATGCCAGAATAATGATTTTCAAAGAACAAACAGGTTGCAGCGAAGGATATTCCAGTGGGATATGGAGGAACAGAAGTTCAGAACAAACAAGTTGAAGCAGTGGAACAAGCTGCCCAGAGGAACTGTGGATTCTTCATACTTTTAAAATAACCAGATAAGGCCTGACCAACCTGATCTAACTCTGAAGTTTACTCTGAGCAGAGGATTGTACTGTACGGTTTCCAGAGGTTCCTTGCAACTGATTATCTGAACTGCTGGATCAAGCTCTTGAGGTCATATACGTTAAATATCCCTCAGAGATGGTATAACCTCAACAAATCATCACCAGGCTTTTTTCCTCTGTGTTCTTTTATGACAGCAAAATTGTTTCTATGCAAGAATAATAAAAATACAACTTAAAGGTCCAACCGCATGACAAAACAAAGCAAAAATAAAAAAACCTGAGTCCCTAGATAGATTTCATTAGATAAGTCAGATTAGGAAACATAAATGCGCAAATACGTAGAAAAATTTTAGAAATTTTATGGACTCAGCTACACAAGCACAAGCAACATTTTTACCAGTTTTCTAGGGATCACTGTTGTGTAGCACTCCAACCCTTCAAGAAGTCAGTTAAGAATCTGATAGTGAATTCCAGCATCTGAAGTTGTACACTGAATAGTGCCTTATAGATGTCTTCACAGATTAAAATAGTTTTCAACTTTAATACATCCCCTGCACTTGGAGGAAAACATCTTTAAATAAGATCTTTACATGAGAAAATAACCTTTCTAGAGACAAAAAAACATTATTCTAGACAGAAATTGAAAATACATGGATATTTGATTTGCCACCTGCAGTAAGAAAGACAATAAACTTCCATCTGTTTTAAGTACAAATATAAGGCACTTCATAGAATGACCTAGCTCTCACACCAGTGTACACTTCAGAATTTCTGTATTAAAAAAAAGTGGAAGGCCTTCTTAAATCAAACCTACATTAGAGAGATCCAAATTATTAAACTGAGGCAAAAATATTTTTAAAATAAAATTTACCAATTCTAGAAAAGGTTTTACAATTAGAAAGCAGATTTCTTAGATCAATATATTGCTTCCAGATTACTAAAACAAAGAGTTTCACAACAATGCTAATCAGACCTAAGAATCCTGTTGGCTGCTGTACTGGTCTGGGACAAATTTCTTCATAGTAGCTTGTATGAGGCTATTTTTCAGATTTGTGATGAAAACGGTGTAGATAACAGGAGGATAATTTAGTTCCCACTGAATAGCACTAACACAGTGTCAAAGGCTTTTCTGCCCCACCAGTGAGGAGGCTGCAGTTACATGGGAACTTGGGAGGCCAGGATAGCTGACCCCAACTGACCACAGGGACATTCCACACTATAGGGTGCCATGCTCAACATACAAAGATGGGGAAAGGACATTTGGAGTGATGGCATTTGTCCTCCTGAGTCACTGTGATGTGTGATGGAGCTCTGCTTTCCTGGGGATGGCTGAACACCTGCCTGCCCATGGGAAGTAGTGAATGAACTCCTGATTTCGCTTTACTGTGCATGCAGCTTTTGCTTTGCCTCTTAAATCTGTCTTTAACTCAACCTACAAGGTTTTTCACTTTTACCCTTTTGATTCCCTCCCTCATCCAGTGGGGGTGAGTGTGTGTGTGTGTGTTCCTAGCCACTTACTAATCAAAAGCCTCAGATCAGAATGTCATTTTGATAAAGGGATTTATCTCTTAAAAAGTATGTTTGGTGGTTGTTTTAAATCATTTAGACATGAAAATAGCCTACACACGGTGGGGGAGAGACAGCCAAGGCCACTCCTAAACGGCCCAGTGGTTTCTGTAGACAATAAGTCAAGAAATATGTCAAAAAGGTAAGATAACTACAGAAATTCGTTAATTAGACCAGTTGAGCTGCTAAAAAGACGAGTTGCAGCTGCCTTCTGAGCTGAAGTTGAAAAGGGCACAGCGAGGAAGACTATAATCTTCATCCTCAAGACCCCCGAAGACCCCTGCCCAAGACCACTAGAAATCACTGCGCAAACTCAGACAGGAGGGGCTCAAGGCAGAGAAAATGGAAATTATTTCCGGGAACTGATTAGAATAACCCTGCCTTTTTCTAATAAAATAATACATATGTATAGAAAAGTAATGAATATGTACACTGTAACTGCATATAAACAAGCCTGTGAGCGCAGACAGGTGTGCACGTTTTTGGAGGAGCGATCCCCCGTGCACCCGGCGCTGAATAAACGTACCTCTCTATAACCTATTTGGTTGTGGGGCAGTTATTCCGCAAATCAATTTCAATTATGCATGTCTAGCTCTTTTTCATTAATAAATTTATTTTTATTTTTTTAATTCACAAATGCGCACAGCACCATATTCTGGACAGTTGCCTGCACTTGCCTTCCTTTCTCATGAACTGGACACAGACTGAGGGAAAGAGTATCTGCAAATAAAAGCTATGTAGCCCTCAATATTTTTTTCAAAGAGATAGCTTTTTTGGCCACCACTTTTATCACCAAAAACAACCCAGGTACTTGTTTCAGACATATGGAAGAATGAAAGCATCCATCTATACCACATACATGATGGAAGCGGGAATCAAGAACTGTACTGTATGAGTCATAGCCAGCACTTCCTAGATACATTAATAAAACTGTGGCCCACTTGAACATCATTTGCTTGTTTCGTCTTACTTTGTATGTTTCAGTCAATGGTAAGACTGTAAAACTGTATTACCTCTCTGTTTTTCTTCCCTAGTTTCCTTAGCCTTTCATTCCATTCTTCTTTATCCCTGAGATGTTGATTGTACTCCTTGTTCCTTTCAAGCTGTAATCTCTCCTAAAACAGGCATTGAAAAGGGCATCATAATTTTGCATTTTTAATAGCTTTTAATTTCATAGAACTGCATTATGAAATTAAGACATGCAAACTACGTTTGCCCCCCCTCCCATTCTTTGTGATGTACAAATAGAGCTTGAATTCCTTTGAGGTTTTTGTTCATTCTTAAACAGAGTACTTTCTCTTAATCTGAAATCTGTAAGCAGAAGTCAGCTTCTTGGGCATGAGGTGCAGTCCCCAGTGACACTACTGTAAATCAAGGCCCATCTTAAAACCAGTTAGGCTTACTCCTACTAAACCTATACCAAAATTTTCCAAAGCCTCACTCCTTTGACAATTAGAAACCACCTTCTAATTTCCAATCTGAATGTATTTACAGATGGTTTTTTACACAGGCAATTTCTTTTTTTATGTGCGTGTGTGTTAATATTAGTTGTGACTTGCACTGCTCATAATTGAAACAGGACAACAAATACATATAGAGACAACGTGTCAATTATAGCTTAGGGTGTAACATGAACTGTCAAAATTCAAACAAGCAGTTAAATTTGACTGTACAAAGAATCAAAAGTGCAAAGAATGCAAGGAAAACCAGGGAAAAAATTACGTATTCATATTGTCCCAGCCACTTTTTCAAGGTGACAACATTTAGAACCAGCTTGCTCAGGTCTAAAAATAAGCATGAACTGTACACCAATAGCCTAATAACATATGAAATACAAGTCTCTGGATAAAGCAAATTCTAATTTACATTATTCCTTGATATTAGTACCTTATGCTTAGAGCATGAGGCATCTGTTATGCTACCTCATTTCAACCACCATACAAAGGAAAAAAAAGATAATTATATTACAACATCACAAATCATACTCTTTTCCACAGCATCATTTTCCAATAAAAAAGCAAAAGGTTTTAAAAAAATCTGAACATTACAGACAAATTCACTTTCTCCTGAACAACTTTCAAACAAAAATAATTTATACCTCAATCACCATGGAAATAGCAGACTAGTAATAGTTCTGCAAATGATACTAATGGTCTCCCAAATTGTTTGGCTTGATTTTTGCTTTTTCCCAAAATTTGTGTCTATAGATTTTCTAGCAGTGACAATATACAACATGCAGACAGCCATGAAGCTGCCTGAGAGGCATTTTCCAAGGCTGAGAATCAATCCTTGTCTGTAACAGGTGGCAAAACACTCAGCAGAAAATTCAATATGCTGTGTGACTGCACATTTGACCTAATAAAGGAAATCAAAATGCAAATGTTAACCTCTCATCACTATCTGCCCAGAGGCCAACTGTTTAGCAGGGCACAGTGTGACATCTTCTGGTAGTTTCTGGTAGGTTCTGCAACAGCAATGAATGGGTAAAAACTGTAAAAAGTGTAAAAAGGATACAGCACAATTCTACAATCTCAACAAATGTTGAGCTGCTATGATATAAACCAATTAATGATCAGATGTTCCCAGTTCAAATACATCCTTAATTTCCACAGAATTTATCAAAAATAACTTTATTTTTCAGCACATGTACTTGCAAGGGTTAACATAAAGTTTATTAGAACCTGAAGCTAACAGAAACTCAGCACAAGTGCATGTGGCCACTGAGGAGGAGTCCTTTCCCCTTTCTGTTCATTCTTGCTGCCTCCTTTTTACACTTGTATAACTTAGAGTTTGGGGTTTTTCCGTAAGAGCAATTTTCACTTATTTGAGTTCTCACTTGGCTCCTCATATGACCAAACCATTACAACAGAGGCAGAAAGTATAAGTAAGCACAGCAAGGGCAAGACCAGCACAGAAGTGTTGCACCAGATTACAGGGACAGCTAGTCCCATACACTGTTGATCTAACAGTGCAACTTCAAGCCAACATAGGCTAAAAAAAAAAAA
>VWZG01008554.1:187-19235 GCA_013396735.1 Grallaria varia
GTGAGTAAACAAATTATATGCTAGAGTGAAGTATGTGTGCTACCATACATCTCATGAGGCAGTAGTCCTAGCATGCATTCCCTTTGCAAATACAGTAGTTTTTTCTCCTGGAAAATAATTTTTTACTAAGTAAAAAGTTCTATTTTCAAACATTTAATTTTTTCATTAATTTATTCACCAACACAGAATCTTAATGGACTACTTTGGAAACCAAACCCTCTGCAAAATTTTCTGTACTAGCAGTGGAAAACAGGGGTGGTTTAAATTTCTCCATCATTCTCCTCTCAGGGGATACATTATGATTTGACAAAGAATCTAAATCTCTAAGCTGTNNAAAGAATCTAAATCTCTAAGCTGTAGCCACAGTTTTTGCTGCAGAAGGGAGATTTCATGATACAGGTGTAGTTAAATTAAGTCTGAAAATGGGAGGTACAGGGGTCAATACAACATACCTCAAATAAATTGATTTTAAGAGGGAAGGCTCAGTAGATTTGGCCCAGCATCATAAATCATATTTTCTGGGATTTATCTTACTGTTTATCCACAACTTTGAAACATGTTTTGCGAACCAACAATTTCTTTGAACCCTACTCAGGGCTGCTCACCTTGTGCTGTGTCATTACATTTACATAATAACAGGTGTAACAGCATGACTGACTTATTTCACGAGTCACCAAATAACTTTCAAGAAGATGTAGTATTCTGACATTATTGCTTCAAGGAATTTCTTAATTTGATTATGCCATTATTAGACAAATATGACTGGCTGAATTTGTAGATTCCATTAATTCAAACTTAGTCTGTAAGAACATATTCTGGCCTAATATTCAGTGTGTTTAGAATGAAATCAAAATGGACTGTTATTGTCACTGCAAACTTCTTTTTGAAATGGACAGATAGTATCAGTGATTAATGTTCTCTACTTTTTGTGTGACCTGATAAAAGGCAAGGATAGGTTTCATGTATTTGATTTCTTTCCGTTAAATTTCCTGTAACCCTAGGAATTATCTTTGTCTGAACCTCTGTTCTCTTGAAATGCACTGCTTATACTCCTAGATGTGCTCAACCCAGCTTTATTATTGTTGTAAATTGATCACACCATCATCACAATTGGAAGTATTTGGAAGTAGCAACTGTAACCAAAAGAAGTCCATTCACAAGTGAATCTTTACCAAATCAATGCTCTGTGTATTGGTCTGGAGGAATGTTCTTCTTAAAACTCTCTGATTCAAACCACAAACTGAATATATAGAAGAGCAGAATTGGCAGAAAGAAAATACCTGAGGAAAATACATTAATCATACAGGTTTTTAATGAGTTCTTGCCCTTGTTAAATTAAAAATATAAAAGAAATTAAATGTTTAAACAGGTCTGTGTCTTTGCAGACTTGTAATTGATAAACTAGGCAAAAAGGACGCCCAACACTGACATAAGTGTATCTACTGCATTTTGATTAAAATAGGCAATATCCCCAAGGGGGTAAGAAATTAATGTGAGATTAAATGAAAAATATTAAAAAGCCCCTAAATATCAGATTTCTCTGATTAATACAGAATTGGGGATAAAGAAAAAAAATAACATTTTCTATCTTTGCTTTTCTCCCATTTTATTGTTCATTTTCAGTAAAATGGCTTTTTAAAGTTTCATAACTCAAATTTAAATATCTCATCCATTATAAAAAAAGAAAAAAGTGAAATATGTTAAATGCTATTCTAAGTAGGAAATTTTATCATGTGACACTTGTGTGTATTGTGTATTACTTAATTTGTTTCAGTTTTATGTGCTTTCACATTCAGGCTTACTTTTTTTTCTGTTACTCTCCACCTTAATGGGAATATTTTCCTATTGTCAGAATTTGAGCCTGCTTAATAAAGTAATATTTTCCTTCACCTTAGAGAAGGGAGAAAATAAAAAATAAAAAAAAAGACTTCCGAAAAGAGTAAGTGATGAATGAAGTGATATTTTTTTATTTTGCTGCTGCATAGTTCATAAACCTGTTTGGTTGTGAATTTAAAAGAGTCTTTTTTCATTATATTGCAAACAGATATGGAGCATAACATGATATCCATCTCAGATTCAATTTCTTGAAATAAAGACCAAAGCAACAAAAGAGACAAGAAAATAAGCATGGAAGTATATACATAACTTTTCTCCTGTTCCTATGAATTAGTAAGAACAGACAGATAAGATCAGACCTCTCTTCCATCTCCCATGGCAATTATAGGTTCAGAGAATTTTGTATGTTCACATTACAGATTGCTGTAAAGAGGACTATTTTGAAGGCCCGTTTGTGGTACTATTTTGCAATTGGTATGAGAGAAAGGAAGATGGAGCAGTAGCGTGAGTAGAAGTTTCTATTTCAGATTTTAGTCTGCAGAAGTATATAGACTGTATAGACCAATCATAATGCAGAAATTAAAGCTGAAGCTGACAAATAATCTCTTTTCAAAAGCTGAGAAGCTTGCTATAAGTATTAAAATCTTCCTTTTAAAACTGTTCTGAGAAAAACAGAAGAAAAAGAATTTGTTATTTTTCTCCTTTTCCTTAGCTTCTCTGTCAGTTATTTTAATTTGAAAAAATAAAAGGTATGCCAGGAGAGGGAGAGTCAAGGTTACAGAAGAATGAGAAATTAGAAAAAAAAAAAAGAACATTTAATGAAAAACTGTTTAATCCCCTTTTAAATGTAGCTAACTTTGTATAATTTTAGGAACCTAGAGAATGCATATTTTTAGTCATTGAACAAAAGTTTTGGGAGAACAGGATACTTTCAACCAGGATTCACATGAGGAGTTGTATAATTATACAGCTGCATAGAAAAGTAGACATGAATGTCATTAGGGCAAATACAGAGAAACAAAAAAGTCTTGATGCTGTGGAAGAACTGTTCAGCAATAACTGGCACATCAATGTGTTATTAACGGTATTTTCATCACAAATCCAATCCATAGCAACATCCAAGACTCAATAATGAAAATTACCTGGCAAAACCCAGTGCAAAATGTAATCTAGTTGAACTGTCAAGGTCACTTTTCTAATAAAGAAATCCATTTCAAAGTACTTCTCACATCCCTTAAACTAGTCACAAATATTTGAAATTATTGATGTAATCTTAGTTTTCCAATATTTGCTTGATATTGAGACAAATTGAAAATGTCTGAAGATCACTGTAGAGTAGAATAGAATAGAATAGAATAGAATAGAATAGAATAGAATAGAATAGAATAGAATAGAATAGAATAGAATAGAATAGAATAATTTTCNATAGAATAGAATAGAATAGAATAGAATAGAATAGAATAGAATAGAATAGAATAGAATAGAATAGAATAGAATAGAATAATTTCCCATTTAAAGAGCCCTACAACTTTCAGTCAGTCCAGCTGCCTGACAGCTTCTGGGCTGACAAAAGGTTACAGCATGTTGTCAAGGGTATTGTCTAAATACCTTCTAAATACTGACAGGCTTGGGGCATTGTTCACCTCTCTAGGAAGACTGTCCCAGTGTTTGACCACCCTATCTGTAAAAATATGTCAAGTCTGAACTTCTCCTGATGCAGCTTTGAGCTGTTCCCACACATCCTGTCACTGGATCCCAGGGAGAAGAGATCAGCACCTCCTTCTCCACTTGTCCTCCTCAGGAAGCTGTAAGGAGCAATGAGATGACCCTCAACATTCTTTTCTCCAAATTAGACAAACCCAAAGTCCTCAGACACTCCTCACAGGACATTCCTTCCAGCCCTTTCAGCAGTATTTTTGCCCTCCTCTGGATGCATGAAAAGACCTTCAGATCCTTCTTGACTTGAAGGGCCCAGAACTGCTCACAGCACTCCAAGTGAGGCCACACCAATGCTGAATACAGTGGTATAATTTCTTCTGTTGATTAACTGGTCATGCACCCTGGTTGGGGTTTGCCCTCTGGGCTACCAGGGCTCACACTGCTGACTCACACTGAGCCTGCTGTTAACCAGCACCTCCAGATCACTTTTTACAGGGCTGTTCTCCAGCTGCTTTCCCAATTTATACTTGTACCCTGCAATACTCCATTCTAGTGCAGAATGACTTCTTGCATTTGTAAGAAACAAATATTATATTTCAATTTGTGTTAATTTTCTGTGTTTAAAGTGTTTTAACTTCATTTTTATTCTTTTCAGTCCACTTATATTACTATTTAATGGTGCAAATATTTTTTCAAGGGAAAAAAGATACATATTAACCCATAGAAATGTGTTTCTATTGATGGTAAATTCAATATGAAAGTCAAGAAGGCACTTTCAGATGATTTCCAGCCACTTCACTCCCATACTGTTCAGCAATAACTAAAACATAGGCATGCTATCAAAACTGTGTTCAAGTCCAAACCACAGCAGCCTACAAGGTATGACTGCCCCTTGAGAGAACACCTCTCAGTTTGATATCAACAAAGTTGCATCTAAGCCGTTGACAGATACGCTGAACAGAATTGTCCTTAGAACTGAGCCCTGAGGAGCGCTGCTGGTGACAGGCTGCCAGCCAGATGTAGCCCCATTCACTACAACCCTTTGGGCTCTGCCCTTCAGCCAGTTCTTAACCAAGCATGCTGTGTACCTGCTCACCTTGCAGCCGGACAATTTGCCCAGAAGGATACTGTAAGGGGCACCATCCCGAAAAACTTCATACACTGCCTTACCCTCATCCACTAGGCAAGTGACCTTCTTGTAGAAGGATATCAAATCAGTTAGACAGGACTTTCCCTTCATGAATTTGTGTTGACTGTACCTAATGATTATATGACCCTTTAAATGCCTTTCAATATCACCAAGTGTGACCTTCTCCATAATTTTTTCGGTTACTGAGCTTAGACTAACAGGTCTGTAGTTTGTATATTGCACTTCTTTATGATACAGCAGAGAATTCACATCTTAGTAGAAAGGGATATTTGTTTTACCTTGCTCTTGCCAGACAGTACATTTAGCAGATTTTAGGAAGAAACAAGGACTGGTTTTCATTATTGGAACCATGATTAAGCCTTCATCAGGAGGTAGGTACCCGTTAAAATCTCTGCAGTTCTGTATATTGTAGACCTAGTTTCAGATTTTTCTTCAAGGCTTTCACTGGATTTTGTAAGGATACTTCAGCAAGGACCCTTCTGTGGTAATTGTGTCTTTGATGATTATACCAACACTGTCTTGCTTCAGGAAATACTCTAGTATTTCACACTTCCTCACATCAAGCTTTATGCTTCCTTGACACTTAGGTTAGGTGTAGAGGATGTGATTTCCACTTTTTTACTGAATACAGAACAAGACTCAGGATATCTACGGATCAGTTTTCTTGCAAGATATCAGCAATTGTCTTTAAAAAAAATCCATAGGCTTGTATGATTTCCATTAGGCTACATATTGTTGTCAGGCCAGGTCAGTTTATGCTGCAGGTAAGGGGAGGGTGAGGTCTTCACTATGATGTGGCAAGGACTTTTTCTCAATGAGAGAGAAAAAAAGCTTTAGGCATGTATTGTTGGTATGCATTTGCACTCAAGCTTATCATACTTAACGTGATGTTTTGTGATGTTTTATGATCTTAAGGCTGTTTTCAAATGTTGAGGTGAAGGTCTTATCTAATTTCCTAACATACATACTTGCTAATACTAAGCAAATATTTTAAAGATATCTAAAGTGAGATACAGAAAACATGCTAATAAAGAGGACAACTTCCATGCAGGTTTTGTTTGTGAGGAAGATGTACATCTAGGGCACAATTCTTCTTTTTTAGATTTAAATAAATCTACTTTATTTTAAGCACCTCTTTCTCCTGACTGACTACAAATTGACAGCAGGGTATCTTGTCCAGATGCAGACATCTATATTGCTCTATATCATTTTTTTGTAAATAATTTAAAGGAAATTACACAAAAGAAAATAAGATTGTGAAACTATTAAATGTTTGAACATTATTCTCTTTTACTCCATTTTGGGATTTTTTATCAACTTTGCTAGCAATTTGTCAAAGGCCAACAAGAAAACAGCTAAGCCAAGCCTGCAAAAAAGATATATCAAAATACCAAAAAGGTGCAACTACACTGTTGATTACCACAAACCAATGTCATTTTTTTTATTAGTTTGTGTGGGTTTTTTTGGTTGGTTTTTTTTTTCCAGTCTCCTTTCCAAATGCAGAGAGTAACTAAACTAACTCAAAACTTAAGAAACCTTAGTTTTAATATCAGGGCTATTGGAGGTTCAATATACAATTTGTAGCATAAACTTTCAAAAATTAATAGAGTCCCACATAAGAGAATTGACACTCAATGTACTTATCTCTCCTGTGTTCTTACTAACCTGTAACAACTTTGACCTTCAGTGATTAGCTGCCTAAGCAAAGCTGAATTCTTAAAAAAGCAATAAGAAGCAGAGGAATATTGTTAATAACCTGCAGATCATAAGGAGGGTTTATACTTTGTGATTGTTAGATTTAACACTGCTAAATGGATGTGGACAAAGCTATTAACAGTAGTTGTATTGATCTCTGTAGTAGTGACTATTTTGCACATGTTCTGAATACATGAAGGAATGAAAATTCCCCACTGAAAAGGTTTGCAGTCTAATTTGACAGCACAAACAAGGAAAGAAAAATGTTGTACAACTACAGTCAGCAGAAAATGAGAAAGACATGCATGAGTGCCACTACCTCCAAAAAACTCTTACTTGCCTTTGATGCCTCAGTTTTAGAATTCCTAATTTATTTACTCAGGAGTTAGCAAGATTTCTCTATGTCTACTTATTTACAATTATTTACAGCAACCACTACTAATAGTTTCCAAACTGTTTAGTTATGGAACTGCTTCTGCATAATGTGTTCTATTTCCATCAGTATTATTATCTTAAATACTTGCATGAGTAAGTAAGTTTCTGTGAGAAGAAAAATTCAGTTTGTAACCAACACAACTAGACTTGGGTCATGATTTCTAGCATAGCACTGCCAATTCAGTTATGGCTTCACAGAGCAGCTCTAGGCACTGAAGAGATATATGCATTAAAGATCTGTACTTCAAACAGATATCTCCAGAAAAACTCTGTCTTTAGTAATCTGATCATCTACACCAAGAAATGTCTCTGTGCTTCAAAGGGAAAGAGAGATATTTCTCTGAAAAATGAAACTTTTTGTATTATTTTTGTGCGAAATTGAGCATCCAAGTCCTATAACTGATGACTGCAGCACTTTCTCACAATCAACAGTAATCAACAGTCTCTTGAATCATTAATGTGATAAGTTCAAAGTCCCAGAAATTACTAGTTTATGTACTTTTAGACTGAGTGAACTCATCTTTCTTGTCTAGCTTTTCCAGTCTCAGAGAGATCCTGGACTGAGTGTGCATAAAATGCACCCTATCAGCAACAACTTCTGAATTAACAATGTAATTGGTATTCCAGTCTCCACTGTAGCAATCAGTGAACAGAGAGAAGAAAAATCTTTTCTCCAGCACCATAGGATAGCATCCAACTATTCTCTCTAAATTTCTAGAGTAGAGATGTCCATCCAGTGTATGAGTTGGATGTCTAGTCTTCCAAGAAATGCAGAAGAGGTGAATAAAAAGTAAGTAATGTAATCTGGAGAGCAGTATATCCCTCCATACTTAGTTAAGCAGGTATAGATTCGGTTGCATGAACATACTTTGATACATTCTACCATAATCAAGTTCTCAGGAGTGTTGGACTAGATGGGGCCACACTAGATGATCTCCAGAGGTTCCTTCTAACACTAACAATTCTGTGTTTCTGTGTTATTCCAACACAGTGTTGAAAAACATGGTATAGGATCTACAGAAATCTTGTCCTCTTCTGATCAAGCAGCTGGAGGAAAAGTGGGACACTGAATACCATACATGTCTTTTCAATGTAAGAATAAAAATAATCAAACACAGTACTTAGATTATGATTAATTGATATACTTTTTTAATATATTTGTAAGCATACTAAAGAAAAAGATGGGGAGAAGGTGTTGAAGAATTTGAAGGAAGTAATTTACTTTCCTTTAACAAATTCAGATGAGCTAGTTGTCTAATGAGAAGACTTTGAGCATAACTCAGGGTATGAGGGTGGTCATTAGCTGCAGCAAACTAGCACATTCTGGGGAATTTGTGTAAATATATAAATCCTCTTGGGTTTTTATAGCCAAAGCTTAAGCAATGGTCTTCAATCTTAATTTACAATTCAGATTCTCCTGAGAGGGCTTCAGTATTCCATCCATCCATTTCAAATAATCAACAGTTGATTCACTTCAGCAGCCTGATTAGAGCAGCAAATACTATGAACCAGTAATCCAGGCCTATAGATACTTAAAAAAACATGATTTTTTTTTTCCTATTCCTTTGGCATAATCCTCTGATTTAAAATATTTGTGCTCAGTCCCATCTTGAGGCATTGACCAAAGGAACAAGCAATTTTGAGGAGTATCAAGTCAAGCCAAGAATAATTATAAAAGGATTTGATACAAGTAAAACCAAAGAAATCCTAGGTCTACAGCAAAATTCTTTTAACAAAAAGATTAAGAAAGAGGGGAAGAGGTTGATGAATGTTGCCTATTAGACAGCAACACAACCTTAACCCTGTATGTACTTCATGTGTTAGCCGTACATTTACAAGGGATGGTAAAGTTAAGCCCATTTTAACTGATTATCTTTTTCATTATAAATGTCTATTGATTTCAAAATACTGATAAAAGAAAAACCAGTACATTAAAGAGCTTGGTGGACAAGCAGCAAAATAAATTCTTTGTAAAATATTATTCAGATCTATTGTACTGCTTTTCTCCCACAAAACCTTTATAGTGATGTGGCATGCTTCTTTCTTATAAATCTTGTTTTGATTGAGATATAAAACACATTTTTTCCCACATCCCATGAAATTCTTCAAATATGTCATTATTCTTGTTCTTATAAAGCAATTTCTTTCATGGCAACGCACTAGTTTTCTCTGTCTGTTATTTTGGTGGTTTTGGGGTTTTTTTCCAACCATCATCAAATGATCAATCTCTTTGTAATATTGTGGGCAAATGCAATCCATTTTAAAAATAATTTTCTGTCCAAACTACTGAAGAACAATCATACAGAAACTGTATTTTGGACTTACAAGGTAATTTATGAACTTACACTAATTCTATAGCTTCAGGCAAGAAATATTGAATGTTATGACTTTGCCCCATAAAGTGTTTCAAATTGCACCCGGAATCCCATACCTTTGGGACATGAATTCATCTAGGCCACATTTTAACAGGTCTGCAAAAGCAATGTTTCTTTACAGGAAAAGATTCAGGTTTAACAGAGACCCTTTGAGGAGTATAGGGGAGGCGGAATAAGACAACTCTCAACCATCCTTACAACTTCTCAACCTGTGAAGCCAAATCATGTTTTTTTCACAACTTGAAGCTCTACTTTGTTTCCTGCAGCAGACAACACAAAGGGACTAATCTGGCAACCAGAACTAGAGCTCTCTGATACTCAGGGACTGTGGGGCAGATGTGATGTAGAACAAAATTTCCCAGATCCACAACTGTAGATAAATCCATACGTAAGGGGAATCAGAGCCTGGCTCTTTGAACCCATTGAGTCTACTTTACAGTTCTATTGACATGAAAGGAAAAGATGAGCATTTACCTTCGTATATAGGAGAACTAAATCTTACAGTTCTGTTTTATTAAATTTGGACTCTTTGGGGGTTAAAGCTTAGGAATGTGGAAAGAAAAGTTATATGTTATGATACCTGATGGTAAGATATTTTTTAACTTTTAAACGTGCAATTAATTTTTAAAGGAAATTTAGATTATGAAAAATAGTTTCACAGCTAAGGAAAAAAATCCACAAAAAACCAAAGCCAAACTGAGATAAGCAAAATATAGTGAGTCTCATTCTAATTTATATTGGGCAGTTTAATACTATTCTACTACTTCAGAGAGATTTGGAAATACTTGTAAAAGTAATTTCTGTCTAGTTTAAGGACCATTTGGTTACCATTCTGATAACCAGAGCTACCAGAACAATGATAACAGAGTGCCTGAGCTTCTGAGAATTAAAGTAGTCAGCATCGGTCAAAAAATTCTGAGTGTGCATGCACTCATTACAAGTGTCTAAAACTATTATTTATCATGAGCACGTAAAAAAATTATAGAAGACTTCTTCAGAGTGGTCCTAAACTTCCATTTAATAGAGAATACAGACCAATTGGAATGTCCTTAGCACAATCTTTAGGTAGTAAATTATTTGGCCAAAATCTTCAATGACCATTTACAGATGGCAAATACTGAAGCAAACAAGGCTCAGAATAGGTGAGCAATCAAGTCTGTGTTGGTTTACTTATAGTTATTCATTATAAACGGCTGAACCAGCTCTTCAGAAGAGTTATTTCAGAAGAAAACATAATTGAAAAAATCATTGTGTCTAGCAGCAAAAGTTGACATATTTCTCTGATCCAAACTTCTGATGTACAGCTGTTTTGCAAAAGTAAAAAAGACTTAAATAATTCTTTGATGACAAAATTTATGGAAAAAAATGCCAAAATACTAAAGTTACAAGAATCCAATATTTTAAAAATAATTACAACTTTTTCAGAGATATCCCCCTTGAATTTATCCCTTTCCCTCACCTTCTTTATTCACTGTTCCAAAAGATCAAAAATGCTGATTTTTCAGTACATTTCTAGTGGCAAAAAATATATTAACTCTCATATAATACAGCTGCAGAATTAAAAATATTCAATTTATAAATGTCATTCTGCAGTAGACTACTTGTTGAAATTGGGAACACTTTTCAAAAAAGCCACCCACAACTAAGAGGTAAAGATTCATCATGTAATGATCAAATCCCTGATACTCATTAAAATTAAGGACCCTGCTGAAGAGCAGCTTCAGATAAAGACCTGCAGAGAATAAAATAAAGATTATCACAGGCAGAAAAACACATGGTACGTGTGACACTAGTTCCAAAGTAATTATACTTTATTCTGCCAGTTAATTCCAGGCATTGTCAGCTAATGAGCAATAGCCCATGACATAAGTGAGATAGAAGTTTTTCTTCTTTGCTTTTCTTTACCTTCTTCAATATTGATGCCAATTCAAAATGCTAAAAAAGTTTTAACTCGTACACTTCAAGTTTGAAACATGGAATATGCTCTCACAGTTCGTTCAATGTGACAGACTGATTGGAATTTGCAGTTTGCATTTCTATCATTTCAACTATCTTTAAAATGTTAGGTTTAGAGTCAGCCTTTTGTCTTGGTGAATCTGCAACATACCAGACTGTTTCTAAAACTGATCGTGGTAAACAATCCACACTGCATATGTGAAATACAGTAAGCTCTCTTGTTGTGTTGTTTGATGGGTTTCTTTGCACTAACCTATTTATTAGATACAACAAGAGCGTCCTATTTCTGCTGATTCCTTCCCTCAGGAACAAATATCCTGCATAGGTGGTTTATTTAGGAACACTAGAGTACTCTTTCTAGAAGCATGTATCTCAGCATCATGGAAACCAATTTTGATATGCCTTCACAAATTCTGCATTCCTTCCAGAGCATCCGCTTAACCGATAATAGAAACAGCTGACACTTATTAACATGTCATTCAGGTTTAAGAGAAAGAGATTTCCAGAATTAATGATTAACAAATGGCAGCATTAACTGGTTGATGAATCTTTTAGAACAGACTCATATATATAACATGATGAGGAAAAGGCTTCTCCCTGCCTGACTTTAGACTGACTTGGTGAAGAATTTCTTTAAAGGAGTAGGATTGAAGAGATAAGGGTCAAAGATTACAGTGCTCAAACATCAGTAGGTGTGCAGGAACAGACTAAGAAAGGAGACATTTTTGCGCTATATTAAACCTTAAAATCAAAGTTTTGCATATCAAGATGTGCAACATTCATTTCTCAGTTATCTGCACATAAAACACAGATGAAAGTCAGGGAGCTGGATTTTAAGTTCTTTAGTCTCTAAACTCAGACATATTTTTGCACAGCTAGTTTTCTCTCCTAGGCAAAAGATTAGAAGAAAAAATGGTCAGTACCCAAAGATATTGAAAATGTGATATACTAATACCTGCTGTGTGTTATGAGTGTGAACCTCAGAAATTGCTTCAAGCCTATAAATAGGTAAAATCTTTTACTACAAAGTAATCCATTTTTTGCAGAGACATTTTTAGCTCACCTGAAAGGCAGTGGCACCTTCACATATAAACCACAAAACTGAAAATGCCATCTCTCTCTTAAACTATACCAGTGGTGCTTGTCCTCCATGCCCATTCTATTGACCTTTTCAGTAATAACATTTTTCATTCATTTACTTTCTCAAATTCTTTCCTACTCACTGTCACAACATCTATTTATGAACTATTCTAAAGCCCATCTAGGAAATGCATTGATAAATGCACATAAACTGCTAAAATACCATTTTTATATTAATTTGGATTTGCTTTAAGCTAATTTTAGTCATATAAGTGAAAAAAGGGCAGCGGTGCAGTGCAGGGTAAGAGTGGGCAGAATTGAAGTATTCCTGAATGTATCTTCTTGGCTGCAGTCTAAAAGCATTACACAAAATGTTGGGCCCTATAATTCCAGTAAAAAACCCAAGTGGCAATTCAGCAAGGTGGTCAAAAGAACAATCTTTTCAGCTTGAGTGACTTCTGACCAATGTATAGAAGCAAGGCCTAATGTAGCATCAATTTGTACCACATGAGGCACCAGGTAGAATCAGAGGTAGTCTTTGGGACTCATCCAATAATGCTAAGGATCTCTGCAGCTGAGGAGATTTTCTTTTTAAAATCCTGCCTACATCTGTCAATTCATACTTAGCGCCGTGTCCTATCATAGCAGCTGGCCTCCATGCTACATCTGATCAGTGGTTCCATAGAGCTGTTGAACCATCATTGACCTTTACCTGAAAGTTTTGGTGTTTGTATAAGTACATGCCACTCTGCTGTATCTACAGCTGTTTCTGTAGTTAGCAGATTTAATCACTGAAAATTAAAATATTTCCTTTAAATTCTCTTTAAAATAATAATATATTATGTTCTGTACTCTTCACGCCATGAAGGTCAAAATAAACTTACTAGGCAACATTTTAGATGCAGTCTTATATCAACAGAAAAAGCTGAAATTACCACTGGTAATAAAGAAAAGTTTGAAAAGAGTGAGTGAAAAAGAAGGAGAGAGGTGGGGTAAGTGGGATGTAGAGCTGTAGTGGAAATATACTTCTTAATTATGCATTGACAACTCTTCCCATTTCCATCACGACTGAAATCTCTCAGATTAACTAATAAAGATTGAAGTACGGTTAAATATTAGATTTCTAAAAATAACATTATCTTTGGAAAATGGCAAGTTACAGTAAAATAAAATTGGTATAGTAAACATTTGCATTTTATTGGATGATTTAATAAATCTTACAGTAAAATTGGTTCTTGTGTGTACTTCTTTTTATCTGGCAAACATGAGGGTTTTTTGGGTTTCAGTCTATCTTTCTTCTAAAAATTCTACAGATGCCCATCTGCTTCAGGGCAGTGAAAGCAATTCTCATTTGCAGTCAAGTCCTGGTAAGTGCAAAGGAATTATCTCAAGTACAAGACAAATATAAATAAAAATCTGTTAAACTATATTTTAAAAGTACTTTTTGAAAACTGTAATGTCAACCACTTATTAAGGAGATATGAAGAAAAGAAAAACAAATTCTTGAAAATATTTAATGTGAAAGTGGAACAGTGATGATAAGAATAGAAAGGTAAACTGAAGAAAATAGGTCTATTTGAGAAGCTCAAATATTTAAGATCTTTAACATCAAAGAAAACTGAAATCAAAATGTAATATTTTAAAATTAAGATAAACCACTGTTTTCCAAGGAGGCATTCATTGCATAAAGCACTGGTTGCTACGACCCCATGACAATAAGCAGACCAACTTTTAATCTAGAAAGTGTCAACTGAAATCATCAGATAGTTGACTGCCTTCAGTGTCAGACAAAGAAGCAAAAATTATGCAATATTTTTCATCATTGAATCCCCTGATTGTATTCTTAACTGAACTGAATTTGTCAGACATACCCCATACACTACATAAGATGGAGATATAAGACATCTATATGTCAAAGTAAAAAGCATAGAAAATAAATTCACTATAAAATTATTAGCAACAAACAAGCTTTTGTTCCAGAAATTCATGCATCAACTAGAAAGATCTAACTAACAGTAAAAGAATTTTGATGTTTCAGTGGTTCATGTCCACCATTAGTAGGATAGTGTTTCTATCATTTGTTTGCTAGAAAACAATAATTAAAAAATCCTCTCAATAAATAAATTCGGTGCATTGTCATTTACAGAAAAATTATAAATCCCAATAAGGATATGATAAAAGGTAATTTTGGTCAAATTGTTGCCGCTTGCCAAATGTACAAAGACAATACTGATTTGAAAAAAATCAAATGACATCCACTCACTAGGAAGAAATGTTCTCTGATAGACTTCCAGAAAAATCAAAAAATTAGAAAGAAGAAACTACTTCTAAGCTTCATAAAGTTTCTCAGGCTGTGGAGGTGGCAAATTTGAGCAGCACAATATGGCTACAAGATTTCCCAAAATTACTTCACATTGAGCAACATCTAAGAATCATTCTAGGGTGGACATATTTAGTGAATTGAAATCACCTCATGCGCATCCAGATATGCTTCTCAAAGCTCAGTATGAAACAAGTTATTTTTAAAAATTCAAAAAGGAGGTGGTCGTCTGCTTTTCAGAAGTGAACTGAAAAGTAAATCTGTAAAGGGAAGAGTGGATTTAAGAGAAGATAACTGAACATGCTGTATCAATGGCATTTTAAGTCAGCAGGTGGCGGAAAAAGAAGTGTTGTAAAAGAGTCTGAGAATCAGTATGTAATTGATTTTTAGAAGGGAAGACTGAAAAGCATGAGAAACCACAGCCTCAGAATACAAAAGATGATTGCATGTAAATATAGTCAAAGAGGAAATTAAATGACTCCTGCAAAGGCTTTCTAAAAATGGGAAAAGCTACTATTCAGCTATCTTTGTCCTGTCTAACATCAATGCAAATCCTCAAAAAAAACCAAACCAAACAAACAAACAAACAAAAAAACAAATAAAACACCTCCTAAGCATCAGTTATGTTAGATATCAGTTATATATCAGCGTCATAAAAACTTAGCAAGTCAACCTTGTTTCACAGTTTGTTTCAGTTTGTTTCTCAAGTGCTCAGGGAAGCTGGTGCATATAGTGCATAAACTTTTGCTTGTAAAACAGCTACCCTTCACAGACCACAGAAAACATACAGCTGTGAAGTAGAATAATGGAACATCGCTGCATATATATATACACCTCTACTTTCTCAACATCCTCACTGGCTTTTCTTCTCACATTAGCTTTCCTAATTAAGTCCAAAGTCATTCTTTTCAGTTTTCCATCTCATCTATGACCATCCACTCTTTCATCAAATCTATTTTTTTCTGGTTGATGCTTGGGATTTTCTTAGGGGGTTTGTTTGCTTGTTCATTTATTTGTGCAATTTGTGAGGGGGGGGGAGGGGGGTGCTGCTTTTTTTGGTTTTTGTTTGTGCCTCTGTTGTTTTAGAGGACATTTAAAAGCACATTTTCTTCATAACTGTATGATTGGTCTTGCTTTCTTAATCCTCTTTTCCCGGCTGATACAGTATTTAGTCATTTCAGCATGCAAAGCAGTTTGGAACAACGTGGTTTGCATTGGTGTGGTGGGTTAACCAAACCACCAAGTGCTTAACAGAACAGGGAGAGAAAATAAAGTAAGAAACTCATGGGTTAAGATGAAGGCAGTTCAATAAAGGCCACATGTGGCCCTTAATAGAGGCAAAGGTCACGTGCTAAATTAACGGGAACAAAAAAACTTCATTCTTTGCTTAACACTAAGAGGCAATGCCCGGTCACTTCCAGGGAAGTAGGACCTCAGTATGCTTGGTGGTTGCTTCTTATTAACAAACGTGTTAATATCAAAATCACTTCACCCGTTCTCTTTTCTCTTAGTTTTTTATTGTTGAGCACAATGCCATATGGTATGACATATTCCTTTGGTCAGTTTGGATCAGCTCTGCTGACTGTGTCCCTCTCAAGCTCTTGCCCAGTCCCAGCCTACTGGCCTTCGGTTATGGAATTGGAGAGACAGCCTTGATGCTGTGTGAGCACTGCTCATCTTTACACAAAACATTGGTGTGTTATCAACATCCTATGAACTATAAATATAAAGTGCAGCAGGATGAAAGCCACTATGGAAAAAGTTACCCCCATCCCAGCCAGACCCGATGCAAAATCCAGTTCTTTGTTCATGCGATTGTTAAGGTTTTGTAATAATCACCTCTCATTGGGCCAACAATCCAGACAGAGCAGAAGGAAAACAAGTGTTCTGATATTTGCTTAGCTATGGATAAAGTCACCCATGCTGCTCTCAGAAAAAAGTTTCAGGAGTGAAAATGAGCATGGTAATTTCTAAGATTAGTTAATTCACTTTTTACATAAGGATTTTTTTCATCAAAAAACACTCTTAAACTTCATGCTGAAGTTTAAGAAACACTGCTGGATGTGTATGTAGAGGGTGCCACGCACCGAAGGTGCACACCCACCCTAGGTTGGTGCTGATTTTTTTCCCCTTGACACGCACTGAGCTGTGCATTGGTAGGTGAGTGTCATTTTAAAACATCAGTCATTATGGGATGCCACTTTTTTCAGATTTTCATATGTGGTAGCTGAGTCATCGGGAAGCAGGAAGAGCAGGCTGGGCCATGGGGTTTGGGGACATGGGGGCATCAGCACAGCCAAGTAGGGCAGTACCCTTGCCCACACAGGGTGAGTCTGTGATATGCCAGCACGGAGAGGCAAGTCAGTGACGCCCTCATTGGCACAGACACAAAGGAGCTCTGGGTGGGAGAGGTAAAAGAGCCAGGTGGTGAGTCCAATGCCCCGACCTCCAGCAATAAAGAACTTTTAATCATTACAATACTGTTTGTGCAAAAGGTAAAACATGAAATGTATGTTCAGCTTCAAAGAAAGAGAGAATGGTAGAAGTCTCATCACAATATCTGCCTTTAGTTGCATTTCTACTGAGTGAGTGTACAATGCAAATTATTTGAATGGAGAAAACCATTGGGATAGAGATAATTTTCTTCATGGTAGCTGATATGGGGGTATATTTAGGATTTGTGCTGAAAAGTGTTGATAAAACCAGTATGTTTCTGTTATTGCTGATCAGGGCTTCCACAGAGTCAAAGCTTTTTTTGCTCCTCACACCACTCACCAGTGAGGAGGCTTGGGAGTGCACAAGGAGTTAGGAGCAAACACAGTCAGGACAGCTGGTCCCAACTGACTTAAGAGACAGCCCGGATCATATGGAGTCATGCTCAGCCTAAAGAGCTGGGAGAAGAAAGAGGAAGCAAGAGATATTTGCAGTGATTGTGTTTACATTCTCAAGTTATGCGTGATGGAGCCCAGCATTCCTTACCATAAAACTGATAATCATATGCAGTATTCTACAAAATATCACTGATTTTTTTTTTCATTAAGAGGAAATAAAAGGTGATTTCCAAGTTTGTATAAAAATATTTTTATTTTCTATTTTGTCTGTTCTGCTCATATTTCTCGGCACTTCTAATCCTCCTTCTGATTCATAGGCACACATATATAATATCCCTGAGTGATATTTTCACATTTCCAAAAGAGTAGCTGCAAAACCTGTTCAAGCTTGTCTTTCCAGGCATTTAGTAAGAGTATTCTGAAAAATATCATAAATTTCCAATATATTTGCAGACTTAACAAAGGTTATAAAATGTATGAATTGTTTCAGCACTAATCTTTTGATTTAGAGTGTAAAAAAAAAAAAAAAATCACTGTTCTATGACTGTTAAAAAAACTGAAACAATCAAACAAAGAAACAAACAAAAGACTTAGTGTTAAGCACACCTGTATTAGCAGAAAAGGCCTCTTCCTAATATATTTGACTCCATTTGAAGAACTAGCTTAAACTAATGCTCTACTAGTTTATCTACAGAAGCAATCTCTTTAAGTGTGGGCAAGACTGGGTATTCTTGTCCCTTTCCTTGTTAATGACATATCCTAAAAGAAGTTTAGTATTAGTCACTTTCGAATAATTACCAATTTTAATTACTTGCTAATTTAAGTATTTACCTGTTTCTCATTATGTATTTGAGCATATTTCCAGCTCAGGTTCTTTGGCCTCTGCTATCTTTCCACTAAGAGGTCTATCACATACATTTATATCCACTGATGGAATACAAGGTAACACAGCACCATTCCCTGCTAGTAAAAGTAACATGAATACTATTATATAAATTTAAGCACATGCATAACATGTTATGTTAACCTTGGTTTTAAAAGAATCAAAAAAATATTGATTCATTGCTTTGAGTTAAAAAAAAAGAGATAAAATATTAGACTTTTTAGGGAAAAAATTGTACAAGTAACTAACATTTCTATGAATTAAAGAAAAAAAAGTATCAATCTGCTGTCAAGATTTGAATTCTAATTTCATGTATGGTATTCTTTGCATGTTCCTAATCTTAGAGGGAAGTCGTGCTTGGGCAAAAATATGTCTAGAAAACTAAACTTAAAGACTTACTGAGGCATGAATTACTGCTGGCCATAGAGAACAAATCTTAAATAATCAAACAATTTATTTTAATAATATTATGGATATTATCCAGTGAAAAGCAGTTTGTTTGAAGTCTTTAGTGCTGGATCCTATCTTTATCAGTTTGCTCTGATGAAACCTCTTTTTCAGACTAATGTAAACACTATCTTGCAGACAGGTATGATATTGTTGTCTATGCCCAGAAGCACAAACGAAGAAGCAGAATACTACTGGTAAAGAACTTGCCATCCCACAGAGAATGGTTTGAATTTCAGGCACGGCTTTAAAGAAATAAAACACCTTGAAAGGATGAGTTTAGTTGAATTTTTATATTGTGGAAGCAGAGAGTGGGGATCAAGTCAGATACCTGAAAGGGTATTCTCAAGATGAATTATTAACTAGACTGTTTTCTTTTAT
>VWZG01008556.1:8316-30659 GCA_013396735.1 Grallaria varia
CATTGCTGGGCCGGGAGGGACGCGGGGGGTGAGGCGTGGCCTCGGGGGCGTGGCTGGAGCGGGAGAGCGATGAGTTCGCAGGGGCTCAGCTCCCTGTGGGCGGGGCCGCACTCGGGAAGTGCGATGAGTTTGCGGGGGCGCAGACACAAATGCTGCGCGGTCCGGCCGGAAGCGCGATGAGTTTTGCCAGGGATCAGCGCCCCCGAGTCCTGCGAGACCATGCCCCATGGGGGCCCAGACCCCATGGGGCATGGCCAGTGCCGGGACGAGGGGCCGATGAGTTTGCGGGGGCTCCGGTGTCGTTTCCCGCCCCCTCTCCCTTGTCCTGCGGGGTCAGACGCGGGACTGCGATGAGTTTGTGGGGGGGGGTCAGCCCGGCCGTCCCCTCCCCACTCGGCCCCGAAAGACTCGGGGAGGGTGACGGGGCTGGGTCTTGCTCTTTGCCGTCAGGAGATGGATGGCGTCATCCCCGGTAAGGGATGTCCGTACGGGGGGCTGTTTCCCCACTTCGCCGTGCCCGGATCACAGCTCCACGCTCCGAATGCGCATCTGTCCCCTCATCGTGGAAGGATGCGCTGTGGGAAGTCCTGTTCCCTTGATGGCATAAAAAAAATCCATCGTTCCCGAGTTCTGGCTTCCTGTCACGCGTTTTCTCCCTGCCTCCAAAGCCAGCTGCCTTCCTCAATTTTGGGAAACCACTCCCTGCGTTTCCTTCGAAATAAATCCTCGTCTGAGGCGGTGTGGCTCTTTCCCAGTGGGAGCTGCTGCAGATGGCCGCCCTGGTGCTGTCAGCTCTGGGGACGCACCAGAATCTGTTGGTTGGGGAGGTGGTGCAGAGATTGGCCGCCTAGGAGCCGTGCCGGGGCGGGTGGAGCCCTGTGGAACAGACAAGGATTTAAGCTACGGATAAGCATCCTTTTAGCCGGACCCAGAGCATGTTCCTGGTCTTCCAGTTCGTGCTCGTGCCCGCATACTCGAACTGGCTGTGAGAAGAATTGGCAGGATAAGCTTTAACTGCTTAAATGTGTGGTTTGAACTAACCCTGCAAACTTGGAAGAGATTTAAGGAGTCTTTGCCAGGAAGGATTTGCAGAATCAATGACTAGCCGGGCTGTCCAGAGGGAGCTGAGCTAAAGGGATGGGAGTGGTTCCTCTGGGAACTCCCAGAGTCAATCTCTGCTCCAAGGCAGTGCTGTCAATCCTGCTTTAATGGACTTGGCTTGGTTCAGGTGGGCTTGGGTGGGAGTATCCAGCTGTGCTGTAGGAATGCTTGTGCAGTCTTGGTTGGGTTTATTAAAGAGGAATTAGTTTTAATTCTCTGCTTGTCCTGAATTGTGTGAGATGTGTATGGGACAAGGGGGAATGGCTTCTTACTGCCAGAGGGAAGAGTTAGATGAGGTATTGGGTTGAAATT
Source organism: Grallaria varia (assembly GCA_013396735.1). Classification (NCBI taxonomy): domain Eukaryota; kingdom Metazoa; phylum Chordata; class Aves; order Passeriformes; family Formicariidae; genus Grallaria; species Grallaria varia. Next base: position 9,730 of record VWZG01008556.1, read on the forward strand.
CTTCCTTGTGAGGGTGGGGAGGCCCTGGCACTGGTTGCCCAGAGAAGCTGTGGCTTCTCCATCCCTGGGAGTGTTCAAGGCCAGGCTGGACATGGCATGGAACAGTGTCTAGTGGAAGGTGTTGCTGCCCATGGCAGGGGCTTGGAACATGATGAGCTTTATGGTCCTTCCCAAGCCAAACCATTTGATGACTCTATTTTGCAAAAAATAGAGTCATTGTGCATAGAGTAATTGTGTTGATTGTAATTTTCTTGTGCTGTAAGTTGTGCTCATAGTGTGAGAATCAAAGGCAGGTGATCCATTGCAAACGGGGACCTCCTACTTGCAGGGAGAGAGCAGTGGAAGTGGTTTATCCTGACATTAGCAAGGCTGAAGGGAGAATTCCAGCATGGCTGAGCCTGGGAGGGAGAGCCAAGCCCTGCTCAAGGCAGGATCACCAGGACTGTGTCCAGACTGAGTTAAGACTATCTCCAAGAGATTCTGTGGCCTCCGTGGACAACCTGTACCACCTTGACCACCCTGACAGTATAAAAGTGATTTTTCTATGTTCAATGAAAACTCTTTTATTTTACTTTTTGCCCATTTGCTCCTGTTCTGTTACCAGGGAGAAGAGCCTGGCTCTGTCTTCTCCACTTGCTATTTAAACAGATTGGTGAGAACATTCTGACTGTTCTCCAGGGTGAACAGTCCCCGATCTCTCAGCCTTCTCTTGTATGTCAGATAATCCAGTCATTTGGCCCTTCATGGATCCGTATAAACAGCGTCTGCTGCTCTCCGCTCATCCTCTGAGCCAGGCATCTCATCGTGGAAAACATTGGTTAAGCCTTCCTTACGGCTTAACCATTCCATAAATCCAGCTCCTGAATACCTTGTCTGCAAGTGGTTTCCAGGAATAGTTGCTTACTAGGGATCAAGGTGGGCCTGGCCCTGTTGCTCCTCCTCCTGGCCCTGTTTGAAGGGAGGAGTGACATTTGCTTTCTTTCAGGCCTTACAAACCTCTCCTGATCACGATGGCCTTATCAATGTATATATAATTTATATATCAATATATGTAGGTCCCTGAAGGAAGGCAGTGAAAGCAGCAGAGCCCAACTCATCCTAGTGGTGCCGAGTGACAGGACAGGAGGCAGTGGGCACAAAGTGAAACACAAGACCATAAGAAAAAAACCTGCTACTATGAGGGTGACCAGCACAAGTTTGCCACGTGGAGCTTCCATCCTTGAAGATAGTCAAAACCCAGCTGGACATGGACCTGGCCGTCCTGCTCCTGGTGGCCCTGCTTGAGCAGAAGGGTTGGTCCCCAGAGGTGTTTCCCAACCTCAGTTATTCTGTGAATTCTGTTATGAAACAGTGATTAGGCTTATATTAAAACAGTTGCTTGTCGAATGTCTTGGAAGGCAGAGAGGAGCAGTGGATGGGAGGCTTGGAGATCACGTTTGTGAAGATTCAGCAGGTCAAGAAGTAACAGAACATGCTTGCTGGGAGGTACTCTGCCTGATTTGTAAGAAAATAAGTACACTCATGTTTCATAGAGTCAGAGAATTGTTTAGGTTGGAAAAGCTCTCCAAGACCATTGAGTGCAACTGTTCCCCCAGCACTGCCAAGACCACCATGTCCCCAAATGCCATGTCCACACAGCTTTTAAATCTCTCCAGGGATGGGGACTCCACCACGGCCCACAGCCTGTTCCAATGACTGACCAACCTTTCAGTGAAGAAATTTTCCCTGATATCCAAGCTAAACCTCCCCTGGCACAGCTTGAGGCCATTTCCAAGGAAGATGGAGGATCTTTTGAATCAAGAAAAAAGAATAGGATCTTGTGAAGAAGGACAAACAGATGAGGTTGTGGCTGTGTCTTCTTAGCAGGCACAAGGCCAAACTTCAGGATCAGATACCCACCTGCACTGATAGATTTTTGCCTGTCAACCCTGACATTACCATCTCAGATTACAGATGACTTCAGAGAGCTTGGAAAATTTCTGAAGAACAAGTTTTCCCTCATGAAGTGGAAAACAAAAGCAGTTTTCCAAGGAAAGGTTTCGATAAGATGGTCAAGAGCGTTAGAATCCTAAAATGAAAGTGGTCTAGGAGCTAGAGAATAAATCATCATAAATCAGCCTGGATGGTTTGGGTTGGAAGGGCCCTCAAAGCTCATCCAGTTCCACCCCCTGCCATGGGCAGGGACACCTTCCACTAGACCACATTGCTCCAAGCCCTGTTCAACCTGGCCTTGCACACGTCCAGCGATGGGGCATGTCACAGCTGCTCTGAGCAACCAGTGCCTGGGCCTCCCCACCCTCCCAGGGAGGAATTTTTTCCCAATATCCAACCTAACCCTTCCCTCTGGTAGTGGGAATCCATTTCCCCTTGTCCTGTCACTTAGTGATTATACACATGGTTCCCTTCCAACTCTGGATATTCTGTCTGCCCCTGTGAAAAGTCACTCTCCCTTTTTACAAACTTCCTTTAAGTACTGAAAGGCTGCAATAAATGGCTGGTTATATAATAGACCCCCAAGTGGTTTTGGAAGGGACAGGGGAATTCTGCTCCCTGTGCTGAGGAGGGACTGGGTGCACCATTCCTCGCAGACATCCAAGTCACTCATTCATACCCCTTTGCTTCAGTCTCTGAACACTTGGAAAACTTTCCCTAATATCTAATCAAAATCTTCTCTACTACAAATGCAGCTGATTTGTTTCTCTTCTGCCCAGTAATGATGCACAACAATTAATAAGTGATGCTTGTAGAAGGGTGCTTTTACCCGACTTTTAACATGACTTCCCTCTCCTTCCTCCCAGTCTTTTTTTGGCTGTGGTTTCCCTTTTATGGCTGACCCAGACCAGTCTAGTTCTGGAGCATTTACTGGTGATTCCTTAATTTACTATTGTTTCTGTTGTTCTGCAGCCTGTCACCAGTTGTTTTTTGTCTCAAGGCCCCAGTGGCCTTGAACTTCGGAAGCGGCAATCACAATGAAGCTTTTCCCTGCCTTGGGAAAAGCAGTGATTTGCCCCCCATATCAATCTGATTAAAGCCAACACCACTTATTTTTTTAATCTACAGTTCAAGCTGTTAATGAAGAGAGTGTTTAGGACCATACCTAGTGGACAGTGTGAGAGGCTGTCCTGGCATGGCATTGGATTGTTAACTCCTGGAAAATAATTTTCCAGCTAGTTGTGCCTTCATCTGAATCGTGATTATACCTACAGTAGAGGGTTTTTTTCTCACTGCACTTCCAGGAATGTTTTTTAAATTTCCCAATGGAAAAAAGGCAAAATACTGGCTCTGTGGAGACCTTACAGCCCCTTCCAGAGCCTAAAGGGGCTCCAGGAGAGCTGGAAAGGGATTTTGGACAAGGGCTTGGAGTGCCAGGACAAGGGGGAATGGCTTCCCACTGCTAGAGGGCAGGGTTAGATGGGATATTGGGAAGGAATTCTTCCCTGTGAGGGCGGTGAAGCCCTAGCACATATTGCCCAGAGGGACTGCGGCTGCCCCATCGCTGGAAGTGTTCAAGACCAGGTTTAGAGCAACATGGTCTAGTGGAAGGTGTCCCTGTCCATGGCGGGAGCAGGAGGGGCTGAAACTGGATGCGCTTTAAGTCCCTCCCAGTCCAAACCATTCCATAGTTCTATGAAAATCTGTTGGGAAGCTTTGTCTCAGCCATTGGCATATCTTCATATAGTTTAGTTAAACTACTTCTGTTGGAAAACTGTTTCCAAACCTCTGTAGTCAGAAAACTTCTTGGTTTGTGTTTTGAAAACATTTTAAAATTTCTCCTTCAGTTGCAAGTATAAACACTGGCTGCTGGGAGTTAAAAGGGAAAACAGTGAAAACCTCAAGGCTCTTTTTATTCCTGCCAGGAATAAAGGGGAGAAGGAAGTTCCAGAGTCTGCTGGAAGTTTCCTTGGAAGCTGGGGTTGAGGAGGATTCACTCCTGTTCATCACACAACTTTGACTTGCCGGATAGCATTGGATTGGCAAAACACAGGAGCCGCTGAACAACAGATAAGCAACCAACATTTTTGTTTCCATCTCTTCTACAGAGGTAGAAATTAGGAGTTTCATCTCTTTTTGACCCAAATACTCAAGTTGGTGCATAAAGATACTATGGATAAAATTGCATCCCTTGAGCTAAACCAGCACAACTTTACAGATGAATGTTATCCCATTATTTACAATCTCTTCTGGCTTGCTGAACCCATGTGAGCAATGAGACAGTTGACATGGCTCATTTTTCCTGCTGCATGTTTCCCAGGAGGGGAAAAAATCCACCTTTTTAACTCTGGAGACAAGGCCTGAGACAAGCCTTAAACACTGAGAAATAATTGAAGTGTTCTGCAGGGGAGTTACAGACTCCTGCTGCTCTCGGGACGATCCCAGTGGAAATTCAACTTGGTAAAGTTCACAAAGAACTGGAACCACTCAAGGACACGACGGGAAAAATGTTTAGGGAAACCAGTGGAAGCTTTCCAGCACGGCTGCTTGCAGGAGCAAGGAATGCAGCCAGGCCTTCCCAGCGCTACCACTGCTTGGAATTTTTATCCCACATATTGGGACATTTGGGATGTTTTCCTTTACAAACAAGCCTGGCTGTTGTAGGCACGTAAGGAAGAGGGAATAGCAGCTTTTTTATTTTAAAAAAAGCACCTCAAGTCTATATGCTTGATGTTTGCTTACATGAATTTTTTTTTCTCATTTCTGAAGGAAGTATTAAAGAAATACTCTGTGTTTTGTTCAGCATTCCCTCTTCAGAGGTTACAGAGTTCGAACATGCCCTCACTGGTGGGAGGGACTAACGTTACAGGGCTCTTCTGTCAGATAAAAGCAAACCAGTGGAAAGCAGGACAAGTGAAAACAGGGTTTAGTCGGTGTTTGAATGTCATGATTGGGCACCAGGGCTGTGACCTGTTCCCAGGGAGGAGGGAAATGTAGCCATGAACTAAAGGATATCAAACAGGACAGTCGACGACAGGTAGCGACCTGTGTTGATTTAGTGCCCCTGCTGTGAACCTCTCATTTTGGGCAAAGTAAAACCACTTTCTAAATAAAGGAAGTCCTTTGAGGAGTAGCTTCGGGAGTTGCGGGGAGGCTCAGGCTGGAGAAAAGGAGATTCAGGGAGGACCTTCTCGTTGTCATGGAAAAGGGCTGTTCAGGGAGGTGGTGTAGGCCCATCCTTGGGGCTGTCCAAGTAATGAGTGGACATGGCACTCAGTGCTCTGGTCTGGTTGACAAGGTGGGGATCGGTCACGGGTTAGATACAGTGGTCCTGGAGATCTTTTCCAACCAAAATAGTTCTGTGATTCTGTGAAAACATGATGGAGCTGCTGGTTTATATCCTTAAATTTTAGCAAGCTGGAAGAAGGAAATATCCCTCATGTTTCCTCCTTGCTTGTACCTGTTACATCATAACCATAGCACATTGGGATGATGGGCTGTGCTGCTCCCTGCCTGGAATAATGATACAGATTGAGCCAGGATGATTGCCCAGGGCTTGTTGTTTTATTCCTATTGTTCCCGTTTCCCTCCAGGCTCCTCCAACTGTAGTGCAACTTGCCCGGACTTGCACAGCTCAGAAGCGAGAGGAAGCTTTCGGGCCGATAGAAGGGAGTCCTTTGGGAATAACAAACTCTAGGGATGGAGGTTAAACTATGACCCCATGCCAGTAGGCTTTTGGTTCCTGAATTCCCAAGGGGGAATGGAGGAAGTGGGAGCAGGAAGGCGAATTCCTGCCAGACAAAGCTAAATACTGACCTTGGGTAGTGTATTGCCAGTGGAAAAAAGGCTGTGCTTGCTCCAGATCAATGGGACGACACTGCAAACAGCTGGAAGGGGATATGAAAGGGAAAAAACACTGTTTATCCAGAAAATAGGGAGCATTCCCCATGCATTGGTGTCAATGGAAGAGGGGCAGGGATATGAATTTGCAGTGCTATGCTGCTGCTCTCAGCTGTGTGCCTTGGATGTCTGGGAGCAGGAGCTTAAAGCCTGAGTTTATTTCCTAGGTTTCGATTCACAGTGCTTAAAGGCTGGGTTTATTCCTAGGACCGGATTCCTTGTGTTTAAAACCTGGGTTTATTCCGGGGACTAGGATTCCCTATGACATGACCAGGCTGTGATTTCACCTCCACATCCTCCCAATATACCTCAGATTCCCAGTGCTTAAAGCCTGGGTTCACTCCTGGGACTCGTTCCGTGTGCTTAAAGCATGGATTTATTCCTGAGACTCAGATTCCCTGTGACATCTCCAGGCTCTTACTTCACCCCTCTGTATACATCCTCGCAGTACTCCCGTGATTGCTTAACTGCTTGTCAAGGACTCTTGAGAGTTTCCAAAGAAGCTCTTGGAAGTACAAAGTGGGTTGTCTTGGCCACCCTCCTCTCAGTGTTCCTGCATGTTAAACGGAGCTTTGAAAGCAGTGGTAGAATATAAACTTCTGCAGTTGGAAAAAGTGCTGCAGAACCTCTTGTGCAGGCCAGGGAGATCTCACACTCTTTGGGAAATAATGGCCATTATCCTGCACTGAAAAGTATTTCCTTTCTTTTTTTCGCTTCTCTTTCCAGATTTTCTATTCAGAGCACCCATTAAATTAAGCAAACCAGGGGAACTCCGAGAAGAATATGAAAGCCAGCTAAGGAAGGTCAGTAATTGTGGGTAATTGTGGGTTTTCTTCCAGGAGAACTTGGATTTCCTACAGGAATGCTATCCTGTAGGGAAACGTGAAGGGCTCTTTATTCCTGCTCTGTAACAAAAGTCACTTATTCCCTTCGTGCTGTTCAGCCACTTCAGGAAATGGCTGTAATTGAAAATATAGAAACCAAATTTTGCTGTCTTAGTCTGTCTTCCAGAACATGGAAATGTACCTTCCTTGAAACAACTGGTTGTGGATAATTCCATAAAGGCTTTTACAGCATAAGGTGTCTCCTGCATGTTATCATCCTTCTCCTCAGAAACAAACTATTCCAAACCAGAGCTTTCTGTTTATTTTTAAGCAAGTTAAAAAATGCCATTTAAAGGTTAAAAAAAATTATAAGGGAAGAAAAGCTTTTGATCTGGTTTGGAGTTAAAGTTCGTGAGAATATTTTCTCCATTTAAAAAGGGATTTTTGATCTCTGTGATGGTGTTTTTCCTCGAGACGGTTCCAACCCCTCATTGATTATTCTGCCTACTGGGGAAAAGGAAATTGGGGGCTTTTCATTGTTGAATTTTCTTTGGGTTTTCACTTGAAAGTATCAACAAGGGTAGAAAGGGCTGGGAAGCTGAGTTAGAGGAACAGCCTTATCTGAGTAGGAAAATACTCTTTAGATGATATTTAAGTAAATAACTAGTCTGGCAAATGCAGCTGTGTGAGGAGACAGTTAAAAAGTGTGGAAGGGTCTTCCCTCCTGCTTCTCCTCATGTGAAGTTAACAGTGGCTGCTTTCCTGAGGAAGGGAGAGTAGCATTTCAAAACCTTTTTACACATACCAGATGTGAGTTGTTTTCTAAATCTGACAGTTTGTGGAGAGAAGATACCAAGTGTGCACTTGCCAAACTTTTGCAAATAAAGTTTAAGAATGATGGTCCTAAAATGGAAGTTGCTTGAGCAGAAAATTATTGGTTGTACAGCATTTTTTCCCTGCAGTTACAGTATCCTAAAGGGCTACAAACAGGTTAAAATGCATTTTCTGATAATTATGCTGCTAATTGAGTTGATGGTCCTGCATCCAGTATTCCAGAGATGTTACCTGGATAACCTTCTCCCAGGGTAGATGTTTCACACCACATTATTTCAGTTTCTCATCCTGATGTCCCAGCACATTTGTATGTGCTAGCCTTGCCACATTTATAAAACAATTCTCAGAGAGATAATTTGTATGAGGCTACTTAGTTATGTTTTTTTAATTAGTACAGATTTTATTAATAGAGTTTGCTTGTGTTTGAAACCTGAATTCTGGACCTAAATTCTTTTTTTGTATCCCTTGATTATGATCCTATTTTTGCCTTTTTGACTGGTCATGGTCAGCAAACTTGTGCTGGCACCTCACACTCTGTGTTTGCCCATAATCCTTAAATATTCCTGTATAATGTTACATATGTTTGTGGCTTCAGATTTGGGAATTGAGTGCGATTGTATAATTTAGCCAAAAAAGGTGAGGATTTCCATATAGTTTTCTTCCACATGAGAAATAGGGAAGGGACATGAGTGTTGGGTAGTATTTCAGCTGGTCAAAAACAGTCATCGTCATGATAAATCTTGATATGAATTTTTCAGATACTTCAAGAAAGGTTCCTTAAAGAGCAGAAATACTGTTAATTTACAGCATATTATTCCTCATGTCTCATTCTGTCACCACAATCCATGTTAATGAGACAGTGTTGTAATTATTGCTCAAGATTATTAATAGATGAGGAACTTAAAGACATATCTTCAAACAACTCCAAGCAGGAAGTCAAACTAGTCTTTGAAAACATTTGCTGAACACCCACAATCAGCCAAACAGTGGAGTTTTTCCTGGTTTCTTTCTATCTTGTTCCTCCTACCTCATCTCTGAGGGCTCAGATTCAGTAGGGTTTGGGGGTTTCCCATATTGAAAATAATGATGTGCTTTTCATGTAATGACTCAGGAACTCTTGTTTTCTTTGTCATCCACATACTCATGCTTTTCGGATTTTTCCATCCTTCAGCAGGGAAGAAGAAACCTGAATATTTTGGGAAGAATAAGGAGTTGATGCAAGTTGTTGCCTTTATGAGTACACAGCAGTTTCTGAAGCACCTGAGGTGCCCACGCTCAAATATGGGGAAAAACACAAGGACTTAAATTCTTAGTGCTGTGGTTCATCCATGTGATGAAGATGTGTCAGTCAAAGGTCCAGCTGCTTGTCCCAGACGAGAGTAACTTATCCACAGAGATTCGATGGAGGAAGGAGGGAGGATCTGTTTTATTTACAGATACATGTAGACTATTCATGGCCTGTGTCTAAGTGCCTTTGTTGTTCTGAAAAGATGTAAAAAATCCCTGATATTTGTGTAGAAAACACAAATGTGTTGCAGAAATAAACCAGTCTTCACATTGTTATGAGAGAGAGAGGCAGTGGTTCTACCCTGGAATAGGGAAATGAAGGCACAAAATTTAATGAAGATACAAAATTTAAAGACTGTTGGTCTTGCCAATTTGTGTGGAGGACTTCAAATATTATAAATACTCTGTCTCTTTTCTCATTATTTCCAGCTGAGAGAAGAAAAACTACAAGAAAAGACATCTGAGGAGCTGATTCACAAGTTCATTGTAGATGACATGGATGTAGGGAAAAGAAAAACAGAGGAACAGCAGAAAAAGGATGAATCTGTTGTGCTGAAAGTGAACCAAGAGTGTGTAAGTAAACTTGTGCTTCTCCTTCCTGTCCACATATCCCACATATTCCTTTGGCTTTTCAGGTTTATTTGATTGACGCTTTGTAGCCCCTGAAGGCTGTGAGCTAAGAGATTATAAAGATCCATGTTGATGACTGCTGATGATCTTCCAGAGGTTTTCATCCTCTCTTTTACCAACACATGAGTCTTCCAAACACAGCAGATAAATCTCTACTTTGGGAGGATCCTTGTGCTTTTCCATGAACATGTCCCTATGAATCTTCTGCAGGATTCTGAAATTCAACACCTTCTTCCAGCCAAGTCTTGCAGACTGTTTCCCATTTCATATGGGAGGCTTTGTAGGAAATGCTCTTAAAATTTCAGTTTGGTGAACAGATCTGTCAGAGCTGAGTAATGGACACTCTGTAGTAACTTAGTTCTAGGATTTTCCCACATTTTCTTGATCAATAAATTAAGTTTATTTGCTGACTATACATAGGTGTGTGTGCTTATTTTTGCATTATTTATTCTTTATGTCCTCTTGCAACAATCAGAAATGGGGGCTTTGGGGATCTTTAACACCTTTGCAAGAAAGAGCTTTATTTTCCAAGTTGTTCTCTTTGTTGTACATGTCAGTTAACTCTTCCTTGATTGACTTCAGTTTCCTGAACATCTCTCGGACTCAGAGAATGAAGAACCATTCCAGGGCAAGCAAATACATCGATCGGCTTTTGTTTCCAAGACCTCCTTTGCTTTCCTTTCAGGGTAAGATGCTGAGACTTTATTCAGTGTCCCTTAAAAATGTTCTTTCAACTTCTAAACACACCTGAGATGCTTTAATTTAAGTGGTTGTTTCCAAAACATACAAAATAAGTGATGTTTGTTTCCTGGAATTTTAGAGCAGACTCATTGTTAGGGCATGGTGTCCGTCTGATTACTTCCTATCTGCTATAAAATCCAAGGGGTCAAGGAAGTTAGTGTTCATCCAATGAAGCAGAAAAATTGTTGCCTGTAGATTTAAATCATTAGTCAGAAATCCAAATCCTGTGGGATGATTTCAGGAGTGCTGGACCCTTCTCCAGCACAGACATCAAGAGAGACCATCAGCGCCAGACAGCTTTTTCTGTGGAAAGCTGTTGCTTTACCCAGTGGAAGCAGCTGAGTAACCAAGTGTGTTTCCATGTGAGAAACAAAGGGGTTTCCACAGCTTCATCATTAGCTCTGACCTCAATTAATTATGAGCCATGGGTGGAAGTGTCCATGTGTTTAGTGGGGAGCCCATGAATGCAATCTAAGATTCCTGGATCCCTTTAGCAGAGGGCATAGGAGGTATCTCTTACAGGTAGGTGCTGCCAAGGCTGATATCTCTCCCAACAGCTGCCAGGGCTCTTGAGCTAGTTGTCCCTAAGGCCATGAATAATCCTGTTTCCACCCATCTGCTTTTCAGGAATTTAACCGCCAAGGTTGAAAGGAGTCAGAGCTGCAATGACACCATTCAGGAGAGATCCAAGAGCAAACAGAGATCAGCACCAACCAACAAAACAAAGGTACTGTCAGCGTCTGGGAACAGGTCGTTGTGTGTAAATGTTCTTGTCTGAGGTTACACGGCACCAGTAATCTGGCGATATAAAACAAGGGGTTTGTGGCACTGTGTTATTGCCACAGGGCCAATCGCTTCCCAGTAAAAACCTGCTGGGTTGGGAATTGCTAAGCAGAAAAGTAGACAGGTGACAGAGTTATTGGAAGTTAATTGGAAGGATTGTTATCAGCCTTTTGTTTTGCGATTCATTTTCTTTTCAAGGCTGAATCTGCACCAATTAAAGAAAAATCTTAGAGAAGTTTAGGAAAATAATTCTTTCTTCCTTTCCCTTTCTCTGCAAAGCTGTTTAAACAGAGCAAAACTTGTTTTCCTGATGTCAGGATATTTTGTTTGGCACCTCCATGCTATGGGAAGAGATTCATAGGATCATAGAATGGTTTGGGTTGGATGGGACATTAAAACTCATCCAGTTCCACTACCCTGCCTTGGGCAGGGACACCTTCTAGGTGCTCCAAGCCCTGTCCAACCTGGTTGGAACGAGATGATCTTTAAGGTCTCTTCCAACCCAAACCATCATGTGATTTTGCCATCAGAGTGGCGGCCATTCTTGTGGCAGGAGCGGCTCTTGCACTGACATAAATTTGAGACCCAGACTGGGCTGGATCTGGTGTGTCCTGCTCATGTCCCATATTGGCCATGGAAGGTGCTGTGTCCAGAGGGCACAATAACATCAAGTTCTCCTGTTTTCCTCTCACATTCTTGTCCTTCTCCTCCACGACTGACATCCCAGTGTTCTGCTTTGCAGGTGCTGCCCATCACCAGCACATCGACACCACTAGTCGGGGTCCTGTCATCCACGCAAAACAACCGCTGCCTCTCGGCCCCAGACCTGACGGCAGAGAAGCGCCTGGTCCTCACCGCTGTGTCATCCCTCTCAGTCCTGCATAAGCCAGAGCGATCCATCAGTCCTGAGAGCAACGACAGCATCTCTGAAGAGCTCAACCACTTCAAGCCCATTGTCTGCTCCCCATGTACTCCTCCAAAGAGGCTTCCTGACGGCAGAGTCCTGAGCCCTCTCATCATCAAATCCACCCCAAGGAACCTGAACCGGAGCCTGCAGAAGCCGACCACCTATGAGGCCAGTCCTAGAATACTGAAAAAGTGGGAGCAGGTATTTCAGGAGCGTCAGATCAAAAAGACTCTGTCTAAAGCAACCCTCACATCCCTGGCTTCGGAGCCTGGCGAAGACGTTATGGTTCCTGTCGTCACCAACTCCAGCACATGCACTAAAGAGCATCCACAAGTGCAGGATGACCACCTTCCACCTGACACAACAGGAGAGCCTCACCCTGAGCTGGATTCCTTCCCTTCCATCAGTGAAATGAAGCTGGGAAGAGGGACCGAGAAGAAAAAGGGTTCACAGGCCTTAACAACAGATGACAGTGCTGCCAAAGCAGATGCGAGATCTAAAGTAACCTCCTTGAACACACGAGTGTCTGAAGGCCCTGACCTAAAATTCATGGACAAATCCTGTCTTAGTCTTGGCCCAAAAATGCTGAGCAGAAGACTCATGGGTGTTGGCACAACGCTGCCTGACAGCAGCACTCTTGGAGTCTCCACCAAAACACCAGCAAAAAAGCATCTAAAATACCTGAACAACAGCGAGTTGATGAACGTGCAGAATAGCACCTGCAGTTCCATAGGGAACATCATTACAGAGCAGCCACCGCTGCTGAGGCGGGGCCAGAAGAGACACTGCAAAACAAAGCACTTGGAGCATAATGGCTCTGTCAAGAGACTGAGGCACACAACAGGGGAGGTGCCTCCAGACGTGCAGGAAAGGGAGCAGAAGCTCCAGCAGGAGGAGGAGGACAGGAGGTTCGCCCTGCACCTCCAACGGATTTTCGACAGTGAGAACAGGGTAGTGGACAGGCGGAAAGTCCGAGTGGATCGGTACCTGCTGCGCTCCAAGAGCACTCTGGGGGCCAAGTAGCACTGGTGGGCCATGTTGTCTTTCTAGAGGACAATGAGATTTATTAGATTGTCTTATAGGAAAACTATTTTTTGACCTACTTCCACCCACACCATTGTTTTCTCATTCCAGTGGTAAGACATTCATAGGTCCAGTTCAGAGAGAAGCCAGAGTCCTTTCGGATTTGAAAAAAACCAGGAGAGAATCAGGAAAAAAATTTTTTTCTGGTCCGTTGGTCTGAAGGAGTTGTCATCCTTGTGAATACACTGCAAGGCCTCCACACACACATGAATTCCCCACCCTGGAGGGCTCTGAACATGGAGTATGAAGTAAGGACCTCGTCCATCCCTTGCCAAGGGAAAGCTGAACTCTGGTCATAGAAATTAGGTTTGTTCTTTCTTACAGTCTTCTCCTCTTTACCTGCCCAATTTTCTCCTTCAGACTGTAGAGTCAAACCCTATCCATGTCAAACAACTTGATGGCTGCTGGGGAGGGAGCCTTCTCCTTATTTCTCCAAGGAAATCCCAAACAGAGCCCCACATAGACCTTAAAAATGAATGTGTCTCACTGTCTGCACCAGCAGTACAGACCATACATCACTTTCTTGAAATATAAAGACAAACACGGTGAAAAAAAGAGACCTAAAATAAGGGTTTTACTGAAAAGCCTTATAGGGACTTGTAATTCCATGGTACTGACAGGGAAGAGAGCTTGGGTGGAACACTGGGCATTGGGATCCAGGGAGCTTTTCTCCTAGTCCCTGCCTCTTCCAAGCCAAGAGGGTTTCCTGTTTTTTCCTCTTAACACTGAAGTAAGGCAAATGCCAGCTGGGTGATTTTAGGAAGAATGTTCTCTCTGCTGACACATACCCTCATGATCTTGCTTGGTTAAGAGCTCTCTCTCTAAGATCTGTTCTTACATGTCCCAGAGGAGGCATCCTGAGGGATCTGGTGCATCCCTGTGCTCTCCAGGCACCTGATGGTTGGCTTTGGAGCTGGGATGGGAGACCAGCCTTCCAGAGGGCTTTCCCTGCTTTGAGCTCCCTGGCTTCAGGTCCAAACCACTAAGAAAGCTCAGGTGAGTGATCCATTAAAAATTCCCACTTCCAGGCATAAAGTTGGGCCTGGAGCAGAGCTGGCCTGGACCCTGGGCTTGGTAGAGCATGTGTTCGCTGCCCAGATGTGACCTCCCACCCTTTCAGTGTTTGTAACACTCATCCATCCATTAATTCTGTGGATTATTTCCAGTAATAGAGCTCAAACAACACCGTTCCACCTCAATTCTTGAAAGCTGCCTTGCAGAGTATTCACTGGGATCCTCAGAGCCCACAGAGATCTTTGTCCAGGGTGGAGCTGTGGCATTCCCCACCTGCCCACCCATGTGCCAGATATTTTGGGATGAGCAGAGTGCTGGGGCAAACTTTACCATGGATGGTGAGAAGGGAGGACACCCAGTGCACTTAAACAGATCGATCTAAAAGAACATTTGTTGCCCAATTTCCTCTATCTAAAAACAGTTGAATTTTCTCCCTCCACCTTAAACCAGTTAAAAAGAAAACAGGAACTGGTTTTCTTTTTTCACTGCAAGGATCCTGGCAGGGGGTGTTTTTCACTAATTGAACTGGATTTTTACAATAACAACAAAAAAAAAGGCAAAAAAAAATCTTATATTTTAATGGATAAAATTTATATATTTTAAATACTATATTTCAAAAGATTGACACTTTTGTTTGAAGTAATTTTATAGCAGTGATTCCATAATATATATCTGTATCTCTGGATCTCCTTGCCATACAAACTATTGGATGGCTAAAGTTGTCCTTGGGACTGGAGAGACCTGGCCTGCTTTACCTTCCTAGCATTATAGGCCCTCTCAGAGCCTCGAGAGGTGTTGCTTGAATCAGGCACTTTTTACCCAAACTGAATCCTGCTTCTCTTTCCAGCTGTGAATTAGAAGGAAATTAAGGAATTAGAGCTTTGGCTAGACCTGGAAGAACAGCAGAGAGAGAAGGAGCAATGATCTGGATCTGCCCTTGGTGCTCAGGAGAGAAAGCCGTAGCTTTAACTCAGAATCCATGTGGTTTCACCCAGCATTTTGAGCTAAAGTATGCACTTCCCAAGTGCATTTAGATTTAGAATTATCTTTCCACAGTTAAACCCTGGAGCCCAAATCAGACTTCCATAAAGTTTCCCTCTTTCTCATGGCACTTGTGTGGGTTCAGCCAGGCCTAGGCTGCCCACACCACAAAAAGACTAGATTTGCATCCTGAATGTATCCCTTCTTTCCTCTGTTTAAACAGATTTTGCAGCCCAATGCACCAGGCCAGTGTCTTGAAAAGATTTTATAAATATTTCTAGGTTTTGTGTGTTAATTTCCTCTTTCCAAATCCAAGCTGGGCAAGGAGGCATGCCTGAGCTGGAGTTTGTCCCCTGCAAAAAAAAAGCTCAGTGGGACTTCTTGTGCCCCAGACTCCCCCCAAAACACAGATCCCAACTCCCCAAGCATCACACACAGGCCGTGGAATCCACATTTAAGGAGACCTTTTGATGTGGAGTCACATTCATGGAAGGATTGTGGCTATGTGAAGCAGGTTGAATGTTTTATTAATTTATCACTCTGAAAGTCTGTGTAAGCTTGCACAAGAAAACAAAAATTGTAAATAATTACACTCAAAAGAGCAGGAATTCCCAGCCTGTCCCATTAAAATGTCAGGAATGGCACTACCTTTGCCAGAAAACTAGCAAGTGGAGGAGGAAAATACCTCTTGCTGAACAAGATGTGCAGAGGCCTGAGATTAAACCAAGTATTTATTCACACTTTAGGAAAGTCCTTTCTAACCCTCAGCCTTCCCTCTGGGACGAAGGTATTCCTTGTGGGAACGTCCTCCCAAAATGTGAAGCTGGGAGTGGGTCCATGACTTGTGTCTGCCAAAGATGTCGCTTACTCTGGAAAGTTTTTCTGGAGCTCTTTGCCCAGGAAAAACCACATGGAAAGGTCCGTGTTTAGAGCCAGCAAGATCAGATAAATGAAGGAAAAGTGCCAAAAGGGATCACGCCATGTGATTGTGTGATGTTGTTCTATGTTATCAGTATTTCTCTTCCAGTGCTCTTGTACCTGCAGTGCACAGTAGTCAGGAAGTGTAGCTTGAAAAAGTGAAAGCTCAGTGAAAGCAAAGGGGGAGGTTGAACCCTTAAAGACTCACTGATTTTAAAAATCAAGCCTTTAGCAATGCTTGGAGGGCAGAGACCCTTTGACAACCCTGTCGTGTCTCCCAGTTGTCAAGCCTGACAAAGTGCTTGTCCCGTGTGTAAGGGGAAGCATTTCAGTAAAACCTGGGCTCTCTCATACCTGAGGGCAAAACTAACCAGTGTCCATGATGGATATTCATGGATGGGAGCTGGTTAGAAGCACAGCACAGAAACTGGGATGATCTACACACCTAACACAAACTTTCCCACTCCCCATGTCTGGAAAACACCATGACTCATCCACTCTAGAATTGGCTTGTCACTATGCAAACAGGAAAATGCTCAGCTGAGCACGGACTGGGATTTGCTGTCAAACTGTTCAAAACAAACCTAGATGTTGCTATACTTGTTTTTTCCAATAACGCTTTAAATTGTGCTTTTCCATTTGTGGAAAAATTCCAGTTGTGCTTTCGTGTTCTCAGCTTGCCAGCAAAGCAGTGGGCTGGTGACAAGATTTTCATGGTCATTTTGGGTCTCAGCTGAACCGCCTGAGTATTTTCAAAAGGCACCAAAGGACCGTTGACTTGCATGTGTGAAATGTGTGAGTGGAGTGACATGCAGATGTCCCTCATGTTGTGGCTTCTGTTTGTTTGAAACAGGAAATCCTGCTTCTGAAGCAGCCGTCACAGAGAAACACGGCAACAAATAGCAAATGTATACAAATAACACTGTACGTTTTAACAGAGCTGGGACTTGGAGAGACTGCAGGGCAGAGGCCGAGGTTCAAAGAGAATAAAACCAGGTTCTGACAGTGAAATCCCTGTTTCTGCTGAAGTTGCTGTGCTTAGAGACAACCAGGATCCTACTGCTGCTTTTCCCAAACGGCTGAGGTTATTGCATAATCAGAGAATCATTTAAGTTAGAAAAGCCCTCCAAGATCATCCAGTCCAACTCTTCCCCCCAGCACTGCCAATCCCACCACTAACCCATGTCCTCAAGTGCCACATCCACACAACTTTTAAATTCTCCCTGGGATGGGGACTCACCACTGACCTGGGCAGCCTGTGCCAGGGCTGGACGACCCTTTTGGGGAAGGCGTTTTTCCTAATACGTTTTGCAGGGGAAAAAAAGTGGTGAAGGTGGGTATAATGACATATTTTTCATGTAGGGGAGTGGGCAATGAGCATCCTCTGTTGCTTCCCATTGCTTGTCCCAATCACTCTGATTCCAGTTTTTGAGCAGGGATCGATGAGCACACATTTTTATTTTCCAGGAACTGTGGAGCCCAGCAGCAAGCAGTCATGGTTTTCATGTGCTGTCCCTGCAATGTTGTGGCTGTTTTGATGCTTCCAAGCTGGAACTTGCTGCCTGA
The DNA here is from genome assembly GCA_013396735.1 of Grallaria varia. NCBI lineage: Eukaryota > Metazoa > Chordata > Aves > Passeriformes > Formicariidae > Grallaria > Grallaria varia. The sequence goes on from VWZG01008556.1 coordinate 27,130, forward strand.
AAACCTGAAATGAATCTCATCCTGGATTTTCCAGGACAAGACTGGATTTTCCTACCTCAGAAGGGGGAAAATGGCTTGGCCATCTCCTCACCATTGGTTACAGGGGGTATCTTGAACACCTTCTGGAATTCCTCCTCCTGCCTCCGTATCTGCCTTGGGGATGGATTCCCTCTTTTGGAAGTCAGGGTTGTGAGCAGAGTGATGGGATGGCTCCTTGGATGGCTCAGCTTTCTTCCATCTCCACATGTCAGGGCTCCAGTTCTATTCTGGAACCCACATGAAATATGGGAGCCCCAAAAGTAAAGGCACCAGTGGTCCTGAGTGATTCCAGAGGGAAGGCAGATGTGCTGGGTTATTTACTATTAGCTGCAAAAGATGCCTTAATTTCTTGCCTCTCTTCCCCAGACAGTGCAGGGAAAAGAGTACTGGGAAGTATCAGGTCCTGCTTGCACTGTCAGTTCCAGATGGAACCCCCATCAGAGCTGGGATGGAGATAAAATATGGAAGAGATCCAAGTCCTACTTCATCTTGGGGCACACCCACTTTTGCTCCAAGGCTGATCTCCCAGCAGCTGGGTTTTGGGTGGGGTCAATCCAGCTGTGGATCCACGGGACCCCAGCAGTATCTGTGTGGCATTTGCCCCTCTGTAGCCACAGCATCAGGGCCCAACCTCATGATGGGGTGAGGGTGTTAAGTCTTTGTCCTCCCTACAGGGCCTTTTGGGTGGCTGCTGCAATGTGACCCTCAGCCACACTTCCATCGTGGAATCACAGACTGGTATTGCTGGGAGTGACTTTAGAGATTATCTGCTCCACTCCCCTGCCATGGGACACCTTCCATTAGACCAGGTTGTTCCAAGCCCTGTCCAACCTGGTCTTGAACACTTCCAGGGATGAGGCAACCACATCTTCCTGGGCAAGCTGTGCCAGAGCCTCACCACCCACCCTCACAAGGAAAAATTCTTTCCCAATATCTAATTTAAATCTCCCCTCTTTAAATTTATTACTGACCCTTGTCCCATACCCTTTATACCCCTCATCCGTCTGGATCCCTGGCATCTGCATCAGGACACATTCAAGCTGTCCTTCCTCTCTTTCCATCTCCGTGACCTCCCATTGTGGTGGCTGGGATTGCTGCCAGAGGCTTCCCAAAGACATATGCCTAAACCTCTCCCATTCCCTCTCTTCTCACAATGTGCAGTTTCCTCCGGGAATGTCTTGGCAGAGCCAGGACAAGCCAAAACCAATCCCCACCTCCAGCTGGAAGCAATGGAAGCATCAGAGGAACACCACTGTGCTGTCCCCAAACCTCACAGCCCCACAGAGGGGCACGTGAATCACAAAATTCCATATTAAACTGAGGGAGCTGATCCACAACCTGTTCCAGTGCTGCTGTGCTGGAACAAAGGATGGATCTTTGGTGAAGAAGAGAAAATGAAGAAAGCAACGGCCACTTCTCAAATCAGACCTGGAGATCAGCAAATGCCTGGGGCTAGAAGTGAATTCCCAAGTTTGGCAAGAGGCTGTTTGCTTCTGTTCTGTCCCACACACAGTTCCAATGAGACTAAACAGGGAAACAGCCAAGTGAATCACAAAGATTTGGGGCTTCATTTGAAGTCTCCTGCTCTGCTGTCAGCTCCCACATCCAGAGTCACCACTGCCAGGTCCTCCCTCTCCAACAGAGGTGGAAGGGGTCTATGGAGACGCTTGAACCTGACAGATCGTGGTCTCCCAGAGACAAAACCTCTGGACATGGAAACCTTCCTGAGCAGAGCTGCAGGTACAAAGAGGCTCATTAGTAGCAGGCTGGAACAGGGACAGGTGAAACCCCATCATTTGCTGTCACTGCAGGAAGATGCATCTGCCAGGATGTTGTAATTCTTCTAGCGGAAAACTGATACCCTATGTCGAAGCAGCTAAATTGGATCATCCCAAATGGACATCCAGCTCAGCATCTCCTCTTTCAGCAGTGGGAAACAGTGGATTCCTTGGCATGGCAGTTCCTCATGAAGGGTCTAATTAACAATGGATAAACACCACCACCAACGCATGTCTCCAAGTCCCACATCCACATGGCTCTTAAATCCTTCCAGGGATGGGGACTGTGGCCAGCCCTTTCGGGATTGGACAGGGCTCGGAGCAACGTGACCTAGTGGAAAGTGTCCCTCCCCATGGAACTGGATGGGATTTAAGATCTCTCCCAACCAAATCATTCCACGATTCCATAATTTGAACACCCCGTTCCGTACAGGAATGATGGGAGTAACGGACTACATTTGGCGGTTGCTTCGCGGCGCGCGCCCGTGGGGTAGGGGCGAGACTTCCTCCCGCGCGACCAATCAGAAGCGGCCAGGTGTCGCGGGCGGGGCCGGGCAGAGGCAGTGAGAAGATGGCGGCGAAAGGCGGCCGGAGTGGACTCTTGGACAAGGTACCGCGGGCGGGGCTCCTGGGCTCGCCTCGAGCGTCCCCGTGTCCCGGTCGGGTCCCTGGGCATTCTCCCGTCAGCCCTAGCCATTTAGCCTTCACCCCTGGGCATCCCCCCCTTATTCTTCGGCATCCCCCTCCCTCATCCCTGAGCATCCCCACCGCATTCCTGGGCGTCCATCCTTTAGCCCTGGATATTCCCCCTCTTCATCCCTGAGCATCCGCATCCCTGAGCATTCTCTGCCTTATCCTGAGCATCCCTCGCTCATCCCGAGTATCCCCCCTCATCCCTGAATATCCGTCCTTCATCCCTGAGCATCAACTCCCTCATTCCTGCATCCCGCCCTCATTCCTGAGCACCACCCCCTTCTTCCTGAGTATCCCCCCCTCATCCTGGTCATCCATCTTTCATCCGTGAACATCTGCCCCTCATCCCTGAGCATCCCCAGGNGACTTCAAAACACAGTCACTTGCTGTTGTGAACACTGGGATTTTCATTCAGTGATACATTCATCATTCCTAAAGAGTATAGTCTTTCCTGCACCTGTTTGAGGTGATGTTTTCCTTGTATCCCCAAGAATTCCATGGTTTTCCATTGAAACCATAGATTTAAGCTGTTAAGTGAGTGTTTTTAGGGCATTGGCTTTGTAAACATGCTCACCTTTCATTTGTGGTTAAACTTCCAGAACTCTTGGAAACACACTGCTCCCAAGGCATTCCTTGGACACTGAGGGGTAAAAACGGGAGTCATAGAGAAGGCAAATACACTGATTCCTTTAGGGAGAAACCACTGAGGAGTTTCTACCCCAAGAACATAAATGCATGAGAATGTGCCTCCTTTTCCTTGTGTGCCTTCATTTCCTCTCTCTGCCTGGGGGGACTCTGGGCATTTCTGTGAACTCCTATATCCATGGGTGAGGAATCACCTGGAGAATTGTGGCCTAAGTCCATACTTTGTTTTTCCCCAGCAGGGAAATAACGGATGACCAGCGAGGCTTTGATGTGTTGCTTGTTTACCTTTCTGTGCTTCCCTGGAAAGTGAAATCTGGAGGAATTCAGGGAGATTTGTAATTTAACTATTCAATTTTTTTCATCTTTCTCATGTTC
>VWZG01008558.1:1041-87126 GCA_013396735.1 Grallaria varia
CAGGAGCCTCTGCCCCGAGTGGTGTGCCCTCTGCCAGCTGTCTCAGGGGACACTCAGCCCCATCAGCCTCATCACTGAATGGGAACAGGACCCGCAGAGGGCAGCAGAGCAGGGACAGACGTGCCCCTTGGTACCTGGGAATCTCTCCCCAAAGGCTGAGAAAGTCAAGGGCAAAATCCGCCTCAGTTTTGGCATTATGGATACTGTGTTTCCCTTGTTCTTCCTGCCAGTTCTTAAAAGGAATTCTTCATTCTTTCCCTAGTAATGAAATTTTACTTGTTTTTCTTCCAGTCTCAATAGAGTAGGTTAAAGGGTAATTTAAAAACTCAAGTCTTTCAAGGACGATATAAAATTTGTCATTAATGGAAATATTGTAAACAGCTCTGTCCTCTCCTCTTTTTTTTTGCATAGGTTATTTTGAAGAGAAAGCTATAGGGGATTGTTAAGTTGCTGTAGTTTAGACTTTACACCAAGCTCAGCTGAAAACCGAAAAATGCTGTATTTATCATAATTCTTTTCCTCCCTCTTCCCCTGACAGTGCACACGCAAATACTCCTTCACAGCCTTTAGCTGTGCTTTTTAGCTAGTGGTTCTGAACATTCTCAGTTCTGGGAGCATTGCAAAAGCAAGGATTTGCCTTTTCTCAAATATCTCAAAATTTGTGAGACCAAAACAACTTTGGCTATACATTGCTTTTGTAGATTATACAGTACCTCTCTGCAGCTGGCATAGAAAATTATGATGCACAGTTTTTAAAGATGAAGCAGGATCCAAGCTCTAGCTTGCAGTGCAGTGACTCTGCTATACACAGGCTTTCCTCTATAGTTTAGATTAATTTGTTTCTCTCTTATTTGTTGCTGGAATAAGGCAAATGCCAACAAGGTCCTTTTGAGGTCTTTCTGGAAAAATTACGTCAAGAAAGATACCTGGGACAATAACCACAAGCGAAAAGTGAAGTACTCTTGAGGCGAGGTCCCTGCTTTTATGTGTTCTGTACTGTTTGCTATCTCTTTGGAAAAATTTGGCCAGCAATTAGCAAAATAGCTGTATCTGTGATAGTTAATGTCAGGAGCAATCTAGGCAATTTCACTTTGGTGTGGCTTTGAAGTACAAGATATGTGCACGACGCCTCTTTATGTGTCCGCTGAGCAAAGTAATGAATTTGTCTTCCAGAGCTAACAGCAAGTTCTTAAATTGAGAGGAAAAAAACACAGCCCTATATATTATAGGTAGGATTTTTTCATTTTGAACAAAATTGTTAAGATTTTATCATTCCCATATTCTGCAGTTGTCCCACTGTAACGAATGTAATAATTTTCACAGTTCTCCATTATTATAAACACAATTTCTAAAAATATTTTAGTATCTTATTTTCATTTTTGGCACAAGACATGGCTGTGAAGGAAGATTGTGAGATTTAATTGGTTTTATAGGGCTGTTGCAAATACTCAGGAGCTATCAAAACCAAATTAAATAACTCTGACATGCAAATAGCTTAAGAGGAATGGAAAGAGCAGTCCACTGCTACATTTAATTAGTGTGTCCTTTCTCTGAAAGTGATTTCTATAAAGCAGTGACTGCTTTTATATCCATAGACATGAGATGATCAGATTTTACAGAAACAGCTTCATCTTGCTATATGATATAGACATTGACTTTTCTCAGAAATTGCCCCAAAGGAGAATTTAACCGTAAGATGAATGCTGTAAATAAGGTAATCAGTGAAAAGGTTAAGTTTTAAGAAAAATACGACCATGACAAGATGTTTATAAGTGCTGAGGTCATTCTGACCTACATATAATTGATCTGGTAGGCTGGCAAGAGTCAGATATCCTAATACACTCATTTTGCACATGCCTGACCAAAATTAATATGAAAGGGCACTTTAAAAGTGTGTTTAAAGGGGTTTTTTCCCTCAGTGCTAAGTTTACTACTTCTTAGTTTCCTCCTCAACATCCAGCATACTTAAAGGGCTAAGCATAAGCATGAAATAAATCAGAGATTGTTATGGAGTAACTCATTGTTCTGTAATTGGGTTGAGAAACCACCTTTATTTTAGTAACAGAAGATAATGAATTTCTCCTTGCTTGTTTTTTTTGCATGTCTACAGACATGCAGCTTCCTTGTACTAGTTTTAGAAGAACTCATAGAGAGGGAAGAAATGAAGCAAGAAATACATGTTTATTTAGGCTCCCTTTACTGACACCGTCTATGACTAAAACCTTTTTTCTGCTTTTCTAACATGACAAAGCAACAAAAAGAAGAGGTGAAAATGTAAGATTTCTGAATAAATAACATTTTTGGATGTTTTGTTTACATTGTGCCTTCTTTTAGATGCAGATCTGAAGCGAGATGACAGCTGCTGGAATGGCATGTAGCAGAAAAACCAGAAACAGGAGTTCAAAAATGAAGAAGAGTCTAAACGTAACCTGTGAAATTAATCGCAACCAAAACTGCAGACAGACTGCATCTCCAATTCAGATGTTTTTCATGTGATATGGTATAGATTTGTGCATAATGATAGAATGTTCAAAAAAACCCAAAGAACCAGAAAGAACAAATACACAGGAAACAAAATTAAAATGGGGCATGGCTGAACATGATCAAACTCTTCTCCATGGTTCCATCCTGCTGCTGCAGAGGAGGAAAATTCTTTTACTGATTTCATTGGCTTCAAGATGCTCCTGCTGTATGAAACTGTAGTAGCCACCCACAGTTATCCTGTTTTGTGCCTTCTGTTTTATTGTGCTTCTATTAATAAAATGAACACTTGCAGGCTTTTCCATATGCAGTTTAATAATTTCAATTTGCAAAGAAACAATAGCTCACAAACCTAGAAAAAACCCAATCGTAATCAGTCTGACCTATAGAGCACATGGCATTGAATTTCCCTGAATCAATCCCTATTTAAATCAGATAATCTCTTTTGGGAAACAAAAAGTTTTCATTTAAAAGTTTGCCAAGAGAGGTCATGACAATGGTCTGTTAATGAAGTACCATGAGATATTTGCAGCCATCAGGACAGGGAACATAATTTGAGCAGGATGGATAGGGTTAAGTGAGTCCCAGGTTTTTTCCCAACACTGCATTAGTGTTGCAAAAAGAAATTACTTGTATTTTGCATTGCTGATGTCCCCTTGCTTCAGAGATATCACCTGTCAGCAGGGATGATGGGTGAGAGAGGCAACAGGAAAGCAGCCTGGTGACGAAGAGCAAGTACGGCCACATTAAATGTTTTAATTCCGTATTCTTGCCAGATACTGCTCAGAGAGCCAAAAGAAAATTGGTTCCTACTAATTAAAATGCAATGGAAAAAAAAGAAGACGCTTCTTGATTTCCTTCTTAAATCTACAACTATGTTCCTTATGCGGAGCTAACCAATTGCCAAGTGACATTGGCACTAAAGCTGGAAAATTGCTTCCAAAAGTTGTTTCTCTGGTGAGGGTGCAGACTGGGACAAGTGATATGGGGCTATGTGGTCTGCTCTGCTCTGACACAAAGCTGTGAGTTTCACACTGGAGGAGTGTTGTGACCACTGAGCCCTGTCCACACTGGATCCCTCCCCCCGACTCAGACCTCAGGTGATAACTGGTGTTCCTTGGAAGAGTGAGAGTTTAACTATTAAACTTTGCTGAGTGAGTATGCTTTTAGAAGGAAATGATTACCAGTCATCCTACTGGAAATTAATAGCTTATTAGAACTATTATTCTGAGCCTTTTTTTGAAGACTTCTTCATGCAGCTCCTCTGAGGAGTCTCTGGCTTTTTAGAAGCTTTGTATTTATGTAATTTTTTTAAACATGCATACACTGAGTTTGTGACAGTCAAGAGTTTATCAATTGAAGGGAGTCTAGAAATTATTTTTCCCCAAAATTTCCAGGTTAGTGCTTGTAAAACAACACAAAGGGCAGAAGGGCAGAGGGACTTCCAACAGGAATTCAAATGCTTAATAAGAGCTTGTTTTCATGAAATTCTTTGCCTGTTTGCTTGTAGCTGCAGAAGGGAGCTGGTTCAAGACACATTTCTCTAACCTAGTACTTCACGCTGTAAAGTGCTTTGGTTTTACGAAGCTGCTATTTTAATGCATCTTTGTTTATATTTCAGCAGCCAGACTAGGGAGCCACATAATATGAAGCTTCCAGGGAGACAAGGCTTGAGATCTTTGAGATGGCAGCAATGACATCTCCTTGAAAAAAGTCGTGCTTGGCCCAAGGTACAGCAGGGATCACTCCCTGGTATATGTGGTAGAGTACAAACCAGGGGAAACATGGAGATTGAAAGCTCTCAATGGAATTATCAGGGGTTTCATCCTGCTCTTCCCTGTGATGGCGAAGACTCTCTGCAACGTTCTGTTCCCCTGCCTGTACATGGCAATGGCTCTGTGTGTCACCTCACCTGCTCCTCTCCATACCATTTTTTCCATCCCTCACAAGCTCAGGACCCTCTCTGTGGTTATCCACTTTGGTTTTGTACACAATGTCTCTCTTCACATGCTGGAGACAGAGGGTTTCCCATTCTTTTATTTTTCCTGTAAGTCTTCCTTTTCTCTATGGACATCTCCACTCCCTGCTAAAAGCTCCACTTAGTGCTGGTTTTCTTTTCTTCCTCTTTGAGAAGAAAGCCATGCAGAGTTCTAATATTATGTTTTCCACCACGTTGCTGTTCACGTATGTAAGGGCAATGTTACTCCGTAAAGTGTTGATCTGTAGGTGGTCGTCAATCTGTCCTTATTCCCCTCCTCATTTTTACAAAGTTTTGACCACCATAACTGAACAGAAAAAGCAGCAAATCCTGCAGACAAATGCAGCCACATTTGGATGTGAAGTCCAGTTCATTATTTTTCAATACTGCTTTAATGTCTGGGCCAAATATTGTCAAAGCACTGAATGATACAGCTAGTATTGGTGTTCTAATGAGTACCTAACAGTTGAAAATAGTTGCTAGTGTAATTGTTTTGCTACACAGTTTGCATGTTGACAAGTTATATTATAACCTGCAATCAGTTTATTAATCTCCTATTGTAGTTGTTAAAAGAAAGTAATAATACATGAAGTGCATCTGAATGGCAGTCTGTATCATTATACAATATGGCAATTAAGCAGCCTGGGGAGTCAGTGAGGCACGGAGTGATCCAGGGGTAATTTGCCTACACTACAGAATTGTTAGATCTACTTGTGCAGCTGGCAGCCACACCTTGGAGAGGCAGGGGATTTAAAACTGCGTGTATTTCAAGTAAGGACAAAAGGTATATCTTTGCAAATCAGAGAGAGTGCCAAATACACTAATCTTTTCCACAAGTTGGCTCTAAAATTATTTCCTTGCTCAAACAAGGCTCTATTTTAATTAAAAACCCATAAGATTTATTGATATCTAAAACAGCCTACTATATAGAAGTGTCCTTCACCACACCTTCCTTGATTTGCCTGCTAAAGCCAGCAATTCAGTCACGATCCAGAGACAATTATATTGCCATGGAACTCCACAGTCCTGCACTGACAGTTGCAGTCCTGATGGTCCGCACTGAGCAATGTTCTTGGAAGCTTCATTTTTAAGAACACTGCAGTATTTCCTTCTCTGTTTTCCTGCGGAGAATTCGGAAGAGGCGTGTGTTAAGCTTTCTGTCAGGACAGAGCAGGCAGCCTGCTACGGGGAGTTTTGGGAAGGATGTGCAGCCAGTCCTCGCATGCTCACCTTGAGACTGACATTTAGTCAGGCCCTTTGTGTGGTCCAGAGCCCACGCAGGCTGACCAGAGCTGCTCTCCCTCCTCGAATACTGGATGACCCTGGGGGTGCTCTTTCTTATCCAAGGGCTGTCTATGTAGCCTATGTGCTTCCTACATTGCTCTGCGGAACCAGCTGCAACTAACCCTTATGGTAGAACATTGGAGGGTGTTAAAAATGCATGGGACACCACTTATATTAATTTTAGGTATAACACACAAAAACACACAAAGTAAATAGTTCTGAAAAAAGTGCAGGGGTTTAGAGGGTTTTGCCTAATTGTAGGTGGATAATTATCCATCTGAACCGAACTGCCGTAGCTGTGAATGATAAGTATCTTGCCTATGTGACTCTACAACCTGTGAAATGTGATGTTCAACAGAAATGGGAGTTCATGTGTCTGTGCCAGATGGAAAATATCTATATTGCTCATCCTTAGGCACTGACATTTTCACAAATTTGACACTGAGAGGTTGAGAGGTTAGACTAGTTGCATGGCAAGTCTGCTGTCAGTGCTGCCTGAACTTCAGAAGTTACAGCTTCTAGTTGTGACATTCATTCATGCATAATTTAAGGTATAATCTCTATCACTAAATTTGACTTTTCTACAGGGTTACCAGGAGACAAGGTCTCATTTTACACTCTACCTTTTCATTACTGTTTTTTTGTTTCATATTTAGTGATCTCCTGTTCGACACATTCTCTTTTCTTCATAGTTTCAGGAAGACAACTTCAGCTGGAAGACTCCCACATCACTGCTTGACTTGTGTATTACTGCATGTCTTGAATACCCTGTGTTCATTGTAATAATACAGTGCAGTTTTTGAATTAATAGAAGTACACCTAAATAATTTTCACTTGTCTTGGAGCATCTGCTATATCCTCCTACATTCTTCCTTAAATCTTAGCACAGGGTCTCTTACAGAAAATTCTGCTTCAGAGTTAAATGAGCTCATTGAATTGGTGCTCTTTTTAATGAATATGTTTTTCTGTGAATGAAAAATGCGGTTAATTAGCTTGAAGTACTTTTGTGGTGGAAAAGTTACTAAATAGCTGTAGTATAATTTGTGGATTTTCTGGGTAAAGTTTTTGTTCACTGTCTTTTTCTGTCCCCTCAGGTGGTGGCTTACTTACCTCTCAGCCAATTACAGCTGGGCAGTGGTCACAATGGGGATTCATAATTTTAGAAGAAACTTTCTAGTAACAGATGGCCCCATATTTTTTTGGTGAGGACTGCTGAACTCCTTTAGTATCTAATTTAAGTAAAATCTGTGAGCTGTCTGCAGGCTTATGCTATAATGCCAACTTTGGGCATTAAAAAATAACAAGCTCTTAAAATGTAATGAACTTTTAAATTTGCGTTGTGATTTTTTTAATCCAAGGCTCCAAGTGGTCTCATTTTCAAGTATTTCTCTAGAAGAATGAAAGCTAAGAACCTGCCTTCCTTTGAAATAAATGCTTGTGAAATCCTGGAGACTTGGAAACTGGGATTTCACGGAAGGTATCATGCATTTTGAATTTCAGGGGGAAAAAACCAAACCCCAAGACTTGCAACTGTGCAGCTGACAGTGCGCAACAGGGCAGTTCTGCATCCTCTTTGGAATGGATCTCGTGTGCCCATGAGTGTGGGCAAGCACATGCACTGAGACACTTGGTGTTAAAGTCAGAAAGTGCTCTTTCCCAAAGGGATCATCTTTCTAGTAGTGTATGAAGGGGAGTCTCTTTCCATTGGCCCTCTGGTGAGAAGTGGAAAGTAACGTCAGTAGGCAGGGAGAGCATTGGGAGGTCTTTATGGGCCTACCTGGAGTGGTTGGGAAGGGCACAAGAGCTCAGTACTCACAGTCATCCACCAGCTGGCCAGTCAGAACCTTCCACATCTGCTTCAGATGGAGGTGATCATGTGGAAACTCCACTGCCAATTAATTCCACCTCAAAGTCAGACATGAGCTGAAATCACAGATGTTCACTGATACTGGAAAGATCAAAGGAATAACACTTACATACTCTGCTGCAGAGGGACCACATAGTGACCTCCTGCACAAGCACCACAGTTGTTCCCGATGCCTGCAAAGCAGATGTAAATTTACATCTTAATTTCAAATTCTGCTTAGAATAAGCGTAAATTGCCATTCAACAATTTTCCCCATCTGTTCTAACTATAGACCCCAGTCTTCAGTAATTTGTTTCTACGTGGTTAATTGAGAGCAGTCCAGCTTTGTGTAGGGCAGGGATGACAGGTCACACTGATGTCACACCACGCTGAGATGGGGCAAATGCAGAAACACAGATCTGCTCCGTGGACCCCAGCATCCTTCCTCTCGTGGTTGTGGGGATGGCATTGCTGCACTGTAATAATTGCAGCATCAGGATACTGAACCAGTTTCTTTTTTCTCCCCCTTAAGGATTTTGAGGTCAAATGCTATTGTCAGAAAAAAACAACACCTTTCCAAGCATTTTGCCTTACAAATAAGTGGTGAGACAAAAAGATCAAGAAGGAAAAATAAACCCAAAACAATAAATGGAGAAAAAACCCAAAAAATCCCCAAACCAAATAAAAACAGAAACAAAAAAAAAAAAACACAAAAAAAGCAGATAACAAGAATCGGGGCATAGGAGAGAAAAAGAGAAGTAGTTCAAAATGGAGTAATCAGTGGAAGAAGGAGGAAAAGGAACCTAAAGAGATGGAGTCCTTCTGGAGATACATCTGATCACCTTAAGGCATCTCTCTGCCTTAAAAGGAGCCACAAGGCTCCAGATGCACCTGAATATTGCTTATCTATAGTGTCTTGTTTTTCTACCAGGTCTACCATTCAAAATTAAGTATATCTTCATGACTTACTCCAGATAATTGTAAAGCTATTTCTTAGTGAGCCAAATTTATTAGTGTAATCTTTGGGGTTGATTGGCTTGGCTTTGTTTAAAAGTACGGCTTTTTTCTCAAAGCCAAGCCAGGGAACCCAGGCAGGGACCAGCAACACCATCTTGGATACTGCAGTAGAGGGAGCCACACCATCATCATCCCAAATCAGTATTTAAGTACGTTGCACTTGTCTCGCTCCTCCGTGAACATCCATCAGCCACGCGAACTGCTGCTTGTTTGGGTAGAAGACAATCTATAGAAAGAAACGTACTGAATGTTTAGTCCCTCTCTGTCACTACAATGGACCAAGTTAATTAATTAAAAAATCAGAGCCGCCTCAGTAAGAAACATAATCAAAAAGGAAAGCAGGTACACAGAACCTCACCCCAAAGGATTTATTCTGTTGGGGACCGTGGGTCACTTTGCCTCAGATAACAGGGTACGTACATTTTCCAACTACTTTACAACAGTTGCATTTACTTAAAAGTGCGTATCTGCTGCAGTGACCACAGCTCTGAAAAAAAAAAAAAAAAGGAATAATTGCAAGAGTATGTTATGTACACACTTTGGATTAGTTTCATGGTAGCAGTTTTTCTATTAACATCTTATCTTCCAGTAATATAATATTCTGCGAGTTAGGACCACTGGATACCTCCGTGTTCTTCATGCAGTAAGATGAAGTGAAAGAAATAGCCCAGTTAGAAAAACAGTTCCTAACTCCAAATGCTAAAGGTTATACCACTGGGCATAACTGTCTTTGAATGCAGTCATGACAGGTTAATGCAATATTAATTATGGCATTTTTACAACACACAGAGCAAATAAATTTTAACATAGTTACCTGCTGAATCTTTACCTGATAGGATTTTCAGGATTTTTTTATTATTTCTTTTTTTTTATGTCCAAGAGCTGGAATTCTAAAGACATTTAAAGATCAAGGAATAGTAATAGTGTTGAGGTCCTTTACAAGGTTTTATAAATTGTACTTTCTTATACCCCTATATAACACACTGAGAATCTGTTTACCCTGAATGCTCAATATTTCCCCTCTTCCAGAGCTTTTGTTAAAAAAACAATAATTCAAAAAAATCCAATAATATTGTGTATTTTGTAACTCTTGGTGTCTTTAATACACAATCACTTTTTAGGAAAATTCCAAGCTTACATAGTATTGTAAAGAAGTTTGACGTGGGGGCGGCCCTGTTGCAGTTCATAGCATTTTCAAATCCTACCAGTAATTCTAGTCAGTAACGGGTTCTTGCAAATGTTTTTCAGTTTTACCATGCTGAAATTGTTTTTTATTCCCTGCTGACATGTTTTGACACCCTTAACTTCTTGTCCCAACTTTCCTTAGTGTTGCTGTTCTTGACGAAAGTTAGGCCAGTTAATAATTATACATTTGTATGTATTTTATATATTTTAATATATCTCCAAAATTCTGTCAGATAAACAAGACTTTTCTAAATGAATTTTTATTAAGTAGGAGTTAGATGATTACACATTTTCAATTGCAGTGCAATGCAACAGGAAAAAAATAAGATAAATTCTGCCTGATAAATGATATCCCCTAGGTTTGCTAAATAGCACATTAATGATGCATATGCACTATTAAATTCCAGATAGTAGATCACTGGCACATAAATTTCCCTGAGGTATGTGCTTAGATCACGAAGTACCTGCAATTGTCTTCTGAAAGAGTGATTCACATGTGGCTGATTGTGATTTCATACCAGACTTACATCATGTGCAGTTCTCTCTGAATCACTTTTTGATTTGAATATTGACAATAACCTTGTGTAACTTGGACACCTAGGATGTTACAAGTAAAAATGATAAAAAGACACATGTAATATGAAGCATATTCAGAGGTGACACTCCAGATATGGCAAAAAACAACTCTGTTTAAGAGGATTGACATCTAAAAATGAGTTACTGCGAATTCATGCAATGACAGAATGGTTTGGGTTGTAAGGGACATGAAAGATCATCTACTTCCAACCCCCCTGCCATGGACAGTGATACTTTCCACTTGACCAGGTTACTCGAAGTCCCATCCAACCTGGCCTTGAACACTTCCAGGGATGGGGCATCCACAACTTTCCTGGGCAACCTGTGCCAGTGCTTCATTACCCTCACAGCAAAGAATTTCTTCCTAATCTCCAGTCTAAACCTACTCTCTTTCAGTTTGAAGCCATTTCTTCTTGTTCTATCTCTACCTGCCTGTATAAAAAGTCCCTTTCCAGCTCTCTTATGGGCCTCCTTTAGGTACTGCAAGGGGCTCTAAGGTCTCCCTGGAGCCTTATCTTCTCCAGGCTGAACAACCAAAACTCTCAGCCTGTCTTCATAGAACACGTTCCAGCCCCCTGAGCATCAAAAGGCCAAGCTAGTTCAGTTTCATAGCACAGAAGCAATGCCAGTAACTGTGTGAGAGGAGCAGTTTGAAAGTCTGACTTTGTGCAGTCTGGAGAGGAAGAAGTGTGAATCACTTTCAAACTAGACTTCTCTGTTCATTAATTACAACATTGTACTTTGATATCCAGCCTAGTAACAGAAAACAGGACACTGTAGTATAATGCATTTTGCTTGTGATTACAAATGGGGAGATGTGCATATAAAGTTTGCTGAAATTTTTCATACAAAAAAATTTATTTGCTGATAAGGCACTTTTGGATCAACCAGAAATATTTGTGAATTCACACCAGAATTTGGCCAGTAAGTTTGAGCCAACAAATACAGAAAAATCCCCCAAATTCAAAGAAGTTTGTTTTAATATGATATATCATCATGACGAGCCACTTTTTAACTTTAAAATAAAGTTTAACTTAAAAATTAAGTTAACTATTTAAGATGGCATGAAAACATATTAAAATCTAATGAAATAATAGTATCAGATTTCCAAACCATGTAATTTGACTTAGCAAACATTGGTACTTTCTATTTTGATCAGGATGAAACTTCAGACTTCTCTTTTGAGTAGACTTTAAATAATTAGCTTTTAAAAGCCACGTATTTCTTCAGATTCTTTATTTAAATAAAGAATACACTTCTTTCTTCAGATTCCAGTTTAGAAAATGCTCTGAACTACCAATATACAAATTAAGCTCTATCACTTCCCTCCTGCTAGCATGTGCATCACATGGGAGGGGAACCTGGACTATGCCTTGCAGAATGCCATTGAGAAATAAGAGCGTATGAGTTAAAGGTTCTTCTAGTTCTGAAACCAAATGATAAGTGTGCTTACTTCTCATGTGGTGTATCTGTGTGTTGGACAAGGAGGATTTTCTGAATTATAACACAGATTGCTAGTGGACATAATGTGCTTGGATTTTCCAAAAGCCTTTGACAAGACTCCTCATGAAAAGCAGTTAAAGAAATCAGATTTCTATGGGATTGCAGGAAAGGTGCTATTATGGTTTGAAATACGATTACAAGATGAGAGGCAGAAGGAATGGCAAAACTGTCACTTTTCGGGCTGGAGAGGGGTCAACAGTAATGTCTCTAATGTCTCTCGGGACCTGGACGTGAGTCAGACTTTATTCAACATCTTCATCTGTAACCTGGAGAAAGTGGCAGACAGCAAAGTCCCCAAGTTTATGCAGATTAGCAGTCAAACCAGGCACTGATGATGGGAGTCAAAAAGGTGGCAGATAAGCTTCAGCGCAGACAAAATTACATGTAATGCTGGTGAAGGGGGCTGCATCCAGCTGGCAGCCGGTCACCAGTGGTGTCCCCCAGGGGTCAGTGTTGGGTCCAGTCCTGTTTAACATCTTTATTGATGATTTAGATGAGGGGATTGAGACCATCATCGGCAAATTTGCTGATGACACCAAGTTGGGAGGGAGACTTGACCTGCTGGAGGGCAAGAGGGCTCTGCAGAGGGATCTGGATAGATTGGAGAGATGGGCTGATTCCAATGGGATGAAGTTCAATAAGGCCAAGTGCCGGGTCCTGCACTTTGGCCACAACAACCCCATGCAATGCTACAGGCTGGGGACAGAGTGGCTGGAGAGCAGCCAGGCAGAAAAGGACCTGGGGGTACTGATTGACAGGAAGCTCAATATGAGCCAACAGTGCGCCCAGGTGGCCAAGAAGGCCAATGATGTCCTGTCCTGTATCAAAAATAGCATGGCCAGCAGGACCAGGGAAGTGATCCTTCCCCTGTACTCTGCGTTGGTGAGGCCACNCCAGGTGGGGGTTGGTCTCTTCTCCCAGGCACTCAGCAATAGGACAAGGGGGCACGGGCTTAAGCTCTGCCAGGGGAAATTTAAGTTGGATGTTAGAAAAAAAATTCTTTACAGAGAGAGTAATCAGGCATTGGAATGGCCTGCCCAGAGAGGTGGTAGATTCACCATCCCTGGAGGTTTTGAAACTGAGATTGGACATGGCACTGAGTGCCATGATCTAGTAAACTGGTTGGAGTTGGACCAAGGGTTGGACCTGATGATCTCTGAGGTCTTTTCCAACCCAATCAATTCTATGATTCTATGATAATTCACACTCACATGGTATTGAACTCAAAACAGTCAGTGGGAGCCCTCAGGAAAGGGCTCCTGCAGCCCTCACTGCAGGTCACCGAAATCATTGGCTCAGCACACAGCAGCAGCTGGAAAAGCAATAAAACACATCAGGGCACCGTTAGAAAAGGTTCTGACAAAAACTGATGTCACCTTGGCACCACCATAAAGGACCACAGCACAGCCACAGCTTGTGCTCTGCGTGCTGGCAGATTCACCCCCAGGCACCTCAACGCGGGCAGAGAGACATTAGACACAGCAAAGAAGTTTTCAAAGGAGGGAACCACTGCCTTGCATGGAAAGGCCAAAAGGACTGTTTGGCACCCAGAGGAGAAGGTGGAGTGGGATGCAAGTGAGGTTTACAAAGTCGCTGTAAGCTGGATGGGGAACTGTTGCTCACCAAGCCTCACAATGTGAGGGCTGGGGGATGCTAAATGAAACTACTAGGAGATGGGTTTAAAAGAGGTGAAAAATGTACTGCTCTGCAAGGTCTGAACTTCTGCAACTTGCTCCCCTTTTGACAGGCTTAAAAAAAGTACAGGCAAACTGTTTTCAGCTCCATCTGCAGACACTTAAGGGACACGTTTCCAATATCCCTGTCACGGCTTAAGCCCAGCTGGCAACTGACCCCCCTGCAGCTGCTCCCTCAACATCCCCTCTCCCCCTGCCCCGGTGGAATGGGGAGGAAAATCAAAAGTAAAAATTGTAGGTTGAGATAGGAACAGTTTAATGATTGAAAATAAAATACAATAATAATGATAATAAAAAAGGAACTAAAAAAAAAAAACAACAAACCAAAAACAAATAACCAAGAGATGCATAATACAACTGTTCACCATTCACTGACCAATGCCAGACCCCATTTCCAAACCCAGACTGGCCCTCCTGGGTAACCCCCCCAGTTTTTACTGGGCATGGCATTTTATGGTGTGGAAGATCCCTGTGGCCAGTTTGGGTCAACTGTCTCAGCTATGTTACCTCCCAGTTTTTTTCTTTTCCATACCTCCTCACTGGCAGGGTATGAGATAAAAAAAATCCTTGACTTAGGATAAACAAGACTTAGCAAAACTCAAAACATTATTGTGTTATCAACATTATTCTCATTCTGAATCCAAACTTTAGCACTGTACCAGTCACTGAGAATAAATTAAGTCTATCCCAACTCAGACCAGGACAATCCCCAATCCAACAGTTGTGAATACTGAAGGAATGCACTGCAGAAAGTGCCCAGGCTCAGGTACTCTCCTTTCGTGGGCTCTGCTATGCTGGAGACACATCATTAGGTCTGGATGGCCCCAGCAATTTAATCAGCAAAGATGTTCTTCTGTTCTTGTGTGCCATGTTTTCAGTAAAGTATGGGCTGGTCAATTCACACAATACTAAAAGCAGCTTAGTAGAGACATCACCCCAGCACAGGGTGGGTTCAGTATCAGACTGAGGGGTTTTACAAGTGGAGAGGAAAATAGTAACTGCCTACCTTCACAAGGTTCCCTGGATGCAGTGCAAAGTTTTCTCATGTTACCTCTATTTTACAGAGGTGAGAACAAGTTTTTTACTGAGACTGCGTGTGAAAGTCGTGGAATGACAGTGACTAGTCATTTCTCAGAAGTCCCTTCTCACAGACAGTAACAGTTCCTTCTGTGGAGCTTTTTTATATACAGAATAAACTGCAAATTAGTAAAGACACACTCCTGTCTGAGTCACAAGCCCTGTCCAAATGATAGCTCAAAGCTGTATTGTGCTGGAAAGGCTCGTAACTGTGGAAGACAATTTGAAAAGCACTGATTCCTTAATAAAGAACTATGAATAGCTCCAGTGGAAAGAAATTGGGCACCTTCTTTCTTGGTATAAAAACCATCCCAAAAAGTCAGATGTTTTCACTGGCTATGGGATTCCAATGGTGCCTGTAGGAGATAAAAGCAAGTATGCATTGAGGGCACAATAATATGGAAGACTCAGACACAGAACCTTTATGTAAGATACTCAAAACTAATCCACAAGCCTGCAGACAAGGACAAAAAACCCCTAAGGTTTATGATGAGAAATACATGTTGAAGGCTTAGGGATCCAGTGTGCCTCATTTTTCCACCATAAAGCCTTTTTGTGAGATTTCTGGAACATGAAGCCAGATGCTACTGCCAAATCTACAGCCACAAGGGGCTCCCAAGATTTAAAAAAAATGCTCTTTATTCCATTAACTTCTTTGGATTTATAGGATTACTGTGCTGAGGACTGGCTCAGTGCTAAGCACCCTCCCACATTTCAACTGCCTGTGGAGAGAACAGTCACCGGTTGTTTTCCCCACTAAAACTGGTATCTCTGAGAACATCTCAGCTGTAAGACTTCCTACTAGAGTGATCTCTCAGTGTCTCACCCCAGTACCTCCTTTCATACTCCTCTGTGCTGAGCGAAATGAGGGTTCTCATTGTTTATCAACAAAGCTGTGACATCCATGCTCAGGCAGAAAAAAAGCCAGGATTGCTTTGCAGAATCGCTCTGCGTCTTGAGAGTGAGAATATTGATCTGGCTAAAGGAGTAAGGTGTTGCTTATAGACTTAAAATCAGAAAAACCTTTATACCTGAGTTGCACCCGGAGACTCACGAGCTACCCGTGCAGTCCAGGTCACTGCTGGAGACTTCTCTGGAAGTCTGGAACTTTTGAAACCTCTGGAATAGGTCCTTGCTTATAAGCAAACCACTGCATATGCAGTCTCTCCATTTTCCATGTGGTCTCAAAGCTTGTATTGCTGGAAGCCTTTGTTACTCCACTGACACATGCTACAGATGGTTTATACATCTGAGCCAGATTCTGCCACGTTTCGCGCTTTTTTTCTCTTAACTTTTTCTTCTTCACTTCCTATTCCTCCAAACTGATGCACTTTTGCTCCCATTCTGTTTGCAGCTTTTATGCGTCACGTTCTGCTCTTAGCTCCGGCAGTGGCAGCCTGGTGTTGCTGGATTGACACCGATTTAGGCGGCCAGAAGTGCTGTCCCAGCAGCTGAGCTGGGTTTTTTGGGTTCCTACCACCACAGAGATCCTTGGGGGGATACCACAGCCCCTGCAGCCATGCTGACTTTGGAGCAGTTGGCAGGGTTGCACATTCAGCGACTCCCTAAAGTCAGCGAACACAAATCTGCATGTTCAGTGACGGATCTGCGGGTCTTGGAGAGGCAGTACCATGGAGGGGGAGGTGGTGAGCAGAGCTTCAACAGTAACCTCTTACCCAACTGGAGTCACAGCAGCAAAGCCGACTATAGCCCGCGCTGCTGTTTCCATTCCTTCTGCTTTTATTGTTTGTCAATTATTTCCCTCATTACTTTAAAAAAAAAATAAATCTGAACATATCTTTCTTTCAGCTTCTTTTCCTCGGAAATGTAGCCAGAGAAATGGGGCTACTGAAAGAGAAGTAAAGTAGAAATACGTACACATATAGACATATTTCTGATCCTATTTGTACTCCAGATGCTTTACTATGACTTCTTCCTTCAGTTCTATTTTCTTTTAACTCCCTGTTAAGGTTTTCTTTATTCTGAAAGCCAACAGAATACCAAAGGTTATATTGAGTTCACTGTGGGAGAGAGACCTCAGACAGTTAAATGTCGTGGTTTCTTGTAGTATATCAGAAACATGAGTAAAAAAATAGTCCCTTGAGAATACACTGTCAGATCACAAATATTCAAACCAACTACTGTTAGCTGATTAGCAGCTGAGCAATTGCAATAGCTTTGCTCAAAGAGGTAAAAAACACCCCACTTAAAAAACCCAAAACAAACCAAAATATTAAAAAAATCTCAAAACCCAAAAAAATCCCCCAAAAACTTTAAAGCCTTTATTAATTACAAAAATACTTAAATGATTTAACAGATGAAAGTAGCAACAAGTGCTGAAAGGCCAGATGATGCCTTCAGTTATACCACATAATTGAGTTTAAAAAATGGAAATGAGCCAATTCTGTAAATGAGGAGTAAAGCAGCCTGATAACATTATGGCTCAGAGGGAAGAATGGGTTTCATTAATTCTTGTTTTCTGCAGAGTCCCAGCTTTTTTCTGCTTCTAGCCTTAACTGCATAATTGTTCAACACGGTTTCCTGGCAGATCCAGCTTTCCCTTATCCCCATGTGTACTTCAAGGGCTCTTTACACAGAAAAATAACAGTTTACCAAGCTATGCAACATTCATGAACTTTCATCATTACTTTTCATTACATCCTCTTACTAAATGACATTTCCAATACATGGTGGCTGGAATAGGATAATTCAGAGCCCGTGTATATTGCCAACAAGTCTTCCATGGCTCCACAGACAGGAGCCTTCTGCCATTGTCCTAGTTAAAGAGTGCAAGTGAAAAATAGACGCCTCTTCCTTTTTGTAATAGAGGAAGGAAGAGCAGTAGGATAACCTGTAATACCTCATTAATTTGTGCAGTGACTTAGGCAGGGCTTACCACAATTACCTGTTCCTGCCTTTTCACTGATCTTTGCAAGGGTGGTTGTCACCAACTTCACTGGGACCATGGATTCAGGAATAATTATGAAATGAAGTTGCATTACCAGAGTTTACACCCTTTTAGAGCACATTTCAGGCTCTCAAGCATATCACATTGCATCAGTCTCTTTCGAGCTCTTGTTTCAGGCCCTCAGGCAGATGACATTGCATCAATTTCATATTTTACAGCTTAAAGCATTCTGTAAGGGCAAGAAACTTGCCATTTCTTCTTCATGAAAATGCAGAATCTGATGTAATCATATGGCACTGGGAGCTGAAGCTCAAAATAACCGTATTATACTGCCTTGGCTATAAAGTTACTGAAGGATTTACAGTATTCCCTAAATGTTCCTACAGAGGAACAGCACTATTAGCACGAGAGCTAATAGGACTGTAAGTCATTTAAACAGTACAGGGACTGCAAAACCAGCCAGTGTCCCCTGTGTGCATCACCCTTGGGTCAGCTCAGGTGCTTCGGAAGCATTTTGGTTCAAGGAACCCCTGATTTGAAGCAACCATGGGACAGTCCCACCTTCACAGGGGATGTTTCTTAGGAAACCTGGCAGGCCATTGTCCTTTCACGCCCTGCATCACCGAGAGGAAAAGAAGAGTCGTGCCACTACAGAGAGCCCAGGCCTTCCTTTGCAGCAAATCTATGGAGACTGGACTGGCTGGCTGCTATTCTGTGCACACCCACTGGTATTGGGAGTTCAAGCTGTCTGGCATGTTCAGTGAAGCAAGAGATGAAAGCTTTTTAGGAGCACAATATTCGCTCTTCTTTGCCTTTTTGTAATGCTGACAAATCAAGGAAACATCCGTCAAAGTGTATTTTTTAATTTTTTTTAAGTAGAAAGACTCTCTAGTTCTTTCAGATTCAAACCTGCTATCAATGAGTGATGAAAGTTTGACTTTGCCAAAATTGATGCTCAGATTCTTAAACTATTGTCTTTATTTTACATTGCATTGCACAGAGTAATTTCAGTTTAATTACTTCCGGGATGTGGGTTAAAGAAATTATAAGGGGTAATATGTCAACCACACTGTAGGTTGCTCATCACCTAGAAAAAGAATTATCAATTGTATGGGTGGAAGAAGTAATTTGGTTTAATACTTTATAGAATGGGTCTAATTCTCTTAATATTTTATTTTTATAAAATAATCTTTGAGATACTGATTTTCCTCTATATCAAATGTCTTAAACTTATTTCTGTTTGGTTATTGGCTAAGAAGGAATTACTTGGTAGGTCCTTCAACATTTTCATTCATAACAGGGTTCAAGGCACACTTTTTGTAAAGGTGCTGCACCACTTTTACAAAAATAATTTAGACACAGGGCTGGTAGCCAATCTATGTGTCAGACAAAGCAAAATAACTGTAGTTAACAAAATAAAATTACTCACCCAGTGAGTTCAAACATGTCCTTTCATGGCTGCATTTTATACTCATGGGAAATTTTTGGAGCAAGTACTTTTAGTTTTCAGGTAGCTTCCACTGGACAGAGATAATTCCTTGCTCTTTGAATTTGCTAGGCCTGGCTCATGTTCTCTGAACAGATTTTGAATAAACAACATCAAAATACAGTGGAACAAGATACAATGAGATGTATAAATGGAGAAATTTTTTTTACAAAAAAAGAAAAAAAACAACCAAACAAACAAATAAAAAACAAACCAGGAAATAACAAATTTGAAAATGCTCTGCAAGAGTTATTGGTATGAATTTCTAGATCCATAGAATATGATTGCATGCATCTGATACCTCTTAGTCCTTAATTGCAGTCCATTAAATCAGTTGTTCAGGAGCTCACTATACTTTCTCAAAGTCTCAGACAGCACTGCGTAAGTTCTGATAAGTCTGAATTCAGAAGTAATTTATTAGGGTTAGTCTTGCTCTTGTTAAAAGCCACAAAACTTACAGAAACATTCTGGTCAACAATTTCTAGCAGTGGGGAGCTTTTCACCTTCTGACACCTGTGGGATGGACAAGAATATCTGTAGCAATTTGGTGACCATTGGTGCTACATTTACTTGTTGTGCCCAGCTGGGTCTTTTTCCAGCCTGTATGCAGACTGGGATTCAGGAGCAAAAGAATTTCCAGAGGCACTGGGAAAAAAGCTGTCATTTTCTGAAGTATCAAGATCTATGTTATGAAAACCGAGCAGGGAGCTATAATCATGAGTCTCCTCTCTCAGCCTTTGTTTATAACATTTCCAGTGTTAAAGCTGGAACCTGTGCAAGCAGAGCAGGAGAAAATCAATTTTGAAATACAGTATGAGATGGTGCAAAACCCTTTGGACACAGCACATCAAATGAAAGGATTTTATTCTTTCAGGAGACAGCAAAACTACTTAGATCTGCAAATCCTGCACATCCAGCCAGCTTTCTGCTCTCAGGAGGATGGTGGATACCCATTCTGTGCCCTAGAGTGGAGCTGGGGTATGGCTGGACCTAAAAGCTCTGCAGGTCTCTGGGATCTCACAGTTGCAGATCATGCACTTGTTATCATTCCTCTGAACAGTTTTTACCTTCCTACAATAAATCGTGTGATTTTCAGAGAAATCTAGTTTAACTTTACCTAATGAATTTCTTGCCCTGTAAACAATCACAGACCTATGCTACATTTTTTCCCCTGATTTTCGATGTTTTTGTATTTTTCACTGATTATTTTATGTTTTTTTTTTTTATTCACCGAGTGTTTAAAAACACCAGTAGCAGTACTGCTGGTTTAAGAGAAGTGCCAAGGATGATAAGAATAAAAATAGGGTTTGTCAGATAGACATGGGCAAACACGATCTCTCAGGCAAGTAAAACTGGCCCTGTGTTTTAATGAAATAATAACTTTAGGTCTCCCTTGAGAACAGAGGATAACTTCAAACCAGTTGTGGTTTTAGTACCTCCTGAATTTGAACAGCATGAAGAGGCTTTGAGCCATCCTACACAGTAACCCCTGTCAACCCAAATGTTCATTTTCCACTGAAAAATTATTATTGTCCTTTTTACTCCTCTATGTTCATTCACACTATTACCTGGCATCCTCTCACCATGATTCTGTCCCCTTTGCTTGATTTTCTTCCTCCTATAGACTAAAAACAAGCTCAGTCCTTATATGTGACTTGTCTTTTCTTCTTGATCTGATAGAAGTGTATGTAATGTGTGCAATAAATTATTTTTTACAAAATATTATTTTAGCTTTACATTTTTTAAATTATGTTCATAAATGTGTCCATTTTTCTGCTTTATTTCTCTTGCCTTTATTCTCTGCTCTCCTGTGAGGTCAGTGTGTTTCCTTAGAATGGCTTGGGCTCTCTGCCTACGCATAATGGACGCTGTACTTCAGTGGCTTCAAACCTTTACACTGAAAAACCATGAATGCATGGCTTTCAGCAAGAGAAATATCACTGGAAATTGAAGATTTTCATCTACAAAAGAGACACAACACCAATTTAAATGCCTCATGCACTCTCGTATCCAATGTGACCCAGCCCTGACATTACAGATTGGAATGTGCAGCTAACAGAGCTCATGATAATTTTTTATTTTCCCAGGGTGTCTAGGGGTTTCTGTCTCATGGTCCATGCCAGGAACCATCAGTCTTTAGCCTTTACAAGGCCTAATGGCTCACAAACATCTGCCTTCCAGTTGTAGGAATATGGTATTTTAAACTGCTGCCTTTCTCGTCCATTCAGATTCTTACCCCTATCAATTGAACGTCTGTCCAATTAAACCACAAAACACAGAGGACAAAAAATTATTATTTTTTCTTCTCCTTCTTTTGCAGAATCCAGTCTATTTGTCTTATGTTTGCAGGCTCTGGACAGTTTAATGAAGTGTTGACACGTACTGATGATAGGCAGGGAACTGCAGCACTTCTGTTTGCAGGGTTACTGTCTCTCATTTCAGAGAGAAATGGGACATCAGCATCCTGTAGCTAGGACTTGAAACTGCTACAGGCAAAATACAGGACATTTTGAAGCAGATTCTTCAGGGGTTTTGAATACGAGAAAAATGAAATTAATATACTAGAGGGATTTTGCATATTTTAGCCACATAAAATTAACCACCTATAATGAAAATCAGTAATGAGTATATGGGGCAATACGTGTCTGCAGTACCTTACAGAAGAGTTGAAAAACAGCAGTTGAAGTCCTGAGATTTTTTTCAGTCTGATTCCAACATTCCAGCCAATTTCTAGGGTTTTGCCATCTGTGGTGTCACAATGTCTATAATGAAAACATGTTATAAAATAAATAGCTATATGGGACAAATTATGCTGCTTCTCCACATGCCATACACCAATTCCAATCTTGTATTAACTCCTTGACTCACAAAGGTACAGACTGGTTTTGGATCAATGCCAAACAATCTAGGCTCTGATTATACATAAATGTTTTGACCAAGAATTGGTAAAATAGAAGAATTTATTTATCAGATGCAATTTTATGTAAGAATCTGAGCTTGCTACAGTTTACTCCTGAATTTTGCTGAAGTGAAACATTGACTCACAGGCACTATTTGGATAGCAGTAACATTGGCTTTTATTGAGAAGCAGGGGTTAGTGGGGGAACTCTTTCAGTAACCTTTTAAGAAACTCTCCAAGGAGTTTTTTCTCTGCACAGAACTGCCCATAGGATGCAGCTTGTTTTTAGCAGAACTACGTGAAATGCAAAGTGTTGTGCTGTAATCACAGCACCTGGATTAAGCAAGAGGACAGATTTCAAGTTCCGAGTCACGTGAAGACATTTATGTCCCTTCTCCCTTGCCACTTGTATTTGTGAAGAGTAAAAATTACATAGTCCAACCCCAAAAAGACTATATGGCCCTCATTCAGGATCGACAGGTACTTTGCTATGTTTCATAAATCGAAGAATGTCTTTGCCTCCAGCAGAGCATGTGGCTCAGAGATGATTATTGGCAGCCACTTGTGGACACTCACACCCTTAAAGAAACGCTGCTGTGCTTTGCATGGCAAGAGACAGTATGTCCTCTCCTCCCATTCCGCTGCCAGAAGCAATTTTTGCTTACCTGCCTGCTCTGGTTGCCAGACCAAGATGGAGGCCTGCAAAGAGGAAGGCTTAGAAGAACCAGGAGAAAAAAGATACCAAGTTGAGTTTGTTTTACCAGGCCTACCACCTGAAGAGTCAAGTCAGCTAGTTAGACACTGGGAGCGATGCTTTAGAAAGGTGGAAAATAAGTTCGTCCTTATGCATTATTGCCACTGGGATGGAGTGAATCATCTTCCCCAAACCTGTATAAGAGCTCTGCCATGTAATCATCCAGGATGCAAAAATCTGACAAGAAGGTGTGATAATTCATTAAAAGTCTTTGCAAGGAGGCCTGTTCTGCCTTCCAGACACTCTTCTTTTACCACCAGATGGTATTCACTGGAAGCGAATGTCGACGGGTGGTAAGTGTTTTACCACACTGCAGAGGTGGCACAGACAGAGCAGCAGAAATCCTGCAAGTGTCATGCACTTTTCTGGAACACAATATCATTCCTGACAGTAAATACAAATGACCTCCCCCTCATCTCCTCCTCCATATTCCTCTCCTACTCTGAGTTCTCTTCCTTTCTAGCCTATTTTCCTATTGATGATGATTTAACTTTCCTCATAAACCCCAAAATCTGACCTGCTTCAGTGCCTTCACAGTGAAACTGAAGGCTATGATGACAAAATTACACCTTTTAGGAAGTTTGGAAAAATTACTTTGAGAGTTAAAATGAAATTGCAGCCAAGTACTTAATTATCCGATATTTTCCTGAGAACCCCTTGACCAGAATATAACTGACAGGTGAGATCCAAGGAATCACAGAACAGTGTAGATTGGAAAAAGTCTCTAAGATCAGAGAGGCCAACATTCACTCAACACTGCCAAGCCTGTCACCAAGCCATCTCTCTAAGTGCCACACAGACATTTTTTTAACACTTCCAGCGATGGTGACTCAACCACTTTCCCGGGTACCCTGTTCCAATGTTTTACAACCCTCTCAGTGACTAAGTTTTTCCTCATATCCAATCTAAACCTGCTCTGGCACAACTTGAGGCTGTTACCTTTTGTCCTGTGACTTGTTACTTGGGCGAAGAGATCAAAGCCCACCTGGCTACAGGTTCCTTTCAGGTAGTTACAGAGAGTGATAAAGTCTCCCCTGACCCTCCTTTGCTCCAGGCTAAACAGTCTCAGCTCCCTCAGCCATTTCTTACAAGACCTGTGCTCCAGACCCTTCCCCAGCAACCTTGCCCTCCTGTGGACATGCTCCAGCACCTTAATCTGGTCCTTGCAGTGAACTGAGCTCAGGACTTGAGATGAGACTTCACCAGTGCCAAGTACAGCAGGACAATCACTTCCTCAGCCCTGATGGCCACACTATTGCTGATCCAAGCCGGGATGCCACTTGCCTGCTTGATCCCTTGGGCACACTGCTGGCTCATGTTCAGCCACTGTTGACCAACACTCCCAAGTCCTTTTCCTCTGGGTGGCTTTCCACTCTGCCCCCAACCTGAAGTGCTGCATGGGGTTGTTGTGGCCCAAGTGAAGGACCCTGTGCTTATCTGGTAAACCATCTTTCCAAAGAAGCATGTCTTTCAAAAAGAAAAAATCCTTTATGTCACAGACACTGAGAAAATACTTAAAAAGAGAAAGTAGAGTAAAAAGGGAAAGTGGAGTAAAAAGAAGTGGAGTTACATTGCATTAGCCTTCACCTTCTGATGAGTTCATGGGGTAGGAGCTGAGCTCATTGTGATATACCCACTCTGCGTCACTCCTAATCTGTTCGTATTTGCTTTAACACTTGTTCATTTCCTTGATGGGAAAAATGGTTATACTTTCTCCTTCCCCAGGTTCTTCCCAGGACTGAACAGGATTCAGTACCAAATCCACTGACACAGATTTACTGCTTGGTTGGACTGAGGATGATTTCAGGGAATGCCTGCTGTGGGGCTTCCTGCTCATTTAAGGGTATGTGGCCAAAGAGTGCTGAGTGAAGCAGGTTTCTGTCTCGTTTCTCTCCTGCTAACTGCCAAATGTATTTTTAGCAATACGTCTCCCTGAGCCTGCCAGCTTCGTTCATGGTGAGATCCTAAGAAGTTCTGGCTATTACTCTGGGGCTGTGGCTTCTGCTTTCAGGCTGATTCTGCTTCTCTGCTGGAGTCTGACTGCAGGGAAATGCATCGTGCTGCCTCCATGGCAGGTTGACAGTTTCCTAAGCACTTCTTGAACCTAAACCAGATGGATCTTACCAGTGGGACGGCTCTGGTAGCAAGAGAGAACCTGCCAGCAAGGAGAACCTGATGTGTTTCTTGCACCCTGGGCCAGACCCCTCCTGGGCATTCATCTCCTGTGCAGTGAAGTCCTACTTCTTTCCCCAGGGCAAAACTAGAAAGGTGTTCACCTTGCATCCATGTAAGTGGTATCAAGGGACTGCAAGTGTTCCAGAACTCCTGTAATTGCTGCTGCTGCTGCAGCAGGCTGAGCGGGCAGGAAAGGCATCAAAAAGGTAGGAAGGAGAAAGTACCATCAAAAAGGTGGGAAGGAAAAGGTAGAAAAGACTGAGGGACAGGAAGATAAGGAAGTGAGAGATGTGGAAGCCTGCATCTTCTTCCCCACATTCTGGTCCTGTCCCCAAATATCATGCATCCTCCTATGTTCCCACTGCAAGTAAGGTAGAGTGAATATGATGCATCCAGGCAGCACACCTCAAGTGTAGTTTTGATTTTCCCCTTCCTTCCGTCACATACTCAAGTTCATTCCCGGGCTGGGTTAGGGGACACAACTGACTGGGTCAGGCAGCCTGGGGCAAAGGTGCTGTCCCTGGGGTGCTCCTGTGTTTTCATCCCAGTTTTTCACTATGTCAGAATGTTGTATTGTGTTCAAGAAATGCAGGAGGTTGTAAATGATTCTTACTAGAATCTAAGTATATGGTTTATATGCAGTCTAGTTTAGCTAGTCTGTAGTTTAGCATATAGAAGTGACCATTATAGGCAGCTCAGATCAATTTTATTTTACTTAGACCAGCTGGAAGTTATGGAATCAGAAAATATCAGAGCAACAAAAGAGTTTGTTCAGTATTATTTTTGTTCCGCTAGGCTTTCAGTGCATTAGTGCTGCTTTCCTTTGCCCAGGAGACTCTCCATTAGGATGCTTCATATCTTGAATTGTAAGACAAGGCATAAGTGCCTTACTGACCTTTTCCCAGTCAGGTCTGCAGTATACTGCCCACAATTTCTTATCAAATCCATGCTAGAGGCACCTTAAGAATGTTTCAGAGATGAATAAAATATGTGCATCCTTTGCAGTCCTTAGCTAATAGCTGAATGATTAAACTATACCTTCCACCTTCCTGGGACTTGGTGGATCTAACAAAGTCATCAGCAGCTATCACTTCCCACTGCTGAGTCTGTAGCTGCCTTTAACCTCCATGGGACTAAATCTTCCTGAGTGGATCTTACTCATTTTTGATTTGCGTATTAAACACAATCCCAGAATCAGGCTGCAACAAAGGTAGCTGAAGAAGAAACACTGAATTCTTTCCAGTAATCTGTAATCTTTATATTTGTGGCTTGTGTTTTCCTTGCCAAAATTCCCACAGCTGTAGTGCTATGACACTGGCTTCTGGACTGTGCACAGATATGTGTTAACCACATTTTCTGTAACATCCATCATGTACTGCTGCCAGCTCTGTTGTTTTTGCCTACAGTACAGATGTTCCCTGAGCTTATCAGGAAAGTACTACTTTGTCACTCTCTCTGCTCGCTTGTATCAGCCTCATCTTGTATTACATTCTTCTCTTAGGTTGTTATCTCTTGTGCTCGAAAGACTGTTTTGACAATCTGCAAGATCTGGATTTGCTTCTATTTTGCAATGTCATGTTTTCCTGGATGACAAGTCCTGCAAATCCATGAACAGGTTACTTGAGGTTGATCCAGAGGATGGTATTCCAGATGTCCCTCCCTACATGATGGAGCTGTCATCTTCACAATGCAGTGGTATGCAACACTTGTGCTTTACCTAGAAACCATCCAGAAGGAATGTTTGTCTCTGGTATCATATCCCTTAGCTGAAAATATCTCAGCATGGAATTAAATATGCCGACTCTGTGTTCAGATCTTATTTCTCCTTGATTGAGCTCTGCCATACTGAGAGCCAATGTAACTCTTCCCCTCACTAACCTGCTGCTTCGCTGCAGAGCACAGATTGTTGACAAACTGTGCTCTCTGCCTGCATGTGCCATCACCACTGGAGCTGATCACAGGCTTAGAAGGAACAGAAATGTTGTTTGCAAACCATGTAACTCACTGCTGACAGCCACCCTTTGTCCAAGGCAGCTGACAGCAGGTCCAGACCAGATGGCCAGAGCAGGAGGTGGCTGAAACTGTCCTCAGATAATACTTTTTTCTCTATTCCCAAAGCTTTTATGGAGTTCACTTCTCTCCCCTGCTTTCACTTTGATTGCTGTAATCTCAGCTGTTTCACAGTTTGTTGTCACACCTGGAGAAAGACAAATCAAAGGGAATCGGCAGAGCTCTAGAAAGCCTCTGGTGGCAAAGACGGAATTTTGAGTCACCTAGATGGTTAAGCAGCATAGGTCATGGAATCACGGAATCATAAAATACCTCAAGTTGGAAGGGACTCATAAGGATCATCAAAACAAACTCATGAAAACTGGAGCAGAAAGAGGAGAAATGCATACAGTTTGGCACCTATGACATATTTCCATACACAAAAATCAGAGTCTAGACTCACATCCATGAGCAGGCTGCTGGGTGCCAGATATTTGTCCTGGAGTACTGGTTGAACACCCTGTGGTAGAAATGTTTATGGGTGGATGCAGATCTTTCCACAGCACTTCCTGGAACCTGAGGAAGCTGTCAGTGTCAGCAAAGCCTCTGTGCTCTGTCCTTGAGGAGGTTGTATGTAAGTGGTACCTCTCAGCTCTTGGCTGAGTTGAGGGGGAAGGTCCTAATGTAATGACCATTCGCTTTGAAGAGTCCTATCCTGGTGACACCATGCACTGTTCCTTCCCATGGCAGACGACAAACTGTCATTTGTTCTCTGTTTCCTTCTCCTTGCCTCCAGTCGAGTCATATCCTTCAGTTATTTTGGCAGAAACCTTGCAGCAATCAAACTTCTTTATCTTGGCAGCACCACACAGGGTTTGCACAGAGCCCACTTCCTGCCTGCCTGTTTGGTTTCTTTTTACTCAAGTCATGACAAACTGCATCATTCAAAGTCTTCAAGGACAGAGTGGTGGGGCAGGAGGTTATGACATGCTGAGTTATTGCATAGCTGAGTGTAGTTAGGCCACAGGTCAGCTACAGCTTTTGTAACCAGTCTTCATGTCCATGTTTTCAAATTGAACTTCTGTGTTAGTAATTTAGAAGATAATGATCTTTGGGGTTTGGTTAGAACTTTTTTTCCTTGGAGCAGGGAAGGATTTTACTTAATTTCACTGTTGCTGTGTAAAGGTTGTCATGCATGACAATTTATAAGTGCTTCAGTAGGGAAGTTTGTAGAAAAAGGGGTCAATTTTAGAACCATTTCCCACAACAGTAAATAGTGTATTTTCAGCAACGAGTAACAAAAGCACCACTTACAGACAACTGAGTTAGTTAAGAAGTCTCTCTCCATGTCAAACAAAAGGTGAGTTATGTTTCTAAAAGGTGTCTTGACTGCCAGTAGTGCTCATTTCAGCTGACAGTAATGGCAGTTTTGTAAACATAACTTAATTCTATTCAAATACTTGACTATAGGGTCAGGTCACAGGGAATGGTGAAAATTTTCCATGTTCCTGAGAGTCAATAAAATTAAGAGGCATTTATCTCCTTTCAAAACCTGGACCTTGAACTCTCCCACATGCAAATTTACTCCCATTTTTGTTGTCATCTTAAGGATGGGTCATCCAGCCAGTAGCTCCATTGGCCTGAAGAGTGCCAGCAACAAAGCAGTATAATTTATCAGTAATAGGGCTTAAAAAGTCTGTTGTAGTAAGGTTAATCCTGAAAGCACCCTAGCCTGATGGAAACATGCTACAATCATCTCCTGTAACAGTTTGGAGATCAAAAATGGTAGCCTGGGCCCACAGTGCATGATGAATAATAGGTTTGATTCAAGAAACTCTGAGCTTGGGGCACTTTTTGTCTGCAGCTCTCTGATGTCAGGTGCAGGATCTCCAGTGTGAACACTGACAGGGATATATCCTGCCTTGCCTCATACTTTCTGTGTTAGAAATGGATGCAAACAGTTATTTTCTCTTGTAGCAGCAGTGCTAGATGCACCTCTTCACCACCATTTCTCTTGGATGGGAAATTTCTGCATGAGAAAGAGGGGTGCTCCTGCAGTACCCACTCATCTAATTGCTTGTAGAAGTCAGAAATGCTTTGTGTATTTAACCTTTATTTTCCAGCCTTTACAGTGAGTTCATCCTCATTCTAAGAGGCCATTTCATTCACTTTAATTGCCTCTTGGCAAAAGTTCTGCCCTGACAGCCTACAGGCATCGTGCCTTGGGGAAATCTCTGATACTTCTCCTGAGACTCCTCTCACAAGGCCCAGTTATCTGTGCTCTGGACAGAGGACACTGACTCTCACTTTATCCAGCTGTAAACACTCCATGGCAGAAGTGTGTGGCTCAGGGAAAAGGAAATGAGGCCTAAAAGTGGAGGTGTAAAACAACTAATTAAAATATACAGGATTTGAACTGTAAGTCTTCTCTGCATGGATTTTTTTAATTCAATTTTGCTGCACGAGAAGCTACTGGGACAGAGATCTGTAATTAAGAGGAACTGTCTGGGGGAAAAAAAAAAAGATTTCAGTAGTTTATGCCTGCATTAAAAAGATTGCTGCTTGCCTGAGCAGCACTGATCCCAACGCTTCCTGTCTTGGAGGTTTTGAAATCTGAATATCCTGCTGAATAAATAACTTAAGTTTACATTCCTGGAGTGCATGTCCTTGTCTTAAAATGAGATATGTGAGATGTTGTTAATAATACCGTGAGCCACAATTCAGAGTTTGATGGTTATACCCCAGCACAGATCTCTCTCCCTTGAAAAAACAGATTAAATAATATTGAGGATGGATGGCTGCTTAGAGGCATAAGAGAAAAAGACACAGAACAAAGGTGTAAGTTGAAGGAGTTGACATATTTATCATTTAGTTGGTTGTTGGATTGCTGCAAACAGAAATCCTTCCATGGCACAGTTTTCTCTAGACATTGTCTAGGGACTACTTCTCAAAGAAAGAGTGATCTTTGACAGCCCCCTGTGATACTGACGAGATGAGAAGAAGCCAAATGGGAGAATGAACTGTTTATTCCTGCCACTTAAGAAGTTGCTACCTTTTCACTTTGCCTGGGGATCTTCTAGATTCCTTGGGGCCAAGTGAAGTATTAGATGTATCAGTTCAGGGGAAATGTCACTGACCAATGGAGCATGGAGCTCTGAAAAATGCATGTGTGTCCTAGTTATAGTGGCTGGGACCAGTTTATCACTGTGGGAATGTAACTGGAACTGCATATTCCATACCCTCTCTGCCATTTATCATGAACTGTTAACGATGCATTGTTTGCAACAGCTGCCCAGGACACATCTGACACCTCAGGCTATGAACTGGGTGCATCAGAAAACAGAGACAAGAGGGTCCCCTGTCTTCACACCAATGATTCAGGTGTGATAACTCCCCTCTGGGAATCATTAACACCTTCACACCCAACCTGAGGGGTCATGTCTGCTAATGGGCCATCAAGTAGACCAAAATATCCTGTGACTCACTGAGTAAATTGCCCATTGTGAGCCCCCTCACCCTGGGGGAGGCACTGGGTGTTCCTATCTGAACTGAAGCATATATAAGCTTGGGGTTTTGGGACTTGGGGCTCTCACTCACTTGTCAGACTGAGAGGAGGACCAGCGCCTCAACAGGACTGCAACTACCACTCTCAACAAGACTGAGACCACCAACCTTCTGGAAGGAAAACAGGTTTTCCTTTTCTTTTTGCTTTGGACTCAGGGGGGACCACGTGGTGTTCAGCACAGGGGCTGGTGAGCACCATTCTGTTTGTGCCCCAGGGAGCTGGGTTGTACAACTGGGTTTTGAGGGCTGAAACCAATTTTCCTTTGTACCAGTGTATCTACTGTAATCTTTTTATTAAACATTAGTTGTGACTTCTAAATTCTTTTGAGTTGGATTCATTTCTCCTGCCAGTTTACTTTTATACCAGCACAATGTGATACTTCAGTCAGTTCTGGTTTGGTTTCTGTGTTTCTTTGCTTGACTCCATTCCTCAGTAAATGGGACACAGCTATATCCAGCCTGTAGAAGTGGCTCCAATATCTGTTGTTTTCCATACTGTAGCAGTTAAGTCATTCTCTCACACAGCTAAAAAGTGGAGACACACAAGGAAGGCAAGTGGGACAAGTGCAGTCCTCGTGCAAACAAGTGGTTTTCATCCAGTGAGCACAATGTAGTGACTGTGTTTTCCCACAATTGTAATACACTGATCAGTAAACAATACACTGGTAGTTTAATTTTATGGACAAAATCAAATGGATATAGATAGCCCCAGGTCCCATCAGGGATGGCAACAGAAACGGACTCCTTTGTTTATTTTTTTAGGTTTGCTTATGAATTTGGCATTTTCTGAACTCCTGAGTAGAGTTTTGCAATGTAGGTTCATGATCTTGTTTTGCAACAGAATTTCTGGGTGATGCAGTAAAGAAGACTTAAAAGAGTAAGGTTATCGAGCTCCCATATAGGTGTTACCAAGACTGGTAATTTTTGAGTTGCTTGCACACTATTATGAGGTGGTTTCTACCTTACACAAAGCATCATGAATTCACGGGGATTCGCATGTGTTCAGGAAGAGAGGCTTTTCAAATTTTGCTGAGAGATGGAGAACAAAGCAGTTTCGGCAAGACTCTATTGACTGCATCAACTGATATTCACCTAAAAAAAAAACAATGGTGGGAAAACTTCACTGGTTTCTCTGAATTGTGTGTATTAGTGAACTGACCTAGAATTTCTAAACACTCTTACCTGTTTTGATGTCATGCCTTAATCATAACTTTCACCATTTAAAAAGCAAATTCAGTTCATTAACCATCAAAAACAAAGCAAGAAACATGCCTATGCTCTAGCAAACTACAAATACAGAGATGTTCCTTGCCATAAAGAGTTTAAAGACAAAGGAGGTGGATGGCACAGAAAACAGAAGAAGCAAAAGGCATATAAATAATCTGTTCAAGCTCTTTATTCCAATCCAACACCTGTTAGTGTGGTGTCCTGTAAACATCAAACAAATGATAGAAACTATATTTTAGAGTTTGTCTTTTTTGTTATTGTTCTGTTCGTCTTTGGCATGAGTGGGGGAAGAAACATTTCAAACAGTAAAGCCCTGTCACAGGAGTAAGGCAAGATCAGAGTTCAGTACAGTGAGTTCAGTGCAGTTCCTTTGTAAGCATCCTCACCACCAGAGCCACCTTCTCTCACAAACTCAATCCCTCTATGTCCTTTCCCTCTCCCAGACCCCGACTTTATCCAGTGCTCAGTTTAATGTCAGTATTTTTTCATACTCGATTCTGATTTTCAGATTAATAATTTCCTCTTGGTTTTATAGTACTTACTGTAACTGTATCCAGTGCTTTATTAGGAGTCACTATGACATCGTAAACTCCTGAGATGTCATAGGACCAGAGCTGCCCTTCTATTAACAGGGAAGGTAAGCGAGTAATGAGTAACCCATGCTGTAATCAAGAGTTTTGGCATTTTGGATGTCCAGCGTAGACACTGTAGATAGGCCAAGGGGTACTGGTATTAGGGTCAGAGTTAATTAAAGAGAAGGACCAAACTCATTATATTTGCAAAACTGATATAACTAGAAAGAGTGTACACACACAAAACAATCAGCAAAGTACACCCAGCACACTCCTTTCCTTGCTGACACCTCTGACTAAAATGATTTAGAACACAGTCAAGGCAATCACAAACTGCATTGCACTTACACTGCTATAGTGATGCTCTTTGCACTGCCAAGAAGAAAATTCACAGCGTAGTTCTTCCCATCAGTGCAAAACTCCCGTGAGCTTCTGTTTCATCTAAAGTAGCATTTATGCTAAACCTTTGACCAGAATGAATTTTGTCCTTCTTACACATAAACGGAAAATAAACCAGTGGAACGGATTTAGAGTCTTGAATTCCCTCGCTTCCTAAGAACCCCTTCTGCATCATGGCAGTGGTGTGGAATGCTAGCTGTCTGTGGCTGCCAAAATGTTTTGGGAATTACTCCACAAGGGCATGCTAAAGAAATTGGCAGAAAATCTGATGCTGAGTGACATCCTCTGCAAGAATTGAATTCCTTATGATTTAATGTGCCTTGATCCTTCAAGTTTCAGCGCTGTGCTATTGGATTTCATCTTAAACATTTAAACAAATATTATGCTACAGTATATTCTTTCAAAAAAGCTTGTCATAACAACTTCCTCTCATACATTCAATTTAAACCAAGATACTAACAAAGTCCCTTTGTAACAATTGATATTGCAGTCATATAGACAAGAGCTGACAACTGATCTTTGCTCTTTTCTATGATGCCACAATTCTAGTGTAAGTTTTTCTTGATCAAATAATCAAGATGCAAGGTGATACAAGTGAAAGCAAGATCTAATGTTTCAGGTATTAGTATTATATATTATGAAACAATCTTGTGAAAAGTAAAGTTTTTGCAATAAAATTAATTGAAGCGAAAAAACAGAATAAGGCTCTGAGGCTCCAGAACTGGCAGGTGTATGTTCTGCAGTGAAGGAATGAAGTCATCTCGCTTTTACCTACTGCTTTAAATAAAAGATTAGAAAGTCCAACTCCTTTTTTAAAAACCTTAAAATGTAAGACTTCTGCTCTCCAAATCAGTATATTCACTACACATGCAGCGAGCTAGACTGGAAAGGCCACAAGGTAGCCCTGAATCATTATCTATTTGAGAGAATTTAGGGATAAGAGGAACAAAAGTCATGTCTATTTTTAGCTTTGAAATTTATGACCATGATAGCGTCTGGCCAAATGAAAATTATCTGATCAAAAAGTTGAAAGGCAAGGATATCTGTCTCTCATGCATCTTTAAAAACACTGCAAGCCAAGATGTTGGAACCATACGAAGAAGTTAATCTTACCTTCAACTGAAAGATTTACTAAAGCCCATGGCAAAGAATTTAAGTGTTAACAGATCAATTTCTCCTGCAGAAATGCAATTCTACTGATTCTTTTAAATTTGTTATTAATCTACAGGCAAGGCTCCACAGAACATGCAACTTAGGATGAGAGCAAAGCAATTTATCTTTGTATAAGACCATGTGAAATTATGCAGGCACGAAGACCTTTTTTGTCACCTCAGAGTTGTAGGATTAGGTTGCTTTAAGTACCTAAAGATAGTCAAGTCACCGAGACTCTCCAGTCCCAGTTCCGCCAATCTGTAGGGAAAAAACTGCTTAAGCACATTTAAAAAAGTTATGTCAGTGTATAAGGCTGTATATGAGGATGCATTTTAAAGGAAATACTAATTCAAAGGATCACGTTGATATATTTTAAAATAAACTTTAAAATATTTAAAATTACCCAAATTGATTTCCCAGGGCAGTTCTGTCCCCTGCAATTTTGCTCCCTCCCCTGGGCAGACAGTTTCATTATTTCAGTAGAAGTTAATTTTCCCAGGGAGCCATGGCCACAAAAGTATGTTGTCTTCCACGACTGTGGAAGACTAGGTCCAACATGTGAATGCAAACACTGTTTTCAACTCAGCTCAAAGGGAATTTCTGTGGCTTTTTGATGGTACAGACTTGGAGGCCCGCTCTGTTAAAGCAATAGCTGCCACACTGTCAGCTAGACAAAGCCTTCTGAAAGACTTACAAAAGATACTGTTTCCTTTCATTGGAGCAGACTGTGAACTCCAGATTTGCTCAAAACCCAGATTTTAAAGTAAAATCTTACGCAGGGATATCTTGTTTCCCTGGCAGAGGTCTCCATGAGTGCCTGTATCACAGACACACCATGCACCAGCAACAAGGAGGGGTCACCAAACAATTTCCTGCATTCCTCACAGAAGCAGGGGAAGAAAGCATTTAATGAGTGTGGGAAGAAATAGGACCTGTTGGTCAGGAAAATTAAATTTGCAGTGCTGGTAATTTTAAAGTTGTGGAAAAATAGGATCCATGACTGTCTATTTTGGACCAAAATTACAATGTATTTATCTTTGTTTCTTCTGATATCCTTGCTATAACACCATGTTTACCCTTTAATGATGAGCACTCCAGCAATGCTAGACAATATGGGACAAAATAATACTGTTTCCCTGATGTCATAGCAATTGATCTTTTGTCTGGCTTGTCCATCATATTTCCCTTGTATTGGAAGAATTTTGATGACTAGATTCCCAGCAAACTGAATCCTGGTGGACAAATTTTCCGTATCTGTATTTCTTCCCATCATATACCAGATATAAATCATTCCTACATCTACAACACACAGTTCAATTTGCTTCTTTTTTTGACATAAGTTTTGCACCTAGACAAACCTGCCCCTGCATAGTA
Source organism: Grallaria varia (assembly GCA_013396735.1). NCBI lineage: Eukaryota > Metazoa > Chordata > Aves > Passeriformes > Formicariidae > Grallaria > Grallaria varia. The sequence continues at coordinate 36,182 of VWZG01008558.1, forward strand.
GGTTTATTTTCATAGCAGCTGAGCAGTTACCAGTATTTTGCCCTGTTTTTGAGACTTTATGTCTTATAAGCACTTGGGCCTCTGAAAGGTTTTGGCTGCCCATCAGCTGTTATTTCTATAATGGCCAGGCAATGCTGGTATGGTAACTGCAGGGCATTATTAACTTCTTGTTCACTGTGCTTTGTGCTGACCCTTGGTCTCCTGTGGCAGATGTTAACTGAATCTCTTTAGTCACCATGTGGTTAATGAGAAATTTTGTCCTAAGCGTAGATCCCACATTTCCTCCAAGGTTTACTCTGCTCAAGGCACAGGAAAAACAGGAGCAAGGAAACCAACTCACAAGTTTATCTGTGCAATTCCCATTTCTCACTCCTGTTAAGGACTGTTGTTGTTCCAGCCTCTGCACCCGAGAGGCGCCCACAGAGATACACAGAAGTGCAGTGTGGCACAAGGAGGCACAAATGTTCCCTCCATTGCACCCTTGTGCTCACTGTATTTTGAACTTCACTTTTTGCACGGTCCGTAATGCACAAATGTAGAAATAGTTTCTGACTGCTCTGTTAACAGAAATTACAGTTATATTAACGCAAAAAAGTTGTTGAAAGAGTCACCATTGCTAAGAAGCACTGTCTCTATGGTCAAGTATATGTCTAGAACAGAGATGAAGTCTTGCATGGTACACACTGAGTGCTCCTGTCTCACACTTTTACCATAGAAAAAGAAACTCATGCATCCCTTTATTTTCTGGAACTGTGCCGATGTGTCCACGTGACAAAACAAAAGAGAAGGCAGGAAGGCCACTTTTCAACAAGATGTAGTGCCATAGCCCAAGGACATTGTCCTGGTTAACATATGCGGCCTTGTCACCAAATTATAATAACAGTATTAATCAGTGACTTAAGTGTATGCGACACCATTTTAAACCAGTTTCAGGTGGAAATAGAAAATATTTAGTTCCTGTTTGCATGGGCACCCAGATGACCTATGGGTTTCAAGAGATGCTGAAGACTGTGGATTTAACAGAGAAGTAAAAAACAGATGCAGCATACACCTGAAATAAGAAAAGTAGCCTTCCCCTTTCAGTGTAATGAGTCAACAATAAAGCAAGTTAAGCAATGTGATGGTAAGAGAGTTTTGAAAAAGCCTCTTTAAAAGAAACATTTCTTAAGTGAAATACATCATCTTACTGAACCCTTTAATCGTGCATCTTTACACACATCCTCCTCCTGTGCTCATGCAATTGAACGACTTTTACAACTGTTTTCAGGAAGAAGAGACATGCCACTGTATTTTGAACACTGATTTAATGTTGGAAATCTGAAGGTTAGTGCTAAGTAGAAGCATCCTAATCCTCTAGAAAATGAAACTTTGCCCTGCTATTCATCTTTTCAGCTTTTCTTATCAGGGGTTGAAATGTACACAGTTCAGAGCTGCTGCACCCGCTTCAAAGGCAGAGTCTACATTCAGAGCTGAGTTTTTCTTTCCATACACACAACCCTTGCATTGGTGTTACAGCTTTATTGACCCCATAAGTTTGAGTCATTTAAGCTCATGACTCCTGAACTGTCTTATTGAAAATTCATCATTGTATTTTCATTTACTGTTGGCAGTCTTTCAGAGAAAACCTGGGCAAAGTGCCACTCCAGTGCTCACTCCTTCCGTGTAACTTTCACTTGAGATGGGAGAAGCTGCTGCCCGAGTCACATCCCCCTCCAAGCTTTCTATGCACACACTTTTGTCCCCTATCTGCTTCTATACCACACTTGCTTCCCTTGCACTACTCTCCTGTTGTATCCCGTATTTCTGCCATTCTATATGCTCTCATACACCTTCCCAGACTGAATTTTGCCATTTCCTTTTTATTTTTTTCTTCTGGGCTTGTAGCAGCTCCATGGCCATCTGCTTTGCTCAGCACCTCCGTGATGCCTGTTGTTGCTGTTCACACATTCACGTGTTCCCTGTCTCTTTGTCACACTTGACCCTCAGCATTAAGTGCCCTCAGATCCAGAGGTGCAGGTGCAGCCTGTGAGGGCTGCTCCAGGTACCCACAGCCCTCCAGCTCTGGCAGCACAGGGCACAAGGCTGTCTAGAAAACCCAAGTGTCCTTCAAGAGTTCTCAAAAGCTTGCAGCTTGTGGAAACCACCACGAGGCTGCCACAGCCCTCTAGCTAAAGCAGCTCAGATGTACCTTCCTGTCCTACAACGCTGCGCTTCAATCTCAACCCAGCCATACCCCTGAGGGGTACCACCTTCCCTGGCATTGATAGGCTTCACCTACTGTGCTGGTATAAAAGTAAACCAGCAGGAGAAATGAATCCAACTCAAAAGAATTTAGAAGTCAGAACTACTGTTTAATAAAAAGATTACAGTAGATACACTGGTACAAAGGAAAATTGGTTTCAGCCCTCAAAACCCAGTTGTACAACCCAGCTCCCTGGGGCACAAACAGAATGGTGCTCACCAGCCCCTGTGCTGAACACCACGTGGTCCCCCGGAGTCCAAAACAAAATGAAAAGGAAAACTTGTTTTCCTTCCACAAGGTTGGTGGTCTCAGTCTTGTTGAGAGCGGTAGTTGCAGTCCTATTGAGGCTCTGGTCCTCCTCTCAGTCTGACAAGTGAGTGAGAGCCCCAAGTCCCAAAACCCCAAGTTTATATATGCTTCAGTTCAGATAGGAACACCCAGTACCTCCCCCAGGGTGAGGGGGTTCACAATAGGCAATTTACTCAGTGAGTCACAGGATATTTTGGTCTACTTGATGGCCCATTAGCAGACATGACCCCTCAGGTTGGGTGTGAAGGTGTTAATGATTTCCAGAGGGGAGCTATCACACCTGAATCATTGGTGTGAAGACAGGGGACCCTCCTATCTCTGTTTTCTGATGCACCCAGTTCATAGCCTGAGGTGTCAGGTGTGTCCGGGGCAGCTGTTGCGAACAATGCATCATTAACAGTTCATGATAAATGGCAGAGAGGGTATGGAATATGCAGTTCCAGTTACATTCCCACAGTGATAAACTGGTCCCAGCCATTATAATTAGGACACCTACATTTGAGAGCCATGGCATCCGCCCCTTATCCTGAGGGTACCGCACCTTTCACTGGCAGCAGCTACAAGGTAGTAAAGCAAAATATATGCAGGTATTCCCCTAAAGAACGGTAAGCAGAGACAAGGACTCAAAAAGTTTATTTCAGAGGTGAGAATGCTGAAAGCTTATAGACCCTAACAGTGTGGTAGGGGCAGCACCGGCCTCAGAGCAAAGGCAAAGGCCAGGCTTTCGACCATTCCTCAGGCTTTGTCATCACTTCCCCACCCTTGGTTCCCCCATTGGCTGCCAAGGCCTCGCAGCACATCTGTGAGCGTTATCTCTCTGTGCCCGGGGAGTAACCTGCTGTGGAATGCATGCAGAGAAACAGCCCAAAACTATGTCCGGGAAAGATGCCTCGTTCCAGGCAGGAAAGCTTCCTTAGTGAAAAATAACTGCCTCGTCGGTAGCGATACCTTCTGGAAAAGGGCTATTTACCCCTACTAAGGGTGAGGATGCCTCATGATTTCAGTGCCACAGACAACAAGAAGAGACAGCAGCCACCTTGAATAAGTACAAAACAGCTGCCTGAAACAATCTTTACATCTCCCCTTACTGTTATTTTTAGGGGTTTTTTTCAATAGCCCGGGAAGTAAAAAGGTATTAGATCTGGAAAAGATGCAAGGCAGTATTTCTAATGGACTGTTAGGTGGTCCTTCTGTTTTAGTGTGCATTCATTTCATAAACAGGTTATGTATAAATATATATATTATGTTAGTCAAATGTCCAATATATTATTATTGCTGCTAATGGTGGTAGGTGGGTGTGTCTTGTTCTAAACAAGCTTCCACATCCATATGTAAATCTTTCAAGTAAATGTTACATGTTGAATTGTTTGTCTATTCCTATGACTATTACCTATTTTATATTTCCAAATGTGCAAATATTTACCCTGACAAACTACCTTAACGTAGAGCAAGGTGCGGCGTGCATTCTTCAGGCCTTAGTTTTGTGCTACAGTGGAACTGGCTATGAGCCTTTTTGTGAGGTTGAACTTTGAGACTTTGCTTTCAAATAGGGTCCCTCTCCCAGAAGAATTTTGATTGTTTATGTTCCAGGCTTTTGTTTCTACTACTCTGTAAAGTATAGTGCTAAGTCTCCGCAGGAAGTGTGAAGATATACCACCTCCAGAAGCATGGAGCACCAAATGTGTGTTCTTTAAACACATCAACAAGATCAGGAAACAGCTGCAGAGATCGGATCACAGAACACAGCCAGGCTAAATGAACAGCCACTATCCTGATATAAGTTCTTCATTAGCTGATGAAGCCAACTTGAGCCTACTATATACAGTTTTAACCACAGATTAGACATGAGAAGTCTAATTCAGGCAAGCTATAAATTACACTACATGCTCATTCTTTGTCATGATCTCCAATCTGTTCCTCCAGTGAAATCTTGGAAATATTTCTTCCACTACTATATTAAGCCAAGAAGATGGTATAGATTTTTGTGCAATGTGTAACGATCCATTTTACAGACATATGAATCCATGTAAATGCTGTGTTAGCAGGCTGCAAGGTCCATTTTCTAAAATGACATTTTCCACTGCATCTGATGTTTCAGAAGAAAACAATGTGTCTGCTTAGGCCACTTACAGTTCTTGAGAAAAATAGGATTTCCTACTGCAATGCCATTTTTGACATTTTTCCTGAGGCTGTAGGATTAAATAGCTTGCTACAAAATTTTCTCAGTCTCAGCTTCTCTAAATTTAAATGTTCCAGGATGTTAGCTTCGAGATGTAGTAAACCTATTTAGTGTCACTTACGAGGTCAATGGTATTTTCCAGCATGTATTAAAGTTAGGAAAAGCCTATTAAACTGTCTTAACCTACTAAGATCAAACTCAGCTGCAGGTGCATGCTCCCTTAGAAAATGTACTACCATTCTGACCTTCTCATTCTCCTTAACCAATACCAGCCTGTGTACAGAAGGACCGTGAACTTGCTGGTCCACTGACTCAGGGAGGAACACACTGCAGAGAGAGGGACATTTGGGCAGAGCTGTGCTAGGAATTGCTCCAACACTGTTCTCTGGATGCTCTTACCCTGCAAGCATCTCCTCCAGTGGTGTGTTTTGTACTCACCCACAGACCCGTGGCCTGTATCTTACCCCTTGCCAACTTACATTAGGGTGAAATTTCTCCATCAGCTGCAAGGACAAGCAGCTGGTTTGAATTCCCTGTACCTCTGTCACCCTGCAACTCCAATCCCATTTTCCTTGTACAAGCTGCAGATGTAGGAACAGATGCGTTGCTGAGGCAGGAGCCTGTGTTTCCTAATTTTGATTACTACCATTGCACTGGCTTTTTAGTCTTAGAAACCTGATTTTATTTCAGGCTCCTTCCTCACTTACTGGGTTGAGCACTGTGCATGGACAACCCCGTTCACCAGAGCTGAGGGCTGCAGAGCAGCTGTCTCCTGAAGGACACTGTTCACAGGGTGGGTCACATTCCATCTGATGCGAACATTCCACCTGAAGGTCCCCCGAGCACAGCACGCTCCCTGTGTCACACTGCTGGGATGGAGAGCACAGGCATTAGGAAACCTTGGCAGCACCAGGGGAAACTGGATGTTTTCTACTTGGCTTAGCCATCTTCTCTTGGTGTTTCACCTCCTGCTTGCCAGATTGCTACCGATAAAGCGCCTCTCCGTAGCAATTAGCAGAACTGCTGGACTCTGGCTTTTCATGCCAGATATCACTAATCATTCACTTATCTGAAGCCAAGGTACTATTAGGTTTGTCTGTGAAGTCTTTTGTAGCTATTCCAGCATCAGGTTTGTACAACACTTCGCAAATCAGAACTAAGATTTTAAAACTGAGTGTCCCTAAAGTGCTAATTCTTATGCTTAAAAAAAAAATCTGCATGAAGAAGGAGAGGATATACTGCAGCAGACAGCAACAAGGGACAAGAGAGCTTATTTGTAGTCCATGCCAGAAGACATTTACAGATATATTTGTTTTCCTCTGGAAGAGAATGTGTTTATTAAACAAAAAACAACTCTAGTTCTAGAGTATCAAGAAGTTGTCATGTACACTGTTTTGTTTTTTTTTTAATATAGATCTTGCATTTGTAAACACCTTGCAAAAGAATTCTCTGATCATCATTATTTAGAAAAAGTACTGACCAAGGTTTTATATTTATGTTTTGTACATCTTATGGTGTTTTATCATTTTGGTAAACAGAGTGATGTACTAAAGCTCCCTGAAAATGGCAGTATTTAAATGAATGTTTAATTGGAATTTTCAGTCTTCTTGTTATAGTGTTAAAAAGGGAAAAAAAATCCCAAAAAACCAAACAAAACAAAAAACCCAGAAAAGTAAAATTACATGACCCATGCTTTTTCAAGTCCATTGTTAGCAAAGTATGGGAAATCCAACTCGTTGGGCTAAAATTGGAAATAAATTAAGGACGTTGAGAAATTAGAATTTACACAGCATGATTAGGCTTCAATTAAGGCAAGATATACAATTTATTTTGCTCCTACACTAGTTGTCATTACAGTTTGACCAAATTACTTTTCTTTTCTTGCCTTATTGATATGTCCTTTCTTTTTGTTACTTTGCAGCCAACATTGGCGAGGACAAGAAACACACTTGCCAAAGAAGCTGCCAAAATAGCACTATCCAAAGTGAAGTGTGTACCTTTTTCCTCAGTCTGGGTTTGTTTCAGCCTAATGGAATGAATCCCAGTATTCAAACAGCTTCTTGTGAAGGTCATCCTGTATTGCAACATTTAATTTACCATATATATATACATATGTGTATATATATATGCCAGTATACATAGATAGATAGATCTTTATATATATATTTACATATCTATATGTATTTATATATATGAAATACATATATCAGAGGATGGGAGATAGCAACTGGAAAAAATTCTTAGTAGGAGTGAATAAATCCGTTTGAAAGAAATGAAAGAAACTCCTCATTCTCAATTACTTGAAGTCTTAGTGGAGTCTAGAATTGGATCATCATCCCAAGTAGGGGCAAGGAACATCACTGAGAGAGGCTGCAAGGAATTTAATTGCAAGCAAGAACTTTCTGATGAAACACTGACTGCAAATAGGAAGCCATTAATTTCTTAAAACAAGAAGTATGACAGATTATTAAGTCTCTCAACACAGTGGAACCCAAAGGATTTTCATTTAAATTCCAACAGCAAATGTTTGCAGAGAAAAATTTGTTTTACTGATTTGCTGAACGGTTTGTATTTTGTGAATTGCACTCTGAAAATAGCATGTGAAGGGTATAGAACAAACCAGAGACAAGAATTTCAGTTCAGGAAATTCTGAATGTGAGAGAATTTGAAGATATTGAGGAAAAGGAAGGAAAAATTGTATGTGTATGCCATGGATATATGTACATACATGTGAAAATGCACTTAGTAATGATAAGATGTACATTAATCATAAAAAACTCCAAATCTTTCCTAATCCGGCCTTTATATTTTAGTCAAGCTTCAGTGGAGGTTACATCAAAGAGAGCAGGGAAACGAACTGCTGGTTAGCAGTTTTCCCTTTGTGGTTGTGAGAGCGCCCTTCTCCTCCAGTCTGTCTTCCTTGGGACCTGCTAAGCTGTCCGGGTGGACATCACTGCTCCGAAAGGATTTACCACTGCCCCGGGTCGAGGCCTTTTCCTGTGAGGCCATGTGGCTGCTCAAGTTGCTGCCCAGCAGCTTTGCATCTCCACCTGAGGAGCCAGGTGGGATTGCACTGATTTGCCACCGTCAGCTCCTTCCCCAGGCTGCTCCATAATGAGTCCCTAAAGGAGAGACTCAGCACTTCACACCAGCACTTCATCAGCTCCTGGCACACTGAGCACGGTGGGAATTTAACACTGACAGAAGTCTTCATACACCATGGTTAAAACTTCTGAAAACAATATCTTAAATTACACATTAACTAATGTAACTCCCAGAAAAGTGCTGCTCTGAATTACCGTTTTTTTATCAAAAGCATTTAATATCTATAATTGAAGTCATTTTAATTGCATAGTGCCTGGCATTATTTAATGCTTTCACTAATAACTTCTATGATAGGGAAAGCATTAGCTGATTGAGTTTACAGCTGACACCAAGGCAAGAGGATCTGCAACTAAGTACGGAACATAAAATGATCCTAACAGAAGTATGAGCAGAAGACAACAAGATGTAACAAGAATGAGTGTATTCAAATCACCTTAACTTTGCATTTTAGCTGCTTCATATTGTAAGCCAGTTTACAGCAGCTTACGAGTGTAAGGATATTTCATAGACATTTTAATAAATTATAGCAAATCACTGTATGGTGTAAAAGAATAAAGCTTGTGACTTACAGTCATCTGCAATACCTTGCAGTGTGCTTAAAATACTGTCACGTGATCAAGCCCATAACATGCTCATGCCATCTATTAACATCTATTAAATTATTTGTCATTCTCAATGTTTGGGGAATACTTTAAGAAAAAATGTACTGAGAAAGCATAAAACAATTTCTAATGAACAGTTCTAAGTAGTAAAACTTGCCCTCCATGGGGAGAGATGTGCAGAAGGCAATTCCTCCACACCAGTGCATCAGGCTTTATTGGCTTTCCCAGGATTTCTGAGGAAGTTTGCACAGTGACACACCTGCCTTTTCATCCTGTTTAGCGGGAGGGCACTGATTCCTAGGATCAGGGCTGTTGCATCTGATCAAAAGCCTTCAAATAAGGAATTCAAATAAGAGGGTATGCTGGCTGGGAAAATGGCCACACTAAAAAACCTATAGCCCACAAACTCATCAGGTGATCCCTTTAATTCAGGCAGCTGCATATGAGAAACTGAGCAAGTCTTAATTACTAATAGAGCCATTTGAATTTTAGAGCTGCTGGCAAACAAAACATGAAGTAAACGTAGGTTACATCTCCTGGATCAAGCACCACAAACTGGCATCAAAACTGTCCCTTTCACCCTGCATCTGACCTGGCCAGCCAGCTAATGATATTCCCAATGTCAGCATCCCAATTCCCCTCTCTCCACCCCTGGCAGAATCCCTGAGCCATGGACTGAGGGGTGTCTGGTCACTGCGAGGGGCAGACACCATGTGACACATCTCATGAAAATTTGGGAACAACCGACCAGTGATTGGAAGAGGCAAATCATGGCAGTAATGCCCAACACCCTGTTAGGTGAAAATATGGCTCTTCCTATCAGCCAGCATTAAATAGCAGCATAAATAAAGCCCCATTTGCACGCATGAAAGCACTTAAAAACCTCTAATCATGGGAATAAGACTAAAGAAACATAACTAGAATAATTTTAACAGTGTTTGGCTCATTCTAATAGAAATTCTGCATTATTGATCTCAGAAAAGAAGACTCTTTTGGAACTACTGGGTCTTTTCCAGAATCATGAAGGCTGCTTAGTAGAGGAAGATACGTGACTTCATATAGGTATGACACTTTCTTCATTATGCAACACTAAGCACATGCACTTTTTCTCAATAAAATTAAAGCAAATAATTCTGATTCACAAAAAATATTTAAGCTATAAAATTGCCTTCATAATACGTGGCATTCACATAAGGAGTAATTTGAAAAATAGGCATTAAAGTTATGTGAGACAACTGCTCTAAAAAATACCATTTTCCAAAACAAAGCTGTTTTTGTCTGATGGTGGCTTAGGAATTTATTATAAAGACAGAACAGACACTGAATTAACATTGTGTCCCCTGGCAGTGAGAAGTGCTAATCTGAATAATGTACTCCAGTGGAACTCTACTTACCATTTATATGAATATGGGAAAAAAAGATAGTATGTTAATTATCACTGGGGCTTTTCTTCCAAGCAAAGATCTTTCACAGAGAAATGCTCAGCACTGATTGAATTTTTTCCTGCAGCTCCCTTTCCCTCACAGTTGTGTTCTGAACTCAGTCAGACTTGCAATACTATTTTTGTCATGGGGTCTGTGCTTTTCGTTGCCCCGTGCTGTCCCTTCAGATTTCTAGAGGCTCCATCTGCTCTTGTGGGGTTTCCAAACACGCTGGACACTTACCAAAATTTTTGCCCATTCGATAAGAACAGCATTGAATTAATGCTGAGCCCCCACCTTTCGTATTCAGCACCAGAACGATTCGGCTCGTATGTTCTCTAATAAGCTTTCTTGTCAGCTTTCTCTCTTGAACAAAAATAAGTGATTTCCACCAGCAGGTGTATGTGCACTGGGGACTGCAGCGAAGTGTGGCCAGCCCTGAGCTAATGCAAGCTGGTTAGGCAGGATGCTGGCAGCAATCCAGGGGCAGCCGTACGAAGCTCCGAGCCTTGGCTTTGCCACAGTCAGGCTCCATCTGATTTGGGTACGAGTTCATTTATAATTAAGCAAGTAGGTGATTTATAATTAATTACCTGAAATCCACTGAATTACAGCATAACCACAGGTCAAAAGACTGCAGAAAAGACGGGGGTGGGGCGGGGTAGAGACACCGGGAAACAAAAACTGAGCAATTCCAGGCACAAACCAAAGAGTCACCCCCCTGAGTTAACCCCTTCTGCTGCAAAAGTGTCAGAAAAATGTCAACAGAAATCCCACATATTGTGCAGGACTGCTGTCACACTAGTGAGCGAGCAGTAGTAACTTCTTTTTCTATTTCTTCCCATTTGTAGGAGCAGAACAGCTTAGTAGAGGGTCCCTTTGAAGTGGTGTTTCTAGTCACTAGAGCATCTGGTAATAAAAGAATGTAAAAAATTTTTTTTAAAGTGAATTCAGGGAAAATCAGCAGCAGGAATAATTAGGCACGGGGGAGCTGCCGTGGCTGCAAATTCAAGAAAGTGCTGCAAATTCTCAGTATTTCTGGGCAGTCAGCACATTTCCCCAGGACCTGAGCAGGGAAAACAAGTAAACACCCAGTTTTAATTCAGAATTTCTGGCTTTTGCAGGGAAGTGAGAGGTGTGGTATTTTTAAATGTACTGTAGCTTCCACAACCAGGCAAGCACCCATGAGCATAGACTTGCTGTTTGGCAATGACTTTTAGCACTTTAATAACACAGGTTAGTCCCACAATGATTTTTGCTAAATAATGAGCTGAACAGGAATATAAACATTTAGGAGATCTTGCTAACAAACAAAACCTTGAACCTGATTTTAGTGTTTGTATCAAATGGAAAAAGGTAAATACACCAGGGATTTGGCTTCAGAATCAATCCTTTACAATCTAAACTTCCTCAGTGTCCAGTGGCCCTAAGTTTACACCCATGAGGGTGTCCCGACGAACAAGGATGAACACACCCTGATCCCACTCATCCTGTATACAGGTTTAACCTGAACTCAGGACAGTCCTGAACTAACTGTGCAGAGTAAAAAACACCCTCTCTCATCCTGATTCAAGAATGGACCAAAGGTCTGCAGTGCTGCAAGCCGTACTCCCTGGAGAATATAAATTGGTGCACAGAAAGTAATTTTCTTCTTCTATAATATATTTTGCCATAGAGAACTGTAGGAAAACACACTGTGTTTGTGACCTTCAACGCACCTTTGAATTTAAAATAGCTGACTGACACTGCCATAGAAGGGGCAGAGCAGTAGAAAATTCAGCCTGTATTTAGTGCTGATGAAGCCAGGGAAACCATCATATGGTCCTTTCTAAAAATATATACATCCTCTGAGATCCATTTTGTTTCTTTGCATTAAAATGAAATTAATAACAAGCTCTAAAATACAGGAGTAAATTGGATTTTATAATTGGAAAGTAAGACAGATATGTCAAATGAGTTGCCTGTGAGAAAACTAGCAGACATCTAACCGGTTAAAATTTATGTGGGGGGAAAAAAAAAAGGGCTATTTGGTCTGGATTTAATGTGAAAACTGAAATTCTGTGAGGAGCTGTAGCAGAAGAACGGAATGGAAGGTAATGGATAACATTGGAATAGTGTGAGCACAGGCAGGTCTGTGATTTGATGACGATTTTAATTGAGGTTGCACATTAATTTCAAAGGCATTGCAGCTACAGCTTCAGTTTCAGCTTGCATCCTGAGCTGACAACACCACAGAACGGGGAGGGCCCAGCACGGTGAGCATGGATGATTGTACATGTTAGCCCTGCAGTGCCAGTGTCAATGCCTTTGGAAGTGACTGCATACACGAGTCCTGATGGTACCAAGGTGATTAGAAACCAGCCGGGTGGGAGGAAGAAGGACTCAAATGCAGAAAGAGGAATATATAGAAACAAAACTCTGCTGAACTTCATGAATTTTCAAGAAGTTGAGCTTGTTACCCGTTATTCCACCCAGCGAGAGCACCACCATTCCCCGAAGAGCACAAAAAGCTGTTGTGGAACTGCAAGTCCAGCTGGAAATGGCACATCTGAGGCATGAGCAGATCAACAGCAGCAGAAGGGAAGAGCTGCAGCTTTAAATCACTGCCACAGCAACCCCAGCACTCTGCTGTCTGGATGAAGTCAGTGTTAGCTCCTGACATGCCATTTGGGGCTGGGGGAAAGACAAAAGGATGCTGAGGTATTAGACAAGAAACATGCACACCATCGCTGCCTGCTTGTGGGGTTTAAAAAAAATTCCTGTATTATTTTTTCATGTCATCATTACTGTGTTCTGGAACCTGTAAGACATGAGCAACCTCCACTCACAGGATGAACTCAGCAAGGGCTGAAGAAACATGTCTTCTGCTGGGTGTCCTGAGGATCCATCAGACTGGAGGTGTCCATGGAGGTCTCATCTCCTGCTGACTGATTCGGATCAGAGTGACTGACACTCTTCCCATTCAACGCCACTTGTTGGAAGAGCACAGGTTCAAATGCTGTCAATATACAAGAATAAATGGCTCCTCTTTGCATTGTACAATTTTTTTATGTCCACTTTCTCAGTCTCCTTTGGGCAAGAAAATAAAACTGCAGTGTGGCAGTTCATATCCATTTCCATTAGTCCTGAATCCTTTCTCATTTTTCTCATGCCCTCCTGTGATTTTCGACAGGTAAATCTCTGGGTGTAGGTATTGTTCTGATAATAGGTACAATTAACTCCCTTTTTGCTGAGTTAGTAAACAAGTGTCTCAGGTAGCCTTGAGTTAGCAATTTCCAGTAATTTGTGCAAATTTTGAAGGCTAAAATATTTTGATTCTTGCAGTTAAAGTTATGTTTGCATTTTCAATAATGCTTCCATAAAAATCCTACACATCCCCTGTGGGCATGAAACAAAGAATAAAAAGTGTTCCAGAGTGGGAATATTTCAAAATGTAGATGCAATTAGAGGTTTGGTGGGTTGTGGTCTTTTAAAATTGGATAGTGAAAATATTGAAACTAGTGCTTTCTAAGGTGTCTCCTATTTTGTACAACCACAGCCAATATAGTTTCATTTTAAAGCAGGATACTCAGGTATTTTCTAGCATCAGCACAATTTGGTAATTTGGTTTGCCTTCACTCTCTGAGGTACTTCTTGTAACACTTCATGACTTCCTGCACAGCCCAGATTTCGGTGAAGTCAAAAGAAAAAGCAGCACCGTGCCGCTCAGATCCCTGTCGAGGCAGGCGTGCGAGTCACAGAGTGCATGGGAGACATGGGCAGGGGAAGCATATGCAGAGGTACAAAAGCAAACAGCCAGCACAAGGGATCATCTCCTCATTCCACCACAGGCAATAAAGAGCGAAAGTGCCATCGGATGTCCCCTGGCACTGGCGTTGGGTATCATCCAGGGAGTCAGCACGTGCTCGGGGGAGAAAATGCCTGAGCCCCTTGGAGCTGTCCCACGTCTGTGTCCCTGCCCTCAAAGGAGAACCTACATGTTTTATTCGCATGGAGGGAGAGGCGTGGCTGCACAGCTCATGGGATTGAGCCCCTAAGCGCAGATGGGATGGCACGGCACAGCTGCCAAGCGCGTGGTGATATGGGAGGTTAAACAGGGCAAACACACACGTCAGGGGGCACGTGGAGATGAAGCATTTTGGAGCTCACTGACAGGGCTCGTGTCACACATGTACCTGCTTTGATCCACGGTGGTCTTGTAGGAGAGACGGGGAAGGATGTTGGTAGTATAGAAAAGTTGAAAATTGACATATTGTCTCCAGTGAAAGGACTTCCCAAAGTGCCACATACCATGTCTTCTTTCTTTTTTGAAGGCTGTAGGCAAGTTAACCAATGCTTTATACTTTTCTATTAGAATTCTGATTATGAATTTGCCCTTTTGAAATTCCACTTTTTGCTTGTCCACAAGGCACGATCAGGGTTTGACTATTGATGTGTTTGTTTGTATATCCAAATATTTGCATAAAAATATGTATGAATGAACACTAGGAAAACATCTTTCGTTGTATTATATGCCCTGACTGACTTAGATTCAAATCAGTGTCATTTGAGAAAACGAAAACTTGCTATTCTATATATATTTTCTTTTTCTTTTTTTTTTTTTTTTAATTAAGCTGTACTTCCTTCATGATAGTAGAAAAAACCCAGAGGCTCAGATCCTTAAATCTGTAGCTAAGAAATACAGGCTTAAGTGTTTTTCAACATTTTGAACGACATTCTGCCTAAGCTGAGATCTCATGGACAGAGTCTTAGCCTTATCCCATTTGAAATGGATGAAATATTAAAGCTCACATAGAAGGGATTATCTTGAAAGACCCGTGTCATCCACAGTGAATGGCTAAAGGAAGTGTCGTGGATCAGTGATCACTGGCCAAATGGTGTAACATTTAAGGGAGCTCCTTCCCTGTGTGTCTCTTCAGGAAACCTCTTCAGCCTGGACAGCGCTTTGGGGTCAACCAGCTCCTTCCATTACTGTCAAATTAACTTTTATTTAATATTTTCAAACTTCACCATACATTGGAATTCAGAATTTTTCACAGACTGAATCTGGAAGGACTCATTCCTACCAGTACACACCAGTTCTCCCGGTACCACTCATTTTAGTGTCAAGAAGCAATTTTCTGCAGAGCTCGTTCCAGTTCTTATCTGGAAATTAGATGATTAAATATTGTTGATGGTGCTGCTTTTAGCACCATAAAATCTAGACCTGCACTGGCAATCCAATTAATTTTATTCTGCTACAAGTGCTCTGGGAAAAAAAACAAACAACAGAATTTGGGGACAAAAGGAAATTAGATAGACCCCAGGCTGTTACCATTTATAATTGGACAATACTTTCAGGCACATGGTGTGATGTTTAGGGTTGTTCTGTGCAGGGCAAGGAGTTCTTGTAAGGCACACAGGCTCCCAGCTTATAGCAGAATCACGATTCCATTTTGCTTCACTACAACACAGGGAAAACATGATCTCCAAGCTGAGGGAGAGCTGTAATTTACATCCTTGTTTTTTCCCTTTTTGCCTACGGAAGTATGTGCCAATTATATGCTGAACAACACTGAATGAAATTGCCACAAAACTGTCATTTGTTATAAATAGCTTATTTAATTGAGATTTTCTTGGGGTTTTTGAAGAAGTGTGAATAAAACTGCAGCAATTTTGAGCACATGGGCAGTGCAGGCGGACTAGTAGAGCATCCAGGATGCAAACCAGTTGGCAAAGAACTTTTTTGGTTGGTTACTCAGCTTCAGATTCACTTCTGGACTTTCCTTGGCATTGCCCTTTGCAAGGCAGTGCTGCACAGCAGTTCTTGGGGAGGGCCTGCCCTCCACTCTCCTCACCTGCACAGTGGCCCCTACTACAAAGTCAGTACCTTTTTGTGATTCCAAATCCTCCAGGGGTTGAGTCAGCCCAGCCAATAGCATCATGGAAATGCTAAAGCATCATCAGGCTCTTACCTTCCACCATCATCTCTGTAGGATGCAGCACAGTCTAAAGCAAGGAAGAATCCAGCCCAGCATCTCATATTTAGAAGAGGTTAGGGATTGGTTTTCAACACTGGCATCTCTCTACAGTACATTGATATATATATTGATATCTACATCTACAGTAGGAGTACTACAGCTATTCCAGGGTGTGTCAAGCACCCCATCACCCTCCCAGGGGCTGCTATAATTTTCTACTGTAATTCACTTGTATGGAGCCAGCGCCTGTTCAGGTTTTGATGTGGAATCCCTGGGGCAACTTGTGTGGAACACTGTAGGTTCATTTGAACAGTGGATTTAAAAACTAATGATGTTTCTCAAGACACAGGAAGTTACAGTACATGAATATTTATCTTTATTACCCTTACTACACTGCAAAAACTGTTTTATTGCTAAGCAATTGCCTGCCATATGGGAAAAATACAGTGTTGTCTCGAAGCTTGTATACAAAATCTATGTTTCTTCATAGAAAGCTGCATGTCCCGCTTGGATTTTTGTTGGAAAATAAGTCATGCTGAGAAAAACAAAAGGCTGTTTACGTATGATAGCAGGTAACAAAATTAAGTGACAGTAGAAAACAAATCAAAAGCCCTGAAAACTGTACAGTTTATTACTGCCATGTAAGACACTGGATTGTAGGATGTGACCCTACAGATTTCTAGGTCCAGCTCTGCCGCTACATCTGCTTTGTGACCTGACGAAAGTGATTTCTCTCTGTGCATGTGCCTTTTGTCTTTCACATTTTGTTTGTCATAAGTACTTACACTGTAAGTCACCTGAGGTTATTAACTATGATTTAGCTTGCATTGCAGCAAAGTGGCAGCAAAGCAACAGCAAAGACTGCATTAGATAATTGCAGTTCTTCTGGGTTAGGAATAAGAATTCTAGCCTTTCTCTCCAAAAATCCAGAAGAAAGTGAAGAAAAAGGTCACAAGGTGTTGCAACTTTCTGTGCCATTACAGCTCCTAGTGGAGAATTATATCTAAAAATACACAAAAATAATAGAAGCACTTTCTTTTAAAGGAATAGACAAGGTTCCATATTTTATGAAAAAATATTTAAGAAAAAATGTGTATACTCTGCAGAAGAATCCCAAATACTGCTTGTAAAATTATAACTAATAAACCATAAAATATATTCATATAAAATTAGGGTGGTGTAAACATACTTATGTCTTTACAAAACCATCTACGTTTACTGCAATATGTGTGAAGACTAGCCTGAACATCCCCTTTAAGGACAACAAATCATTCAGAAATCATGCACATATCACTATGATTTCAGTAATTCTAGGAGAGGAGGCTTCTTTTTCTCTTCTATGAAAACACACCATAAAAGAGACAACACTCAGTTACTGAGCATTCAGATGGTTTTATGCAGACTCTGACGCACCTTGCCAGACTCCAACATATTTTGCTTTAAATATTTCTTTTAGACTGTAATTGGAAAATAGGTGGGTACGGTTACTTTGAGATGTCTCAAATTGCATCCTGTGTGCAGGCTGTACCTCACCCCCGGGAGGCACTGCTTGGTCCCTGCACTGATGCTCCGGGAAGCAGACATTCACCGTGGCATCATCAGAAGGGGCTCGTTAGGGAACGACAATGAGACGTGCAGAGCATGGGACTGTGGTGAACGAGCCAAGAAGCCTGCCTTGCTCCGTAGGGATTTTTGCTATAACATAGTTTATTTAATGTTTAGCTACAAGACGCAAATATGCCACTAGTGGGAAACTGTCATGCTAGAAACACTTCTGGTCGAACATTTAAATAATTAACAAAGCAGCTTCTCCAACAACAGGACACCTCTTCTGTCAGAAAGATGCACAGATTATAGGGCCATGGTATTTATCTCTAGAAACTAAGAGTTTATAAGGCAATCGTACTTTAAAGAGATATAGGTGAAGTTAATAAATTGTGTGTTATACTTTGCTTAGGAGAAAGAGGATTTTGGGAATAAGGTGTTTTAGGGTCAACTCTCTATCCTGTGGAAAACCAGCCTGTAACGTAAGTGGACTAGGGAAAATGTACAATTTTCTTATTGAGAGTATTTTGTTCTCCAAACTCTTCTTATTAGTCTTCAAACTTCATGAAACAGCATTAATGAATAAAGAACACTCTCCAGAAATGCAGCTCGCTGTCCCCTGTGGCTGTCAGCCTTGCATTTTAATTCTTGGGGAATTTCTTTGGGACTCCCTCACTCAAGGCACTGCCATAACCAAACTTCCATGCCAGCCAATATAAATACATTGGCTCACCCAGAAAGCTTTTGGAGTGGCTGCAACAGCAGCCGGACTGCTGAGGTTTTGGTGTGCCCCAGTGGGACAGCGGGGACACCCACAGCCTGACAAAGGAGGAAGGATGAGCACTCTCACCACTGGTAGGTAACCATTTCGCTCACAGGTTATCCTGGTTTAACCCTGGCCAGCAGCTGAGCACAACGCAGCCGCTCGCTCGCTCCTCCACTAGGGAATGGCAAGGAAAATGGGGAGGGTAAAAGGGACAAAACTTGTGGACTGAGACAGAGACAGCTTAATAATAAAATAAGAAAAATTTTGATTAAAAACAAGCAAGCAAAACAACAACCAAGAAACAGAGAGGAAAGTAACACCCAATGTAAACAAATGATGCAAATAAGGACAGTTACTTATCATAAACTGACTGTAATACAACTCATGTTTCTTCAGAAGGCACAAATCTTTGACAGCTTTTTTGAAATACTTACTTTTAACTTCCTTGTACCCCATCAGGAAGAGTGAAGAGGTTAATGGATGCTCAAGCAATGTCAGTTCAGGCTATCACTGTTCACCAATACACATAACCAACACAAAATACTTGCATTAGCTGGAATTTTCATTTTGCAATAGTCCTCCAGCAACTTTATTAGCAAATTCAGACCACCTATATAAGAGCTGGTAAGAAAGGGAAAATAACTTGTGAAGTGGCTATTTAAGAAATACATGCAGATAGATTGTTGAAAATTGACTGAATAAAACAAAAAGGTGCTCTAAGAAATCTGACCGCACTTAAAAAAGCATTTGCATGTACTCCACACGTTTATTAAAATGGATTGTGTATTCAAGAGCTGTATATCTCATCAAGATTAGCAATGCAAAGAGAAGAGCTCCTTTTGAATTTACTTACTCCTGAAGGAGGTGGTTTTCTCCTTTCATCACTCACTGTGGCACATTCTGTTCCTCTCTACAGGCAGACAGCTAAAGAGGAAAAAGAACAGAATAAATCAGAACAAATCAGGAACATTATTTTCCACTTCTTGCTCCTTGACCATGCGCTCTCCACTCTTCTGTGCCGTTACTTCCAGCACGGACACTTTCCTGTTCCTGCATCACTGCTGTTTTCCATCCTCTCCCTCTCACTGGAAACCTCTGTTACTTCTGGCTGTTCCCAGTGTCCCTTCTGGAGTGAGGCTTAACCTCAGATCCTAATGGTGACTGCCTATGCTTCACAAAAACATCCTTGGTGTCCTTCCCACTGGGTCAGCAATACCCAGGAAAAGCACCTATGTCAAAAATCAGGAGAAGGGACAAGCAGAGTTCTGTGCTATGCCTGGAAAACATTATGACATTGCCCATAGGGAGGGTGGTTGATCTGCTATAATGGGATGTCACTATATCCACCTCACTGCTCTGAGCCATGTCACATCATAGTTTAGATTTCTCTGATACAGCCTAAAATATCAGCCGAGACACCTGTGCATTTCTGGGGCTGGATGTTCAGTGGTGACTGCAGACATATTCCAACACCAAGACTACTCTCTCTCCACATATTTTCCACTGATTTTTGAAGCTGGGTATTTAGAATGGACTTTATTAAAAATGGCTTATTAATGGAAACACATTAAAAAGGAGGCATTATTTTAAAAAAAACCACCGAGATTGAAGTTCCAAATATTCATCCCTGTAAGTAACCTTAAACTGAATTCTGCACAGGTGAGCAGTGTCAGCAGGCAGTGGCCCAAACTGACACCAGCAGTTTCCCTATTCTGAGCACTTCCAGATGTGCAAAATGTACAGAGCTGCTGATTTTTTATATATGTTTGTGTGTTCATATTACCTGATATCCCCCGAAATGAGCATCAAGACATGACCACTCTCACAGAAAAAGAAAAACAAGAGCTGGGTCTGCAGGTGAATGCAAGACCCCTCCTAACTCTGTGGCTCTTGCAAAACAAAGCAATATGGCAACTCTGAAGTTTCAGACCCAAGAAGTTAACTGGAACCTGTATTCTTCCCAGGCGAATGACATGTCCTCAAAAATAAATGTCAAGACACCAGGCCAAAATGACTACACTCTTTTCCCTAAGTTTAGACAACCTGTGGCCAGCAAATGTGTGCAGATTCCCTAAGGCTTCTGATTTCTAAAATCAGTTTGTGACTCACACAGGCACTCACACCAGGCACACACTGAAAGGGAGCCGTGTAGAACACAGCAGTAAAAAAGACGTCCAAAAATACTCAGACTTCAGCCTTGTATCTATAGCTGCAATAAACAAGCTTTCTTGTGTGCTTCGATGTGCAGAATTCTCATGTACCAGCCATTAGGAGAGGGCTTTCCAGGTTTGGTTAAGGATGACATTTTAATATGGAGATTTGTCAAATGACTGAAGCTGTGTTTTGTGTCTACTTAAGCCTCTTCAGGTTCATGGGTGAGTGTATTTCCCCCTTCTAGAAAGCATTGGGGAACACCTTCTAGAAAACCTCAGTCTTTCTCTGTTCCACTGCCTTTGGAAGAGCTGGACAAGGAGGGGTAGCACAAACATACCTGATCCATACATTGGCATTTAGGCCAAAAGCAGGGGTTTATATATTTCTAACTCTGCCCATTTTTCCTGAGAGCTGAAAATATAAGAATCACCTTTACATGTTTGCACTTCGGTGAGAAGAGCATTCAGCTTCAGAAACACATCTGAATTTTATGAGCTTTCCTGGATATGTACCTTGGACTGAAAACAGCTTTCACCCCCCAGTGTTATTTATAGCAGTCTCAGTAAATAGTGGCTGCAAGTAGGATAGGAAAGGAAGGAAAACAACATCACTAAAATACATGGCTCTGCTAATTCCAGGAATGGGTTGGTGGCTCTCCTTTCCCTCCTACTGACAGAGCATCCTGGCTTGGCCCGTGTCCTCTGCTGCCACATTTTCCTGCTTCCCTTGAAACCCTTTGTCAGTCTGTTAGCAATCAGTAGCTACTTGTGGATGGTTTCTTCTCACATTTCTGTGCAATGGCCACCTGTCACAGCATAAATAAAAGCTTTCTAATTCCCCAAACCTGCCAACTAACATTCTTGAGGTTTATTGAGCTGTGAGGGACAAGCTGTACCTGCTTGCAAACAAGAGCAAAATGGGAAAGTTTTATCTTGAGTTAGTTGCCTTCAACTTCCCAGCATAAAGGAACCGTCTCTGGGTTCCCTTGTGACAACAGAGGTGTGAAACTACCCAGGAGAGAGGGAGGGACATGACACAGGAAGTCAAAGGAGAGGTTCAAAAAGAACAGGAGACTCCTCCAGCAGCTGGGCCAACCCCAGACTGGGGTCTGAGAAGTATCATCCAGGTTGTGGCCCTCCACTGTCAGCGACAGGCACAGTCCCTGGTACGGACCATGCTCCAGTAACACGCCAGGTCTGTCCAGGTGAGCAGGAGGAGAGCAGGCAGAGCTTTCTGCTGGCTTCTGCAAGCGAGCACACGGCGCGCATGGTCAATGTTTGATGTAACAGTGCAGGAATTTCTGGTGTACCAGGTCTGTGGCAACTGACAGCTGAATATTCCTGCCTATCGCCTCTTAGAAGTCATTTGAAGAAGCATGCAACGCTTACACGCCCTTTTCCTTGCAGTGTCTCAGCAGTAACATTTAATCACTCTGCTCTCTTGCATGGACTTCTGTTCTTCCTCATATCAGTGTTGTCTCATTTGAAATAAGGCCCATCAAGATGGAGAACGTGTTTGCACTTTGATCACAAAGAGACAAGCAAGGTACGTTAAAAAATAAAGCATCTATGGGCATCAGAGGGGAAAAAGTAATTTACTGTTGGGTACAGAGGCCGGGGCAGAAATACTGCCTGTCTTCTTGCAGTTCTGAGTCATCCTCTTGCAGTGCTGAATTCAGCTGAAATTCATGGGACGCACTATGTGGAGCAAGAGTGATACAGCAACTCAGAAGCAGCAGAAAGTGTGGAAGATTTTCCTTGCATGGAAGGAGAATAATGCCTGTACTGTACCATTGCTGTGGTCAATGTGAGGATGTAAAGAAAACTCCATTACCAGTTGTTTTCTGTAAAGACTTCAAGACAAAGACACAAATTGTCCATCTCCCATATTTTACTGCAATTACAGTAATGAAGACGACCTCAGTTATTTATTTTTTTTTCAAAAAAACTCACCTGCTAACCATGCTCCTGCACTTTTGAAAGGCTTTGGTACATGTGTACATTCAAGATCAAAACCAACTCACAGCCTTTATCTTCTCTTTCAGGACAGGAGAAATTTGGCTCGAAAATCCATCTCTGGATGCTCTTTATTCAGAGCTCTCATCGTGGTATCCATACAGTGTTACTCTAAACAGCCTTTCTGAGTTTTGTACCCTGTTTTCTAATGCTCCTGTAAGTGTCATTGCCCAACTTGTTACTTCAGAGCACAAAATCACTGGAATACAGCTGGCTGTGAGATTTTCAAAGAAAGATAATCCTTATTTGCTGACCTATCCACATGAAATTTTGATTTTTCCTCCAGATTTCCTTTAAAATAATGAAGCTCCTACTCTGTCCAAAGACAAAACTGGCTTCATCCATCTTAAAAACGTGACATAAACCTTCCCATTCTGCCCTAAAATCCCTCTAACCAGTGTAAAGAGGTGCATTTGTAATCCCAAAGACTGTTTTTGGAACACCTGCTCCATGTCTTTAATACATTTTTTCCATTTTCCTTATACTAATAATCACCAAAAACTTTTAATTTACCAAGTTAATCTTCCACTCCATATTTCTGAAAGAGCCATTTATAGAATACCTATAGATGGAGGGGCTCGTTTAGGGTACTGAGATAACTTCTAATCCTATCTACATGGCTGATATTTTCAGCAACACTTAGCTGTTGTCAAGTCTGTCTTCTTTTGACTCTACAGCTAAAATATCCACCAAACCTGATCCTGAATATCTTGTCTGGTTTTCCTACTTTTCTGACCAGAGTATCTGTAATTTCTGTCCAACTTCCTGTCCCCTTCTTTTTCATTAAAGTCAGTGTGGAAATAGCAGCATTAGAATGATCCAAATATGGCTTTGAAAGTGATGTTAAAACACAAGAAAATTCCACCCTCATTCAGCACCCCTTGCAACCATTAAAAAAATAAAAAGGAACTGTTATGCATTCAAAATAGATAATGAAACATTGGACCCCCCGGCATTACAGAGTGGACACAGAGTCAGCTCTTGGACCTTATAAATTATCTGTGTTGGCTTTTCCTATTAGTGCATAAATCACCACCTTCACACAGAATAAATCCACTAAATCCACAAAGAAAAACAGCACAGTATTGTGTGACCTGAGTGACCCAAGCACCCAAATGCAATAATGCAGAAGGTTTCCATTCACCCATACACATGCTCATCAACATGAACATCATGGAATTCAGCCTTTGGAAAACCTTCATAAATAAGTTAGTAAAATGAATTAAAGAAGATTAAATGAAGAATGGGAAACCAACTAATGCTAACAGCAAAAGTAACACACTGGTTTTCATGAAAACCTTATTTATGTGCTGACCTACTGAGAGTCATTTCCCACTATTATATCCATTTTATTTAGAGGGATTCCCAAGGATGAAATTGGTTTTAGCGCAGTGGAGTGTTTGATTTCAGTGTCCTGCATTGGTAGGTGTCCCATCTTAAAGCAAATCAAAGAACACAGATAAATTATATGATTCACTTTAGGCTTCGGTTCCATGAGAGCATTGACTTGTTTGAAGTTAGTTCTGCGCTTACGTGCATTGTAATTTTGAAGCCACTTTTTTTTTGTACAAAAAGTGTGTGCTTTTCTTGTCTAAATTCCTGAACTCCTTCTGAAGTTTCTTGCTAAGTACCTATCCTGATGGAATAGTTTGGCAGACATATAGCCAAGCCAAAACCAGGACATAGACACCTTCCTAACCAGATAGTTTCCCATGCATTTGGCAGCCTCCTTTAATAGCTGTGTTTGTTGGTGCTTTTTTAAATATCCCTCAGAAGGGAAACTTAATTCTGAGGCTGGGCATACCCACAGAGATTTGTCATCAGCTCCCTGGCGTGTTTGCTCTGAGCAAGCAGTTCTGTCAATGCTGACATGGGCAAAGAATAATGTCCCAGGCTAACAGAGATAAATCTCACTGTTTCATAGCTCCCTTCTGCATGGACAGGTCAGCCTCATGCATCGCTTACGTTGGTGAGACCTGCAGAAAGAATTGAAGAAAGCCTTTCTAAGACGGAATAAAGGTCTGTATTTATTTCAATGATACAATAGACTGAAAAAAATAATGTGTCCTGCATGATTTCTAAGGAAACAGGGCTGCTTGCAGTAACCAAATCATTCAAAAACAGGCAGGGCCTTTGCAGGAAACAGAGCGACCACCAGCCTTGCCCTGTAGCAGCAGGGGAGTTGAGCAACCCAAGGAGAGAATGTTTTTACACCCTGCAGAAAGCTCTGGCTACAATGAATGTGTTTGCCCTGAAATACTTAGGTTTTGTCAAATCACTATTTTTTTTTTCTGTGAAAATCACTCTGAGGGAAATGTTATTCTTCTTCCATTTCATGCCACGCAGACAAGTCATTAAGGATCTTCACACTCAGGAATTATTTTAGTTTCTCACCATATGAAATGTTTCCTGTTTAAAACAAAGTGGGCTGATAAGAAGAAGGCAGCAGAATATTAATGCTAGTGTATAATTGTCAGTTAAGTAAGATATTAGGTAACAAAGGGTAGTTAAAATTAACACGTGACAAAGTTTTATGTAATTAGGAGGTAACATGAGAGTGTGTCTCCAAAGCTAATATAGGAAAATGCACAAGCTCCTTTCCTAGAAATATTTTGCTGCTTTTTTCCTTGCACTTGTAACTTGCCATAACCAGAAAAAAAATCTCCCGACAGCGACACAGGCTGAGCATACATCAAAGTCTGGTTTACAAAGAAGAGCAATTAGAAGTTGTGCTCCCCGTTCGTATCTCACTTGTTATGCCCACAAAAACACAGTAACTCTCCCTTTCTGAAGAGAAATGTCAGATACCTGCCTGCTGCTTTGACTGCGAGTGTCAGAATGAGCCCTGAAAGCTGCGTCTCTTCCCTTGCCATTTTTTATTTTTAATGTGGAGAAGTGCAGTGCAGCTCTGGGAGAAACTTAAGAAGCTGAGAAATTGAATAATGCTGAGGCACTTTTCCAATGAAAGCAATAACGAATTCTGAAAAAAAAAAAAAAAAGAAAAAAATAAAGGAGAAGCCCTTTATCTTGAAATGCTGTAAAAATATAGTATATCATAACTACAACAGGGTAATAGCAGTGTGAGTGTGCTGCCTATGGCTTTGAAACTACTTTAAACATTCACTGTTCCAATAAAACAGTGAAAGCTGTTGCAAAGTTATCACTAGGAAAGCCTGAAAGACAGAATAAACATTTTCTTACTGTTCACCAAAAAACTGCTTTTTTCAGTACTGCCATGAACTGCGTTTCATGTAGAAATATGAAGATGTGCATGTAGTTTTTCTGTGGCACTCCAACAACCCATGAGTCTCTCCTGAAGTAGCAACTCACTCAACTGGGGTCTCATTTCTCTGGCTGGATGCAGAGTGCCCACAGCATCCATACCTTAGGAGTGGGAGAATTTAAAAAAATGTAAAGAAAAACCATGTATGTACTAAATACAGTGTATTTCATTCACTGAATAAACATGAGAAGCATTACAGACATTCCCTTTTCCACATCTACACAACTGAGGAGTCCTGAGGGGTAAAACAAGGACAAATATGAAAATTTTGGGTGTCGCTCACTCTGTTTCCCTTTGGCTTTTTATGCCACTGGTAGTAAATAGCCCTTCAATGCTGTG
Organism: Grallaria varia; assembly: GCA_013396735.1. Taxonomy (NCBI): domain Eukaryota; kingdom Metazoa; phylum Chordata; class Aves; order Passeriformes; family Formicariidae; genus Grallaria; species Grallaria varia. Next base: position 62,102 of record VWZG01008558.1, read on the forward strand.
TCTGTAGTTACTGCCTTCCTTAAAAATGCACACACTGTTTTCATTGGCAATACATTCCATAGATACATTTTTTACTGTGGTGTTTGTTTTTGTTAGGAAAAAGTCCCCTTGAAGAATACCTTGCTTTTTTGAATAGAGCACACTGAATTTCAAATGGTGCTTAGTTTTGGCATCAAACTGTTCCGCAGCCACGGAGCAGCCTCCAAGGAAATGTTTGGTGCTGTACCAGTGAGTCCTCTACTTGCAGAGAAGTCATCTGCTGTGCCTGAGGAATGAAGTGGTCAAGCACGATGATGATCCTTCGGGTGATGTTTTAAACATTTTGAGTTGGGTCACTGATGATTTCAAAGACATGGAAGATACCTAAAACATTCTGTGGTAGACAGCTTAATGAGGAACTCATAGTAGCTTATGCAGCAAAATCTTGTGCTAGCTGTTATTTTCTTAAGTCTGGTGGCTCCATGCCCAGATGTATTTTGGTGCTGCTGGGAGGTGATAAAGGCAAGCATTACCAAGTCCTTTCAAGTCTCAACCAAACCACAAACCCCCAGAACTAAATTGTTATGATTTAATTCCAGTATATGATAGCACTTAAGTCATGGGACTGGTGTTATATCTATGAATAATGCAAGTTTATTTAAAGGAATGGAAGCAGACCAGATTATTTAAAAGACACTGACTGCCAGGGCTGAATATAAATTTTTCCAAATGTCTTCATCTGTTAACAGAGCTGTAACCAGAAGCACAAGGAAATACTAGTTTTGTTATGTATTATGAATGACAGAGAAGTTGCTGTCTATCAGCATTCCTGTTGCTTCTCTCTCCCCAATTCTTTGTCACTCTGCAGTATCTTTCCATCCTCTGTCTAGCTTTCCCTTACAGTTCTGAAAAAATGCTAGGAATATTCTTTTACAAGAATGTGCACTTTCTACCAATTTTTTTTTAACTATTATATTGTTCTTCCAGACAGAAAGGGGAATGAAGAGGCATTTCCTTCTTACATCTTCTGCATGTTCTTGGAAGAACTTCCATACGGACTCCTCTTTCCTGAACCGGGGTGGGAAATATTTGGACAGGCAGAAGCAGCAACACGAAGCACATGAGGTCCCTATTTTATGAAAGCAAGTGGGGGATTAGAAAAAGGTAGGACAAGATGATAAAAAAATTAACAGCTTCCAGGGTAATACTATGGAGTTTGCACGGCTGCCGAATCATTTGTGGCAGTGCTGCCAGTGTTGGGATCCCAGCTGAGTGTCAGTGATTTATCAATGTTCCATCAAGGCTGTGTTCACAGCGTTTTCTGCTCTGACCCAGTTGTTCTAATGAAACACACTGACGGAAAGTGTGTCATTCATATCTACAGACTATTGTGTTTATCACAGCAGGGATACTCCTCTAGATACCATCACTGCTTCAGTGCATCTCGTATCGGTGGCTGGTGCTGTTATCTCTGCTGATGGCACTTAATAACACCTCCTGGCAGGAGCAGAAAGAAGTCCAAGCTTCATTGGCTCCATTTTCCCCTCGGAAAGCACGGATAGTTTTGGCATCTTCAACTTACTGTAAAAGCAGCTTTAATCATTTTTGATGAAGTTACTCAAAAGGCAAAACCCTCCATTAACCAAAATTGTTTTAAACGGGGGAGGGAACTCTTAAAGCATGAACATTTTTCTGCAGGACATTGCCTTTGGATGGGAAAACTATAGGAGCATCTCTCCTGGGAGGAAAGGCTGAGAGAATTGGGTTTGCTCAGTCTGGAAAAGAGAAGGATTTGGGGTGACCTAATTGTGGCCTTCCAGTACCTGAAGGGAACGTGCAAGAAAGATGGAGAGAAACTATTTACAAGGGCCTGTAGTGACAGGACAAGGGGGAATGTCTTCAGACTGAAAGAGCGTAGGTTTAGATTAGAGATTGGGAATAAATTCTTCACTATGAGTGTAGTGAGGTAGTGAGGCACTGGAACAGGTTGCCCAGGGAAGCCGTGGATGCCCCATCCATGGAATTGTTCAAGGCTGAAGGGAGACCTGAGCAACTTGTTCCAGTGAAAGGTGTGACTGCCCATGGCAAGGGGTTGAAACTAGATGACCTTTAAGCTCCCTTCCAACCCAAACCATTCTATGATTCTAAGCCTCATTGCTTCATTTTGGGATACTCTTCACATCCTGAAACATGATGTGCAAATTGACCCTAATCAATCAGCCAGTGTCATTTTCAACTCTTTTCTTGCTTAGTCATTGTCTGGAAGACCTTTTATTAATGAAGCCCAGCTCAAGGGGAGCAAAATGTGATTTCTTTTCCTCCGAAACTTGTACAATTAAACGAAAATAAGGTAAAAAAACCCATTCTTGCTACTGATTCTTTAGTGCAACTTCCTGGAGTTTTTTTCTGTTGATTATCTAATCCATTTTCCTCTGGGCAATGCTCTATTTCTTATTCCTAAAATAAACCATTACTTTCTCAAGGTTTATTTGGGGGCTGTTTTTGTTGACTTGGAATTAACAGCTGATCAACCTGTCCCTTGAAAGAGTTTTCCAACTGAAATACAAACTGATTACTGTCTTCCTTACAAGGAACGTACTTCAGCAAAATGGATCCTTTTGTACATATTAAGTCTGGGTCTGTGTCTAATGCAAATATCAGATCTGAGCTCCAGTTCTGTCTCTGCTTGCGTGACACTGACGTGAGAGCTAAATCCAGATGGAGGGGACAAAAATGTGGGCATTGCTCTCTCAGAAAATTTTGTGTAGAATTCAATAGAGGCAAGAGGACTCTATTGAAGCAACTTTGAGATGAGAGGTAAGTATGACAGAGAAGGGAAGCCTTGCTGACTGTAGAGTCATTCTGGAAATGAGGGTAGGCATTGCCAATGCGTGACAAATAGCCCTGCCAACTAGGAACTGAGAATGCTGCAGAGCAAAAAACACTCTGGTTTCGCTCAGTCTACATTTTTACCCTGAAAATCCTGCATGCAGTAACGATACCCATGAAGGCTACAGATATGCCTTGTGATTTGGATGGGCTCTTTGCAAATGCCAAGGGTGAGAAGCTGAAGTGATTGCTGATACCACCACCAGGAATATTCATCTGTTTTACAGTTTGTCTTTTGATTTCTCACCTCTGTGTTATTCCTGTGGCTGTACTTGCACTTGGCCCTCCTTGAGGCCAACTCACAGCAGTAAAGTCACGCTAAGTGCCAAGGCAGAGGCTCAAAGGTCGGTGTCTGGCTCTGTTATCAACTACTTCTGAGTATTCACATCTTCATGGGAACAACATCAAAGGTCTTCTGGAAATGTCAGAAAAGAAAAAGGGTAAATATTAGAAGTGGTTTATGCTGTTGTCCTGCAATTTTGAGCATTTTGAAGAAAGGGGAAATTTAAAAAAGAAAAAAAAAAGAAGTTTCATTGAACATCAATATTCATAATGGTATCTTGGCTTGAATCCTCTTGTCCCATGACTAATTTAAGATCTGCTGTTGGCAGTCAGGATGGTGCTGTCATGTCTCTCCCTCCAGGGACACCTGCTTTCCTTTCTGGCCACTTGTCCTCTTTCCCAGCCACCTCCTGTTTGTATCCATGTGCCCCAAGATACCAGTGCTGCCCTTGATGGGCTCAACCTCACCCTGGTCATGTCAAGGCAAAGAAAAGTGTCACTGCTGTGGACACTGACTGTACTGGCTTTAAATGCATCCCTTATAAAGTTATATAAGTAGAGAGATAATGTAGGAGGAAGAGAAATAATAAGCTGTTAGGATGATTTGCTGAAGCTAGTCTTCACCTCAGCTCCCACGGAAACACAGAAATATAAAGTCCAATTTCCTCCACAGGTAGAGATCACTGAGGGCAGAAAAATTACAGAATGAAAAGAAACATTTCCATTGGGTATCTGGTGGTGGCAAAAGTAATGTTAAAAAAGATACGGTGTTATAGCCACAAAGGGTGTAAGGCCAAAATTAGGTGAAAACTTCAGGCAGCAAAGTGATGAAGGAATAATTTGTTTGCAGGCTGTGACAGTAGGAAGAACATGCCTGGTTTGTACAGCTAGGATGGAAAGGGAAAATCTGAGGATCATCCTTCTCTTTAGAAAATAAGTGATATTCAAGAACTATTGGCTAGAAATAGATTAGATTCAATAGATTAGAAATAATTTTTAAAGATTTTAAACAGCTCATATTTCCAAAATAACCATAATATCTGTTCAGAACTTCTAAATAGTCAACACCCACCAACTGCCCACATCTTAAGGCGAGCTTAATATTTACATTCCCATTCTCATAAGCGTTATTTTTTTTTAGAAAGATACATTGATCAATCCAATATCTATATAAAGACTTAAGGGCGACAGATAATGTCACACCCCATTTGCTGACCCATCCCATTCTTGGAGTGATATTGCAGAGATAAAGTGTTACATCCTAAATTTTATTAACTGTAAGGAAGGTGATTTATTTCTTAGCATAATAAAACCATCAGTGGTAACAATGCCTTAGAGAAACAGCCACAATGACAGTATTTCTGCTGTCATTTCCTTGGACCTCACAGAACTGGAATTTCTGAATTAACTCTGAATTAAGAATTAATTAGGGTAATATTGCAAACTGCATTTACTATGGTATACCCTGGATCAGCAAGTGAAGTGAATAGACGTGCTGCAGAGAGTGAAAGGTTCATGGGCTGTCTGCTGAGGAACTGAGCCAGGAATTGTCCACCCTCTAGACTTGAATCTTGCTTCAAACACAACTACAGCACCCCAGCAATCTTTCTGTTCCTTACCAAATTGTGTTTTCACTTTCCTCATATTACCTTTACATACTTTGTCCACTAGACAGCCTGAGAAGAACAACATCGTAAGAAGTTGCCAAACTTGGTATTGCAGCAATTTAGCAAAATTTTAGCAGAATCATCTTGAGTCATCTTAACACCAGGTCAGTATTCTCCTCACGTACCCAGCTATGTGTGAGGTTTCCTCATGCTGTGTGACCCTACAAGGTCCAGCATCGTGTCTCATACGACCACAGATCCACTCCAGGCACCACTTACTTCTGGATGTAGCACTACAATTTTCTAGTAGATCAGCAACTAAATGGCAGGGCAACAGTGCTGCTCACCTTGGCAATTTCACAGAATTAAGCATGTGACCGAAATGCTTTGTCATCCTCTTGGTGAACAACAGAAATGCCAGAGCAAAATTGAAACCCAAAGTACCTTCCAGCTGAACGGTGTTGCCACTGGACCATTTTATCAGGGCTGGGAATCAGGCATTAATGTCTCCTGCGGAAGTTCGTTGATTTGTCTTGAGTCATAAGCTTTTGCCAGTCATCCTTGGCCGATTAACCATTAGGCAAAGCATCCCTATCAAATTCACACATAAACACCTGCAATAATAATGCTTTATTATGATCATTATTGCAATAGTACTGTCAGAGGTCATTTACCACGTATGTTACCACCTCAGCTGCTTTGGGAGGGACTGGAAGGTGGTTACAGGAGAAAAGGGAAGGTGATTATGGAGACTCCTGCATTGAATCAGCCAGAATATGGTCACAGCACTGCTGTACTTAATTCAAGACTATCCCAGATACTTTGCATTTACTTATACAACACTGTCTAGTTCCACAGTCCATTTTTAATCTTTACCCTTTCTTTCTTGGCCACCTACCAGGAACAAAGACCACGGTCTTAGATTAACTTAATTTTACTTTGACAGAGGGAGATGGGGGCAAGTGTTGAAAGCAGAATACTTTTCTCTGATGTTGCAAGGTCCTACAACTTTTCTGATGAATGCTGGGCTTTCTTCCTGCTGTAGTTTTTCTGACTCTCAAGGAATCATTTGGGATGTCTTTCATGGGCTCTTTAACTGCCAGTGAAGTAACTTTAAAACACTGCAAGATAGTCCTTAGAGACCTTCTGGGCAAGGTTTAGCTGTAGAATTCTTAGGACAAGGCTTGATTTCAGTGAATATTTCAAGTTTTCAAGTGGTAGTGGAAGAGAAGGTATTCCATTCTTCTTCCATCATAAATCACATTTATTGTCACCTGGAAATTACCCTGTGCTTCTATGGTAAGAGTTTATTCAGTAGTCTTCATGTAGCAGATTGCGTTGCAGAGCTCATCCTAACAGCTGACAGGAAAAGCCCTGGGATACATCTATCCATCCAAAGTGCTGCACCCTGTCAGGCTACGAAACCAGTGGTTTTACTGGACAGCGTAATTTTCCCTTCATACAAAGGTACCAAGATAAGTAGCACAGCAAATCACCATTTGCAGTTTCATGTGAGACATTTCGACAGCACCAGCTCATGGTCCATCCCCTACTCCACCCACACAGCAGCTTTCCTGGTGATAACCCTTCCCACACCTCCCTAACTTTACCTAATTGCACATATTTAGGACAAGCACATAAGGACTGGAAGTTCCTGGTCCCTCCCATGGGTATCTAGAAGCTGCTATCTGATTTGGGAAGATGCCAGGGAGAGTGGTGGCTTCTGGTCACTTCATTCCCAACAGGGTTTTGGACTTGGCTTTGAACCAGTGGTGGTGGGACTCCACATGACAAACTCTTCCCAGCGGGATCATGGCAGGAATGAAAAAAATCCTGCTGCAGTCCTGAGGACTGAAAGAGCTCCAGGGCTTGTCCCCATAGGAGGAAATGGTGTTTACTGAGTTAGCTGCTGATTATAAAATCCTGCTCATCTTAGTGCCATCAAACCCCTAGTGATAAAATGCACCAAGAGAGAAAATCTACAGCCAAGAATGACACAGTTCTGTGGCTTCTCCAATTGATTGACAAACTTTTTTCTCCCATCTGTTCTTCATTGAATGGGAAAAACAACACACTTCCCGAAAGCGTTTTGTGCCCTCTCAACTTTCTCCTTCTCTACTGGCTGAGGACATCTTTGCAAAATACCCTTGGGATTACTTTCTTCTGAATTAAGATGTTTATTTACCTGGTGAGTTTATAGACAGCAACAAGGTCTTTTTGCATTCCTGTTCTGCTAAACCAAGCAAACCACATATTTTATCTTTTCCTGTGTGGTGCATTTTCATTCACTTGCCTTCAATGTCTTAGCAGATCTCCTCTGAACGTGCTCCAGTGTCAGTCATCAGTTTTGCAAACAGACGAAGAGGATGCCCAAAGCAGGCCAAGGGAGGACACTGAAAATAGGTTTGCAAAAGTGCCAAAACAGGGAGGAGACTGTCCATCCCATTACGCAGAGGAATTCAGAGAGGATTGACCCTCTTAGATGTGTGCAGCCAAGGCTGGGTGCATTTTTCCTGCACTCCAAGTGGATCAGAAACCATGGAGCTGTATTAATGTAGTGCCAAGCCTGCACTGCTGTAGCCCTACCTCTCAGCACAGATTCTGCAGAGACACTGAGCTTTAGCTGCACCTCTTTTGGGTTTGGGGCATTTCTGTCCACCTGCAGAAGACTATGTAGGCTCATAGTCTCAATGGAGAAACCCTCCATAAATATAGAAGCATATTAGCACTTCACAAAAGCTCCAGCTTTTTAGCATATAAATATCACAGACAGATTTGAATATCACAGAAGTGTCACTTTTGCAAACAGGTCTTGGCTCATCTCTCTGCAGTAGCTAGTACACCCAGAATGCAATACTCTCTCAGATTACCATTATCCATTTAAGTTGCACTGTAATGGAGAATAATAAATAGCACAGATTAGTTTTTAACCATACTTTTCCATTACGCATCCAGAATCTTTCTCAGTTCCTGTAGCACAGAAAAGCTTGATGGAAGTTGGACCTGCTTCCCAACAGTGATAATTTACCCTTTACTCGAGCAATTAAAGCTTCTGCTGCAGTTGATCCTCCCCTTTTACATCCAGGTTCTTACATGTGCACAGTGCAGAAGTAACAAAGTAACTGAAATATATTGTTAAGCTGTTGTACATGAAAATTTTCACATCAGAATAATATTTAACATTATTAGAGACAAGCGAATTTTAAGAAAAGAACAGATTTTGTTGAGATTTTTTTCAATATTTTTTTAGTGTCATGCCATCATTCAGATGTCAGCACTCCTGAGCAGCTCTGTTGGATACATTGGCTTCTTGGACGCATTTGCTGCTAGTGTTAGAGTTACTCTGCAAACTTAATATTCAGTGTTCCAAATTTGAGCTGTGTTGCTTCATTTGGCTTGATTGCAAAAGTCCCACAGTAATTTTTCAGATGACTGTAATCTTCACAAAGGACTTGATAAAAATAAGAACTGTTCAAATTCTCCAGAATGGATAGACTACAGAACAAAACAAAACAAAAAAAGCCCAGATCTATGAAAATACCTGATTGAAAGACTAAGTTACAATTTATTGCCTGAGTGAAGATGGACTTTTTCTTATATTGTTTCTGGAAAAGCTACAGGCCTGTCCATCTCACTTCAGTGCCTGGTAAGGTTATGGAGAAAATTATTCTGGGAAGTATTGATAGCTACCTGATTCCAAGAGAAGATGAGCCAGGGTGAGACCCTGACCCTCGGGCAGCATCCAGGCTGAACACAGTCACTGCGTCCAGCAGAGCAGCTGCACAACCACAGCTAGAGATGGCCAGGGGGGTGACAGTGCTTGGTGTCACTGGACGTTATTGCAGCATCAGAGCCGGAAACAGGAGGTAAATGTCCCTCCCTGCTGCCCACACTGCGTCACTGAGAGTTTTACTGGAACAAAGACCTTGCCCTCCTGTGAATTGCTGCCAAGATTCTCATCAGCATTTTTACACTCATGACACACGACACACAAAATGTTATTCTATCCTTACATAAGGTATATAACCATCATAGCATATATTAATCATGTGTATGAAAGACTACTCATTAAGACAACATCTAGAATGTCCCTTTCTCCTATGGCTGTAGCATTCTGACTGGGGACCATCTGTTTCTCCTCTGTAAAACCCTCAAGGGCTGTTTTCTTTAATTATGTGTCACTGGTTTAACTGAAAACAGAATTTAACGTGGCAGGCCTGAAATTTAAGTTACTCCAGAGTCAGGCAAGCTGTCTCACTGATCACCAGTATCCCTTCTAGCCCAGCATGGCTGCAGCTCCCACAGCTCGGGGACTCCTGATGGACTCAGGAGACAGCAAAGTCTCCATCAGTTTCAAAGCTCGACGTAAGGCTACAGGCAAGGGACAGGGGCAGTGGAGGAGTGGGCTCAAAATTAACACATGAGTTGGGTCACCACCACAAGCAAGCCGCAGGCTCTGCTCCTTCCAACTGCCATCCCAGCACCCCTAGGAGAGCAAGTGCTTTCCCCTGGGATAACCTCACTAGTGGCTGCACTTTGCACTGATATGGAAATGGACTTGCTGCTATTTCAGAAGCTGGAAAATTGCAGCAGAAATACTTACTTGTTTCCCAGCAGCTATCCAAGGAGAGATGTGTGAATCTCCTGTTTTCACCTCTGACACAAACAGAAGATAGGGCAGTCAAGAACCAATTTAAACCAAATTTTTCAAAGCTAGCTGCTAAAAAGTTATCTGACTAAGTGGCAAACCATCAATAGAAGTAAGGCAGAGAAAGAAACAGGAAGAAGGAAATCATGACATACCATCTGAGTTCTGAAAAACAATTGAGGTAGTTATGCTTCCTCAGAAATACATACAATTTCTTCGAGCACTTTGGAAAGCATCGTTATGAAGTGTGCTCAGAGGTGTCAACATGTATGTTATTTTGACAAAGAATTCATGGAGCTGACTGTATCATATTGAGCCAGGAAATAAATTCTGTTTTTTCTTTGTGGCTGTCTTAAATTTGGCTGGAATGATTTGGACTCTGCTCTCAGTAGCACTGAACAAGCTCTGCTGGAGAGCAGCCAGATTTGGTCTGAGTTTTTGGTAGGTACAGAAACTGGCATCCCAATGCATGCCAGCTGCAAATGAAGGGAATTATAATAATAATAAGAAGGAAGTCATGATTTTGCTGGAGGGCATCACACTGTGACAGCACATGATTCTAGAGAACAACCCAAGGTCAGGTACAAGGTTTCAGAGCACTTCTTCCATTCCCTGAATGGATGCATAAGAAAAGAAGTATGTAGTATTAATAAGAAGAGCAGGCAAACATGCCAAATTTTAAAAGAATAAATAGAAGAAAGAGAAATAATTTATCAGCAAACAAAAATTATTAATGCACAGTAACAAAAAGATCAACCCACGAAAAAGTCAAAGAATTCTATATACAATATCGAAGTCAATCACTTCCCTACATTATCACTCCCCTTCATTATCCAGAACTCAGTAGCTCACACAACCACCCGCTGAACTTACCACATAAAAGGAAAAAATAAAACATGGTCTTTTTACAAAACAGTTCTAATCCACGAAGGGTTGGCTGATGTGACAGAGGATGAAAGTGTGATTTCTCAAGGGATGTTTGCTGTTGCCAGAGGGCTGCTACACTTACCCCTTGTGAAATGTATGGAGCGATCTGAGCGGGTTTCTGCTGCTAAATCCACTGCATGGGTGACACAGGCTGGAGTAGCAGAACATGAGGAACAGCATAGGTAGGAGAAATTAGTCTTCTGCCACCACATGTGCCCATGTGCCAGGGAAGAGCCATGGCCATGTGGCAAAGCTCAGACTGCTCCCTTCCATGCTACGCCTGCTCCCGACATCAGCATAAGATTGGACCTTCCCAGCCCATTAGTCTGCTGCGGCACTTGAGTACTGAAAATTAAACATATTAAAATTCAGAAGCAAAAAGAAAACCTACATGTGTGCCTTGGGTATATTCAGGAGTATTAATATTGTATCTAGCAAACCGATTGCAGTGTGCAAAGAGAGTGAGTGTGAGAACGGATCGCTTGTGCCTGCTGTGCTGGGAAATACAGACCAGCAAAGTCAGAGGAAATAGTTACCTACTTGAGCAGTCTTCAACCAGCCAAGGAACTAGGAAATAAAAGGAGCTGAGACTTAAAGACGCTCAATCTACTTGTAGCAACTCAAGCTCAGTTCGTTTAGATTTCATGGCAGATTTCCCCTCTCTTCCTATTTAACAGAAATGCTGAATCAAATTCACTCATTTAAGGTGTGCTGTTCACATCACTGCCTGCTCTTTAACCCTGCCACCACACTGGTGGTACTGGAGCAGCAAACATAGGAATTTAGATATAGGAACATAAAAAGAACACATACCGAATATTAAAGCCATGGAGCTGTGAGTCCATCCTGGTGCTTTTACAGGATAGCACATTTCTCCGAGCTTCCTTTTATGCTCCTGTGATTCACTGCAACGTTGATAAATGTGTCCTTGTTACCTGTCTGCCTTATACGTCGCTAAAATTTATGTCCTCCTGCCATCTGTTTTAATTAAGAAACTTATATACAGATTTGGACTCCTTGCCCAGTAAAATACTTTTAAAAAGAGAATTTTATGGGCTGATAATGAGCCAGATCTCCAGCTGGCATTCATCCATACACTTCCAGTAGTGTCATTGGTGGTATATTGATTTACAGGAGCCAAGCAGTCAGGCAGGTACACCACAACAGTAATGTTATTCATCAAAATGTTATTCATCCCAGCAAACTCTTTTAATTGCAACACTACTGACATGCTTGCAACAGATTACAAAATAATCTTCAACTTCTGTTCACATTGAAACTAATTATTTTAGTGAGACATTTTAGCAGCTCAAGCAAATATGTTTGGCTCTGTTCACTCAACACAGAGTGCCGATGATGGCTCCCATGTATCAAATACACCTTTGCATTTTGCATGGATGTAAAAGTTGTATCAGTTTCAACTTTCTTTTTGAAATCATTCTAGTGGCAGTAGAATATTCATGAAGTTAAAACAAATGAAACTAGTACATCTTAATACATGACAGCCCTACAGAGAGTTGCAAAGTCCTCTACCTCAATCAAAAAGCTACCCCTTCAGCCAAAGGGGATGAACACAGCATAATTTAATGTCAGGTACACCACTAGTGCCACCTACAGCATCCAGCTCAGAGAAACCACTCAGACTATCAGCTGGCTCAGGTGTGCATATATTTCTAGACCACTTTTATTTGGAACCCAGCTACTCAACAAGACATTTTAATAGAGAAAATACATACTTGTGCAACCCAAAGACTAAACTATCCATTTGGAACATGAAATTCAGACACACAGCTTAAAAAAATAGATGCTTCTGGCAGTTGCCAATGGCACTTTAGGAAATCAGGCAACATGTATGTTCAGTCCTGACAGATGAATAGCTTTTATTTGTTGCATCTATTTTGTTTTGGAGACCTTAATGCTGAGACTTGGAGTTCACCACTGGACAAGATTTTTAAATGGCATATTTTTTCCTTCTGCTGCTTTTTGAGTTAACCATGTGCTTCAGGCGGATCAGTGGAGTGGAGGGGCTGAGCTGGCCTGCAGGTATGATCCACAGCTAACAGCTATGGGGCAGCTCTTCCATCAGGTGTCTACAGCTGTTGGCTCCTTCAACTTCAGCACGGCTCAGGACACTGCACACCTACAATCCAGGAGTGCCACACTGATGGCCAGCCTTTGGCATGTAAGCTCATGGAAAACACATTGTTTGCAGGCTGACTAATAATGTACCACTGGGACCAGTTCCCACAGCTCAGTAAGCATTAACCTCCACCGAGGTCTTGTCATTTCCAAGATTATTTCCTAGTTGGGCTGATATTTCTGCAGCGCTCAAAATGCAATCTGTAAACACGTCCATCTTTTTAATGTAATTTTTACCAGGATCCCAGGGGAAATACCATGTTGCCTCCTCTATGGATTTTATGCAGTATTGTTTCCTGGTCACTGCACACCTGCTGAAGGCTTAGATGTCTGTGCCTTGGAAGGCTGACTGCAGATATAAATCCTGGTGAGATGAAGAGAAATGGATTCTTCTGTACAGCTCTAAGTTTTGGTAAACAAAGATCATCAAAGATAGAAACTGTTCTCATCTTAAAACACACACCAAATGAAAGCTTGTAGACAGGACCATATTGATTATTAGGTGATCAGGGGATTAATTAATTCCTTTTACCAAAGAATACATCTGTGCCTTACATTTAACCACTTTCTTTAAAAAAAGAACCATCTCTTGCTTACGTTTCCCTGACTGTTTCTCTTTTCTTTTGACACCTCAAACGAACAGCCTCAAAATATATGAGAAAAGAGCTCCCTTCCTCCCTTACTTTTTAAACAGAAAATACTGCTGAGGCTCAGGCTCAGGAAACCAATGTTTTAGTCCTTGTATGATCTGAAACACGGAAGCAAAGGGAACCCTCGGTAGGACAGTGTCACCAAGACCTGTGTCCCTGCTTTTCCACTGTGGCTCAAGGAGTGCTCCAGCCCTAAGGGGTTCTGGCTGCAGTCAGGGCATTCTCCAAGCTAGGCTCTTCCTGAGAGAGGATTGTTAATGCAGACAAAGCCTGCAGGTCTGGATCTCCTGCACTGAAGTAACACAGGGGACTGGCAATTCATTTGAAGAACAGTCTGTTCAAGCCACACTACAGGTGGATCAGCACAGAATGTTTATCCCCCTGACAGGTACATTCTCCTGCCTGACTCAGAATCTGATGCCCGACCATCATCGCAGGGACACTGAATTCCAAGCAGAGGGCTTCTCTGTCTGTTTCTGCACAGCTCTGTGTTACTCAAAAACAGCTCAGCGCCACAGCACCACCGCTCTGAGCCCTCTCAACCATCGTTAGTTAGTTCCACCACTGACACAAACCCTGCCCTCTCACTCCTTCTTAGCAGGGTGTGAAACCAGTGATCTTCTGCCTTGTTACCTTCTCTCCTTGTTCCCTCTGTGGTCCTTTCATTTCAGGCAGACTCGCTTTCTGAGCCAATCTCACGGCTGGGCAACTTCAAATAAGGAACTGCTTCAGCTGAATGAAACTTTGACTATGAATTTTCTTCTGCTGCTTCCACAGCCAGAGCAATGCACAAACACACAGCCCAGCCCAGCTCCCGGGAAAGCCCACTGTTAGTGGCACTGTGACAGCTCTGTGGCAAATACCAAGCATTGCTCCAGTTTGTTCCCAATATGAGATCACACTGGCTTAACCCAAAACACAGTTCTGCACATACTTAGAAGTGGGATTTAAAAAAGCAAATATCAGACTTGGTCAGGATTAGATCCTGGTTTAGGATTCGAAACCAACTGGATGTGAATTTCAGAGAGATGGGGAACTGGTGTGTTCTTGGCACTTGGACTTGAGATTTGGCAGGAGCTCTACCTGCAGATGCACCAGCTCCAGAAGCTCCTCTGACAGCACTCTGCTCGGTTGGGTTGGATGGCCATGAAGCTCTGCCATAGCCTCCTGTCTTAGGTATTGGCTCTTTCACCTTAACAAGTATGAACAGAGCAGTGTGAAGCACATGGGCAGCTGAAACAAGGCTCCTGGTTGTTGCTGAAATACCAAAATCTGGGTAAAATGATCCCACAGAGGCCAAAAGACACAATTCTGATGGGTACTCTATAAGGTAGCAGTAAATTTTTGTGTGAAGCCACAGAGGGCTTTAATTAAAATCCCTTCATGAAAATATGGACTATAAATCATCAGTGGGCATGTGGGTGTTCAAAGCATTTCTTAACCTGAGAAAAGCATCACTTATCCTGGAGAGGGAAGTGGTAAGAGGGGTAAATCTGACTTGCTCTGACTGTGCATGAGTGGGTTGTTTTCTCCATTCTTCTGTCCCCTTAGTAATTAAAACAGTTCTGAGAGATAGACTGATGATCGGCTGTCTTCCCTTATGCCTTCCTCTGCCTCTCCTGCATGTTGAGAAGGTTCAAAACACCTCAGGCTGCTCCTTTGTTTACCTGCAGACCCCAGTGTTGCTTTTTCATAATTCAGGGCTGAGCTAGACTGAACGCTGCTCTTTCAAACTGCCTTCCTGTTCCACAGCCAGACAGTTTGTTAGAAAAACTCTTGTCCCCTGAGTATGGTTTCACCACTCAGTTGCTCCTAAAAGTTTTTGTGCTCCAAAAGATTTTGTAAATTGTACCGCTTAGTTCAAATCCCATCATGGCCTGTTAATGGTGACTCTAATGGATGTTGGCAGATTCAGTGGGATATCCAAATATATTTAGATTAAGAGCAGAAGGCTCTCAGGCTTGGTAAGAAATGTTTGTTCCCTTGCAGTTTCAGAAGATTTGTGTGGTGAAGAGGAGCAAGTTCATGGCAGAACAGAGCTAATGGAATCCATAAATGACAGTTTATAACATTGATTTTTATATCATAATTGCTATGACTATTTGCAATTAAAAAGAAAAAATTTGTTCAGCTGCCTCGGGTCTTATTTCAACCTGCAGAGGCTTCCCATCCTTACTTAGAGCTGCTTGGCATTTTCCAGGAGTTAATTATGCCCAGGGGTACAGGGCTCAGGTTTGGGTCTCCGTTTGGTTTGGAATCCCAAAGCATTTTGCATTCCACATAGCTCACAGTGGAAATCCATAAAAACCCAGTAGAGCCGATGTACATCACTGCCAAAAACAAGTAGTGCAAAGATGAAAAAAATATTTTGGGATGATGAGAAGATCCACAGAGGACTGGCCTCTGCTGCAGCAGGCTCAGGGCTGCAGGACTAGATTCCTCTCTGGTCGGAGGCTACACACAGCCCAGTGGATACAGATGGGATTAGTGGCAATGCTTAGGACCAAGGAGCCACATCTACCAGACTTTTCCTTTCCACTATTAGCCACAGCTCTAACTGTTTGGGTTACACTGTTCTTCATTTTAGTGACCTCAGCATGAAAGGTATTTGAGGAAATTAATAGCACTAGTAAAAATACAACAGTAACCTTTTAAAATGAATAACCGTACTTAATTTAAAATGCTGTTTGTATTTCAGTTGGCTGGAATGAAGAACATTTATTTCCACTGGAACTGCATGCAATAGAAATACCAAGAATAGGTACACTACATAAATAAATAACGTATTGAGAAATTCTGACCAGGGAAGAGCTCTTTCACGTCCCCCTTAGAGCCATCAAAACCACACCATCAATAAGGCACATATAAAACTCCTATCCAGGTATGTTAAAATAAAAAACTGCAAAAGCTATTGAAAGGTGTATTCTGATAATTATCTTTAACACAGTAAAATTACACATGCTCATGAGGGATTGTATTTTATCAAAACATATTGAAAAAATCCTTAAACAAACCCACATAACAATAACAGCCCTTCTCCCTCTTTCCTCATCACAGATGACTTGATAAAATGTGGTGTGACAAATGATTACCATGTCCCCCAAAGACAGTCATACAATGCAAATTTTCACTTCAGTGATTTTTAGGTGTTGGTCTCTTCCTAGAATATGCAGGAGCATAAAGCCAAGGAATTGAATTGTTTTCACAGAGCATCTATTGGACACCATTCTGTTAATGATGTGAGTCTTAACAACTGGCTCCACGGGGCTGTGCTGTCCTTCAATGAAGATAAAACTGTACCAGTCTCAAAAACTTCAAATAGATAAATCTTAGCTGAAACAGCATAATCAACACAGCCTGACTCCTATGCCATTCCTATGCACTGAGGCTCTTTTTTATGTTGCTGGAACTGTTTTCCTGCTGAAGTGAGGAATATTTATGGTTCTTCCTCCAAGTGCAAAATCAAAAGCTATAAATAGCTTCTTGTCCCAATATATGCGGAGGGTGGGTTCATAGTTGCAGTTCCACATAATTTTTAAGCCCCCAAGCTTGGAAAGCAGTAAACGTAAATTAGAAATATTAACACTGAAAAATAAAATGGTTTTCCTGACACAAGCAGAAATCCTTCTTCATCTTTGTTTCAGATTCATAGATTTTCATGGCCAGGAGGGAGGATGAGGCCAACTGGTTGGAAAATGCTGTTATTTATTCTGAAAAAAAATGTGTAAAAATAATAAGGTAATGTGTAAAAATGCAGAGGTAAAGCAAGAGCAGCCACAGCTCATCCTCACTACATCTAGCGCTGGTCCAGTCACCAGCTACAGCCAGGACATGGAGAAGAAACACAGTAGCTCAGTCTATGTGTACCCCAATCCCAGGATTTTCAAATCATGTAAAAATCACGGGGGGCCAGGGGTCTGCCACCTCAAAAAATGCAGTGGGGCCATCAATTTCTTTTCAAACCCAAAGACTGTGGTTTTCCCAGGGCAACACAAACCTCAAACCCACAATGCTACACAGACTCTCCAGATGGTATTTTCCCTATAGCATAATAAATGGGGATTGCTTTTCCTGCACGCAAGAAAGGTTTTAACAACAGAAATGAACTGCACCTTGGCAGCAAGCTGAAGAACCAGCTGTATCCTGATTTCCCAGCTCTCGGGCAGGAGCTCTCACCACTACTCTGGTACCCTGGGCAGACACTGATGGTACCGAACATACACCTTGGTGAGACTGCAGAGGCCTTCTGGCATGATTTCTACCACTTTAAATACTGCTGAAAACCTAAGTAGTTTGGAAACAAATGGACTGTGCAAAACTGAAGAGGCAGAATTCCCTGTCCTGAGTTATGGATGGATAATCAGCCACAAAAGAGCATTGTCTGCAGCTGCACTGGAATTATGTCTGATCACTCCCTCTCTTCTAAAATATATTATTCAGGTCCTGTTCAGGTTAGAGGGATCATTATAAATACTGGATGTATTTCTATTATCCTGCATTAAAAGACACTTTTTTCTCTGTGATTTGTAATTATTATAAGATTTGTTTTCCTGTTCTAGCATCATACAGCTACTTTGCACCAACTCTATGAGTGACAATACCATGCAATGTGTAAGACTAGAAAAATCAGGATCCTAGTCTGCTACCTTACAGCCCACACATATTCTCAACAAAAGAAAATTCACATTCCTTCCTTTCATATGGAGAAGTCCTGCCCATGCTCTTACTATGGTAATAGTAAGGAGAATAGGTGTAATAGTAACAGGAGAATCATAATAATATCATTATTTGGATGATAATGTTACAAATGCCTCTTGCAGTAAGGAAAGGTGTTAAAGGCTTTGCTGATGCAATTCCCACCAAGCCATCCTGCCTCTCTGAAATGAGGATGCTGGGTTGTAAAATCCAAGGGAGTCATTAAGGTGCTGGAAACCTTCCGGCAGCCTTGTTCTGCATTTGCTTTCAACAGCCATGGTTGCGATGAATCCTAAGAAACTGTTGTCCATTACAAAACGAAGTGCTCCATGTCACCTCTAAGCCAATGGGAAGTCATCTGTCTTCTCATCTGAAAACAACTGCTCCTCCATCACCAGGTTTGGTGACACACGCTGTTAAGGCATATGGTCAGAACATCAGAGGGATGGACAGCATGACCCCTGAGGTGTCTACCTAAGGCATATACAGCTCACCTTGAAAATACCAGACTTTTGGTCTATTTAGTCTTTCTCTTTGATGAAAGGCAACATTCTCCATTATTATTTTAAAAGCCATTTGCCACCACCAGAATCGTGAGACTTAGGCCAGGTAGGTCCTTAGTGCCCTCTTATGCCAATCTGTAGTTTGGGGCAGGTTCATTAGGTGCTTGGTCTCAGTTCCCACATTCTTGCAACATCCAGCCCTATTCTACACATGTAATGTAGACCAATTATTTTCACAGAGACATGTAGGGCTTAATATTACCTTCCTGACTTCAGCTGAGGATTCTTGCATAGTAATAGCTGCACTGGATCAGAGCAAAGATCCCTCTGGTAGTGGTTGATGGCAAGTGCTTTAGGGGGTGGAATAAGAATCAGGAGCACGTAGAGCAATACTTCCACCAAAGCACAGCTCTGTGGCTCCTGAGCACGTCTGTGTGTGAACACCTCTGTCGCTAACAGGCCCTGGCAGACCTCTCTTCCCTGAATGAGCTAATTTCTGCTCAAAGCTGTTTGAATGATACGTCTCCAGTGGCCAGTGGCAATGAGTTCTGCAATTGAATTACGAACCATATGAAGTAATACTTCATTATTTTAATTTTAAACCTGCCACCCAGCAGTTTTGTGGGGTGCCTCTTGACACTGCTCAGCAAAGATCAGCAAATAAACCTTTCCCATCTTACTAACCTTACTGATACTGAGGAGCCTGTTAATTTCTCCTGTCTGTGATGCCATTCATTAGGCTGCCCTTCTCCATACCTTACTGTTTTACTTTAGCTTGTAGTGGAACTTGGAAAAACGTGCATCAGGAAGCAGTCCTTACCTTTGGAAGGACATTTGAAACTGAGTAACACCACCTGGAGTTAATTCCCTTCTCCTTTTAATAAAATATGCTAAATTAAAAATGCTCAAAAATGAATAGGTTGTGACAACTGAGGCACAGTGTCAGTATCAGCTGTGCCTGGTGTTTAGTACTTGGATTCCCACATTGCCATCAAACTTCCAGAGGCAGGAGCTCTGAGCTACAATTCCCGTAGGCTCCCTCTCGAGCCAAAATCATGGTTAGGCATGTGTCCATCATTGGTGGCAGGGCAGGTGAGAGTCCAGCAGTGACTGCAGACAGATGGGGGTTGTTAGAGTCTGGAAAACAAACATACTACTTTGCACGGCAGCCAGCATTTGGGCAGACTTCTACTCCAAATGGGATTGGTTTGTTCTCCCTGGCACAGGCTGAGGTGCAGCCAAGTCATTTTGAGGTCCCACATCTCATTCCTGCTTTTTGGGCTTTGCAGGGATGATGCAGGGGCTGTGATGCAGTAAACAGGGATCAGTAGCAATAGCTATGGGAAAGACTTGTACAGGATAAAACCCATGCTTTCTCTCTTCTTTTCATAGTCTTCAATTAAACCACAGAACTTCAGAGGCTTTCGAGGTGTTCAGTGCTGGAAAAACAAAGGGGTTGTGGTTCCTGCCGTGGCACCACTGCTGAAGCTGTACCGGGCCCAACAGCAGAGCAAGATCATGCTGAGGTGGGGCTGTAGAGCAATTTTCTTCTACCTGAAATGAAAGGTCAAGTTTACTTATCAGTGCAAAGAAAATTGATGTCATCGCTTACAAATACATCCGTCTGTTCATTTTAGATCTCTGGGAATTGGCAAAGAGAAAAAAGCTGGAGTCGCAAGATAGACATCAGTGGTCAAAGTGGAAAAATTCAGTTGTCCCTCATGCATAAGAGTATAGTGAGGACAGTCTGTGTGCTGCCAAGGATTTTGAACTCTAGAGTGGGGTGATTTATCCGTCATGAAGCAGTAGCCACTGTTTTTTGTGTTAAACACCTGCTGTGCTGTACAGCGAACATGAGAGATGAAGACAGAAGGGAAAAGTGAGACTTCCTCTGCTTTTAGCTGTGTTGTCTTTATTGTGGGCTCATTACCTGGTGGGCAACATCAATTCACACGCTGAGGCAAGGTATTTCTGGTTTTTATTCTAGTTTCAGCAAAGTAGGCAGCTGGATGATAACCTACAAAAGGCTGGCTCCCTGGTCGTCAAAACTTTACACTAGTTACACATTTTAACAAACACAGGCGTTCACGGTGTACAGATTGCATAACTTTTTAATTGATCAGTACCCAATCCCCTGTTTGCTAGTTCTGTCTCTCACTTCTCATGCTGATCAGTCCACAGGTGCAGTTCTTCCCTCTGTTTGAGTCAGAGGTCCATTTTGAGTAGGTGGTCACGATCTCCCACTGCTGGAATTACCTTTCCCCCAGTTACCACTCAGTTCTGCTGACTTCACTCCTGGTGGCTCTTGTCCAGACAGTCCATTCATCTTGGGATTGTCTTCTCTTTTCCTTAAAACAAAAGATTAGCCAAGCATTCAAGGTTCACAATGTAATTACTTAATCAAAAGTCCAGCCATAACTACTGATTAAGAACCAAAGGAAAAACTGTAAATGGACTCAAATCTTGAGGGGTTTGATACCAGCAATGCATGACAGGTTCAACTGCAGGCAAAGGTAATAGTTATTTAATTAGTAGTATTTGCTATTAATAACTGGAACTGTATATAACTCTTCTGTAAGCCAATCTCATGATTTCCACTGTGGAGACTCACTTGATGAAGAGTGAAGACTGCAGAGACCGTAACACTCCTCCTAGTCCTCCTGTTGTGGTTTGCCACAGTGATTAGACCTTAGATAGGTCCTCTACTCTCCTCTATCGATATGCAGTGAAGGACAGTGGCCCAAAGTGACCTTATTTTTAAAAAAAACCAACAAAGCAGGCAAGCTGTGAAGTTGCCTGGCTCACTGCCAGCACCTTTCCTTCTCTTCCCCAGCCCTTCCACCCAAGGACTAGGAGTGAATAAGATGTTTTATCCCTATTTAATGCCCAATTAGACAAGAACAAATGCATGCCCATTAAGAAGTGCTGAGTGCTGTTTGACGAAGCAGTGTATATCAGCATCCACCAAGATTAGTTGCTGGATTAAAACAGGTCCATTTCTCCACCAGAACAAGCTTTGCTATACTTTGGTTAGTCTTTGGCCGGCTATCACAGAAGCAGCAAAGCTCAAAAACTGTACCAGGAAAGATCCACAGAGTGTGAAATACACTGTATTTTGGTTAATTAGTTAGTGTTTGTAAAGCATTTTTCCAGAGAAAAAAAGTGCCAAGTATGATCAGTATTATCAACAGTATTTTCTTTCATCAAGTCCTTGCCAATAATCCTTTCAGTTTTGTTTTCATGGCTAAATTAAGCACTTTAGTAGTTCTCTTAGGCACAGTCACACAATTCTGGCTTTTCAGATCGATTGTTTCAGGTTTGCTTTGATTTTATCTGGGCTTTGTTTTACAGCTGGTTCCATTCTGTATTAAAAGAGCAGTTGAAGTTGATGACCTCTCCCTGGATTATCCATATTTAAGATAGTGGAAAGAAGGCATTGAGAAGGACATTTAATGAATTGGACTGTAACAATATGGATTATTGAGAACAGAGCTGGAATATAATAATAAGCACAAACCCACACACAAAGGAAAGAGGGATGAAGTATAGAATAAAATTACTAAATATCAATGTGACCTCTTTCCTAGAGAAGAGATTGGTGTACTTTTTTTCCAAAACATGATGCACACCTCATCGTTGTGTGTTTGTTGAAGAGCTTCATGGAAAAATTAATAGTTACAGTAGAGAAGAGGAGGCTTGGCAAGAAGAGAGGGGACCCACTGAAAGAGTAAAAGTAAACACACTTAGATAAAGAAGAACTTTAGGGATGAAGAAAGGATCTGCTGAAGTTTCTTATTGCTCGACCTTAGAAATATCTATTTCATATTTTGGTTTTATGCTGCAAAAAAAGGGGGGGGGGGAAGGAAAAGAAAAAGAAGCTGGTGAGAAAGGACTTATTTCAGTTGCTGACAAGACTTGATGACAAGAACTGGAATATGCTACAGGACGAAACAGATAATTTTGAGAAATAAGGTCTAAGAAATTCATTAGTTGTACAGTGCAGGCCAAAGAGGAAGATAATACACTTAGGAACTGCTATCAAAATTTTCTGCTTTAATTAAGGTTATCATCAGTTAGAACTCAAAGAGAAAGGCATGAACATTATGAAGGCACCATTTAGCAAGCACAAACTACCTTTGTGAAGTTTCTTTTAAGTACATTTCTAGCCTTTGAATTGCTTAGAGTGTATGAAAATGTGACTCTCCAGTGCCTATAAATCAGAATAATTCTTTTTTAATATCTCATTTTCTTTTTGGTGCTTCATTCATGTGTCACAACCTTTATATGTTGATTGTGAAGTTAATACATCCTTCCCTTCGTTAATTTCAATTTGGAAATTGAGACAAATATACTGTTAAGCAACTGAAGGGACAGAATTAAGAAGGCAGAAGGGAAAAAAAAAAAAAAAAAAAGGCAGAAAAGAGAGTAGCTAGAAAATCAGGTCTGCATTTTCACCCAGCCTGTATGAATCACATAAGAGTGATTCAAAAGAGTGAATGACTCAAGGAAGTGCAGGTCACTGCATTGTAATATTGCTTTCCTGTGAGCTCTGAATGCAAAATGGTTTTGGTTGCTGTGAGCTTGGACAGTTAAAGTGCTCCTCCAAGTTTTGAATTTTGCTTGCAGAAGGGATTTGAGTGTGTCTATTACATTCCTCACCAGCTATTTTGTTCTCAGTGTTGTAAAAAAAGCAGTACTTGTTGTTCTGATAAACTAAATGCTCTACAATTTAATTTTAAAGTTGCCCCCACAGCCAATCAAAAGCCTGTCCAAGTCATAATAAATATGAAGCAATAGAAGTGAAGTGCCTGGCTGTCATGGTTTAACCCCAGATGGCAAATAAGTACTACGCAGCTGTTTGCTCACTCGGGTCCTCCCAGTCTAGTGGGATGGGGAAGAGAATTGGAAAAAAGTAACCTGTGGGCTGAGATTAAAACAGTTTAATAATTGAAATAAAGTTAAATATAATAATAACAACAACAACAATAATAATGATGATGGAAAGGTATGTAACAGAAAGAAAGGGAGGAATAAAACCCAAGTAAACCAAGTGATGCACAACATAATTGCTCGCCACCTGCTGACTGGTGTTCAGCCAGTCCCCGTGCAGCAATCGAGTAACAATTAAAACATCGGTGTGTTTCCAACATTATTCTCATCCTGAATCCAAAAGAGCACCATACTAGCTACTAAGAATAAAATTAACTCTATCCCAGCTGAAATCAGGCCACTGGTGTTCCTCTGTCAGTCCAATTCTCCAGCTTGACATGGGTCCTTCACCTGTTTTTACTGGGTTTGGCAACTGTGTGAAAAGCAAACTGGATGCTTTCAGCTGGATGGGGTCAGTGGTGCTGGACCAGCAGCAGGCACAAGAGCTGGCAGCAGCACTGCCCCACTGCGCCGCTGATGGACCCTGCGTGAGTGTGTACCCGTGTGACTCACAAGAATGAGGGTCAGAGGCAGAGGAGACTCTTTTTGGAGTAGGATTTCATGGCTCTGGGCTGGAGGAGCCAGACCCAGCACAGACACGCCAAACAGAGCCCTCTTCCCACGAGAAGCTGTGGTCAGACTGCCAATTCTTGCAAGTCACTGGACGCTCACCCTACACTAACAGAGGATGCTGCAGAAGCAAATGAAAACAGACAGAAAGCCAATCGATAGGAAGAAACTTTATTGGCATTTATTCTGAGGATTGTTTGGGCTGCCATAAAGCACGAGGCTTCTCTACACCTCTGACACACAGTTACCAAACTGTATCATGCACAGTTGACACCATCACAGAAGCAAAACCACGTAATTTTAGAGCCCTATCTATTTGGTTCATAACTTTATTTTTGGAACAAAATTAAAACTTTGTCAGCCTGAAAAGAGCACAATGAAACCAAAATCATTACTCTTTCCCTGCTTGGTGAAAGCTTTATGGCTCAAACAACATTTCTAATCCTTTATGTCCTGTCTCTATGATGCATCTAATGAATAATCTCCCTTTCTCCTCTATAATTCACTTGACAGCAAAATAATGGATTTTTAAAATCACACAATTTCTTAAGCAATGTTTTATCTCCCTCATTTCCATCCTCTTTTTGCAGTTAATGTCTCTTCTCTGTTTCCTTACCTTCTTTCCCCACCCAAATACCCCCTTGCCTCCCCAACACTGCCAATCAGCCATCCATCTGTCTCCACACAGTACTTTTGCTGGCAGCCTTGCTGCTTGCTCCAGCTTTTGCTCCTGAGACAGGACATACCTTCTCCAGAAATTCTGTCTGCAGGCAGAAACATGCAGCCTAATGGCACTGAGAAAAAAAAATTATATTAATTCTCAGTCTTCTGCAGCCCTGGTGTTCAGCAGAACTGAATACCTGCAGGGTATAGTGACCAGGAGTGAAGAGTAGTGCTAGAAGCTTAAAAGTGGGATATTCAAGTCTTCTCAGAGAACTGACAGCTTTCTACTGCTAAAGGTACTGGAGTAACTAAGAAATGGGGAATATGTTGGGGGGGGTTATGGGCCAGTTGCAGAGAGAACAATTTCTGTGAAGATTGCTTTTAATCAATCACTTGACAAAGTGTCCCAAGGATGAGCAAGATTTATTACCTTCACCTTGAGGCTGATACCTGGGTAGTCGTAGTTACCTGCAGCACGCGGATTTGTAACAGAGGCATTAAAAGGGCTGTATGATGCACTTCCGCTTCTCCACGGACGCCCCCT
>VWZG01008559.1:0-29434 GCA_013396735.1 Grallaria varia
GAATTATAGGGAAGCAATGGAACACTCAATCTAATTCCTGATCACAAAAGACCTGCACAGAGAGCAGCTTGCCGTCACCAGCCCAGAGAACACCAGGAGACAGCAAGGACTGGATAGGAGGTGTTCTCCTGTGCACAAGCCCTTCAGGTGGGCCATTTGGACACAGCTCTTGGAGCTATCAAGTATGTAACAGAGAAAATCAAAGAATCACGGAATATGCTGAGCTGGAAGGGACCCAGCAGGATCATCGGGTCCAGCTCCTGGGCCTGCACAGGACACCCCAACAATCACACCGTGTGCCTGAGAGCATTGTCCAAACACTTCTTGCACTGAGATGTGAATGAAGCATATGAGAAAATGAGTATGCGGGACCGAAGTCCGTTGTTTCTAAATAAATAGTATCTTCCAGTTCTTCAGTGTCTCACCCCAGGTTCTGTTTAATTCCTACACCTTCACGCTTCCTATGGAGAGCGGACAGTCGACCTGCTCACAGCAAGTTAGCGACCTGCTGCCAAAAGGGCAATCGAGACGACAAAGGAGCACTCACTCGGCAGGCGNTAAATGCCCCTGCTGTCACTACAGGGAGGCAGAATGTAGCCCTGGAGATAAGCAAAATAAGGCCACAAATAAAATATGGAGCAACCCTGACTAAGATAAATAGCAGCTGAAGTAATCAAGAATTATAGGGAAGCAATGGAACGCTTAAAGGAGCACTCACTCGGCAGGCGAACGCTTTGCCTGTGCGTCAGCGCTCCCGGCCCGCCCCAGGGCGGCCGAACGGGGCCGCTCCCGCCGGGTAAGGGCAGCGCCGCGCGGGGCGAGCTCTCGCGAGAGCGCCCATTGGCGGCGCGCGCGGGGCGGGGCAGGCGCGGCTTTGAACGGCGGCGGGTCCGGGACGGGCCGCGCCATGGGCACTGAGGGCCCCGCGGGGCCGGGCGGTGGCCGCCACCTCTCCAGCCCCACTCCGGCTGCTGGCCCGAGGCGCGTCGAGGTCCCCCGGCCGCCCTCCATCGAGGAGTTCACCATCGTGAAGCCCATCAGCCGCGGCGCCTTTGGGAAGGTGTACCTGGGCCGCAAGGCGGGCCGGCTCTATGCCGTGAAGGTGAGGGGTCGCCTCCGCTCCCGAGTAACTCCCGGGGGAACAGGTCGCCCCGGCGGGGCAGGGAGGCGCTGGGTCCCTGGCGTGAGCCCCCCGGCGCCGGGGGAGCCGCGGCCCCGGGGCTTCAGTCGGGGTCTCTGGTAACGACGGGTGCTTTTAGAGGTACCTGAAGTGTGGAGGGAGCTGCGCCAAACGCGCCGCCAAAGCGCTTCGCTTCACGCTGGTGAATAGCTGCCCTAACCGAGCACCCTCCGCTGCCACGGCTGCCCGGGGCTGAGAGCACGGCCTCTCCGAGGCATAAGGAGAGCAAGTCCTTAAAAACGTCCTTGCTCAGTATTCATTAAAAAAGCAAAGAAACAAAAGCCCTGTTGTGTTTTCTGTGTTGATACACAAAGGACTAAAATCTAGGCTTGTCAGTAGTGGAAACTTTACCAATGATTTTTGCGAGCTTGACTTGGGGGTTAAAAGGACTATGACAATCTGCGTGGTAGACAAAGAAAAGGAAATGCAGTAGTTATGCAAAATAGAGGTTGTTTTTCAGAGCTATATGTGTCTATTTGCACTATTTTGTTATAAGCATTATAAGAGATGAAAGCATTTGTGTAAATTCTTTATCATTACTGCAGTGAAGTCTTTGGCTAGTCCGTGGTTATGACATTTAACAGGTGCTAAATGTTTATTAAGGCCAATAGTTATTGGAAGTGTAACTCTGTGCATTCTAGGGATATCTTGGAATTTTTTTTTTGCATCTTCTTTGATCATAGCCATGGTAGCTGTGGGAACTAATTTTCTGCAGTTTAGGTGCTGCGTATAGAGTGGTTCAATTGCGTTATTTTAGTATAACTTAATGTCTTGTACTAGTTTATTGCATGTATTGTGACCTAAACGCTTTTGTGTAAAGCCTTTACCCTTACTTCGGAGAGACCTCTGGGTTGCTCAAACTGCTGAGTTTAATAGATGCTAAATTTTTTTAGATGGACCTTCTGCATAATTGTTGACTTTATCAAGTTTGAGCAGACCAAACCNGAAGTCAACAATTATGTAGAAGGTATCAAGTTTGAGCAGACCAAACCTTTTACAGCTGTGTTACATAGAGAATGGATAAATTAAACTTGCTTTATTATCACCATATATATCCATAAAAAAAAGATGGTGTAGGTGAGCGAGCTTCTAACATATGCCATACTTGCCTGAATACCTGTCAGCTGCGCTTCTGTGCATCTTCTATTCAGAGTTAACATTGTCTGAACTTATCATATAGTAGAGTAATTCAGTACAGGCATTGGAGCCTAAACCACTGATAAGCTCACTGTTTCTTTGTGGTGAGTTGTATGCCTTTGAAGTATCTTCCCAAAGAAATAAATATTTTTGGATGACGTTATTGCATATTTTAAATTAAGAAAAAGTTTGCTTGCTCTCTCTGCCAAGTTAAGAGTTTGAGGCTGAAGAATCAGTCTTGCACTTGAGGATACCAAGATGGGATGGCCTACTGCTGCACTCTGTTTTCAGTCTCGGGTCATATAGCTCAGCTTCTGAAGAGTTGGAAAGACTTGGTCAGCAAATGCCTAAGTGTTGAACACTTTTTCATGGTTCTGAGTTGTGTACTGTGGATAAGAGGGTTAATTCAGTGCAGCTTAATGTCACATACAGCCTAGCCACTTACCTTCTGATGTGTGCAATTGCAGTAAATCTTGGTAGTGTGGTTTCCATTCAGGACTGAACTAGGAAAACAGTGGAAATGGTTGTCTGATAACCTGTTGTTCAACATTCTCTCTGTATATGAAGCTATGGATCTGTTTTATGTGTATGCAAGTTTTAGGTATATAGAGAAATTTATTGACTGAAGGACTGTAAGTTGATCAAATAAAAGAATGTTTCTCTACTTGAATTTGTTTTGTTTTTTAGGTGATGAAAAAAGCAGATATGATCAACAAAAACATGGTTCACCAGGTCCAAGCAGAGAGGGATGCATTGGCTCTCAGTAAAAGTCCTTTCATTGTGCACTTATACTACTCACTTCAATCAGCTAATAACATCTATTTAGTGAGTAAAAAAATGTCTGTGGTGTTTTATGATAGTCTTGAAAGTGAGGTGTGAGCTGGAGTGATAAAACATATTTTTATGGTAGTGAGTGGGTATTCCTTAGTCATTTTTACTTTCTTCTTTCTCAGAATGGTTCAATAAGTATAATATTTCTCTTCCCCAGTACCTTTTCACCCACATTCCCCTTTTGTACAGAAGCTTTTCTAATAGCTAATGTGTCTTAAAAATACATAGCAATCTTAGGGAAAACAAGACATGATTCTCTTCAAGCAGAATCCAAATAACTGGAAGACACTCTGTGGCTCAGCTTAAAGGAAATCTGTTTTATTTGTTGCACATGCTCAAAACTCATTATGGTTGTTGGCCTAGATGCCAAGAAGATAACTGAATGGCAAAACTGTCTGTGGAGCACGGTAGAATTTGTGTGTGGGTTTATATACTGCCTCCACATACTGTCCTATGGATTCAGGCTGTCTGCAAAGGGTCTGGCATATTTTGTCTGGGTTGCTGTGAGTGCGTACAGAGAACAGCTTGATGAAATTCTGAGGCGAGGTTGCTATGCACTCCTCCTACAATTCATTTCAAGTGTAAACAAAGGCTCCTTTTGCTGGAATCTCTGAACTGCTGCATGGAGTAGAGGACTTCAGAGTGAAGGATGTGTGAAGGAGCTGCTAGTCACGTCTGTGAGTGTGCGTGTATATGCATATATATGCTATTGTATATCGGACTTGAAGTAGTGGTGAGATTTCCTGACCAAGACCCCATAAATGCATTGTTGTCTCCCAAGAGTGGGTTTCTTAAGCCCTGCTGTCTTTTATCTTGAATATGACATGGGCCATAATAAGGTGTCTGTGTGCATAATGTTTTTTGGGGGGGGGTGTGTATTCTTTTTAGACACTGTCTTAACTGCACAGTAGTTCTCCCTCTATACGTTTCTGGCAATTTGTCCTTATTTCACAAGGCTGAGGTCTGAATTTAGTGTTGTGTGTAACTACTTGCCGAATCAAGTCATTGGAATACATTGATTTGTATAGAACAGATTATTAGTGGTCTTTGGCTTCTGGCCTTCAGTTTCACAGGAGTGCTTTGCATTTCATTTTATATAATATAGGAATTTTTCTGTAGTCAGCTCTCATATAACTATTGTAGTCAGCTTTTAAATTAACTTCTGAGAGTAGCCTAGGAAAATAAAATAGGTTAATGGTCTATTAAAAGAAAATGTTTCATGTTCTGTCATTTGAAGCTTTAATTATTTCATCCATGTGAAAAGTATTGTGTGGGAGGTGAAGTTTGTACAAGGTTCTGGTCCTTGAAAATAATACTTTTCTGTGGATGAAAGCTATTTTGTATTTTGTTACTTGCAAATTTGAAATGCTTTTTGAATTTTAAATGGTTGAATGGCAGGTGATGGAGTACCTTATTGGTGGAGACGTCAAATCTCTTCTCCATATTTATGGATATTTTGATGAAGAAATGGCTGTTAAGTATGTTTCTGAAGCAGCATTGGCCCTTGACTATCTTCACAGGCATGGGATAATCCACAGGTAAAACGTTCCTCCCCCCCTTCCAAATAAGTGTTTAGGAGTTTGGTTTTTTTTAATTTCTTTCCTCTATCACATAAACAATCACCATTTTATTGTAGCAGCTGCCACAGCTACCTCATTTGCTAGAGCTTCTGGAAGCTCTCTTTGCATGTGTGCACTGCAGCAATGTCACAAAACAGGGCCTAAAATAAAATCACTGTGTGCTTAGTAGACAGATACACACTGCTCTCCCCTGCCTGTGTGCTCTTTCCCTGTCCAGGGGTGTATTAGCAGCTGTGTGTTAGTTCAGGAACCCTCTGGGTACTGCAAACATGTAACTGTGGGACAAAGAGACACTGACTACCCGAATACTCGCCCTGGGGTGAGAGTTCTTTTTGCACTCAGTAGTGCTATAGAGAACACATGTGGAGACTTTCAGTAGAGGTTTGCTTGTCACTTGTAGGAGCTGCACACTAGCAAATGTTATAATGGTGGTAATGGGGAAGAACTCTTGTTAAAGCTGCTGAAACACAAAATGTGCAACTCTTGGTGACATGCATGGAGGTTTTTACAAGGCCTGAGCTGTTTATACCATGTTCAGTGCTAGATATTTAATTGTTTTGGTGTATTTCTCTAATTGGAATCTTCTGCTGGCTGAGATGTTACTGAGAAACACCTATAACCAATGTTTTGTATTGTTTCTGGTCAGTTAACTTTCTTAGTGTTGCTCAGCGGTCTTTTTGCTGACTTCAACTACATTCCTGTTTTCAGGGATCTGAAGCCAGACAACATGCTGATTTCTAATCAGGGCCATATAAAGCTGACAGACTTTGGGCTTTCCAGGGTTACTCTGAACAGAGGTAAGAGTTGTCTGTATACTTTTTGTTGTATTGGAATGTATTTTTAAGTCACACTTCTGTGTTCTTGAATGTTTCGCATCCCTGTGTAGGGCAGCTTTCAATTAAGTAAGTGCGAATATTGCACAAATATCCAATTTCTGGTAGGCAGGTACCAATGAGCTACATGCTAGTAAGGGGTCTGCTCTCTGCATTGCACTTCAGGAGGTAAAATGTTTATTCTCTGGGACAAGGTTATATGAAATATGGTCTAGAGCAGTTTCCCTTGAGGGGTATGGATATCAATGTTTTCTGAAGTTCGTGGAGAGAATTCAGTGGGTCAGTGCATAGCTCTGTCTTTCTTGATGTTTCTCTGACTACTTCTGTCCTTCAGTTTGTTTCTCACTCAGTTTGTTTCAGTTTGTTTGTATGTACTAATTTCCCAGAAATTAGCCGGGGCATTCCTGGCATTAATATGAGGGACAGGGAGAGTTGCTGTGTCCATAACAGAAGATGACTGTCTGGCACAGGCAATAGGCTGCAGGTCTTAAGGTGAAAAGCCAGTTTCTGAACTAGTTTGCTCCTCCATCCCCTTAGCCAGATTGTCCGAACTTATGCCGCACAGAACCAGTGCAGGTTTTTTTGAGACAGCTGCTGATGAGTACATCCTTGTTATGTAGTTAAAGGAATGCAGAAATTCAGAGTTGTCTGTGGTGTTTCTGATTCATGCTTTTAAGAATATGGAAGAAAATCCTAACTATCCTGTATTTTCTATAATATACTGCTCTAACTGATGTTCTAATGGGACAGCTTATTGTGTCTATTGAATTTTCACCTATGAAAGATTCTTCTGTAGCTTTTTTGAGATGTCTTTTGAAGAAATGGTAGGCTTTGAATTCAAATCTGCCATCCTAGTCCATGGGCTATAGGCTGCCTAAACACAAAGCTGGTATCAAGTTAGAGAATGTAGCACTTCCAGCACAGTAGGTTGGAAAAGAATTTGCACCTTTACAATTTCTGTATGTATAAACTATAATGTTATGATGGGTGTACAGGAAGAGACAGCTTGTGCCATGCAAGAATGTATGGGTACATCTTCAATTGGATTTGGTGGCTTCTTTTGTATATTTGTTGAGTGTATGACTTTCTTTTTCCTCTTGATAAAACTCTAGTAAGTGTCTGCAACTTTGCAATTTTTTTAATAGCAAAATGAAAACCTGACGTGGATTTTTTTTTTTGTCTGTAGAGATAAATATGATAGATATCCTTACTACACCATCAATGGCAAAGCCAAAACAAGACTACTCGCGTACTCCAGGACAATTATTGTCTCTTATCAGTTCTCTAGGCTTTGTAAGTAATTTTTGCTGCCTTTGAAGCACTTAATTCTTTTATTAAATTGAATATAGAAGTGAAATTATCAGCATGATAAGGCTGTTCTTGCATCTCTTCTACCAGCTGGTACAATGACTTGTTATACACTTCCAGTACTTTAAAGTTCTTAAGTGTTACCTTGGACTGTATTTTGATTTGCTGACTGTCAGTTGTGCTTCAAAAAGTCTGGTAAATGGGCATGGGCAAACTCCAATGCAAACGTAATAACAAACACATGGAATTGTGCTCTCAGTCCTGGATTGAGAGTGTTTGTTTAGACACCATTTATTTTTAACTATGCTTTTTCCTCCTTGTTAGTATACTCCTGTTGGAATGAAAATGCCAGGGCACAATTCAAGTCATTCATCTGACAGTTTGCATGGAGTGGTTTCTCCCTTACCTATGGTCCAAAAGGAAAATACCCCTCTTTCAACTAAATTATTCAAAACACGTGAGTATACCAAGCCTTGTGCTGAGGGAGTACTCTGTAAGGTTGTGATCATTTAATTTTATGTAAGTAGTTTGGACCCACTTCATAAAAGGTGTACTACTGTCAGTATCTTGCCGTCTGCTATTCCTCCAGTGCTTTATGTCTGACATGTTTTCACCTGTGCTACTTATGTTATCTTCTGATGGTTTTTGGGGGATTTTTTTGAAATCACCACCATGGAATTCAATACCATCCTTTAACTCTTTACAAAAAGTGTCAGTTCTTGATGTAATTTCATTGAAAATTATTTAATATAGCAATGTGTGCTTTCCTTTAAATTCTTATCTTGCTACTTTTCTCATTTCTAACCTGAAATGAGAAAGAAGGTGACTGTGCTGCTAAGATTAATATTGCTTTTACATTCTTGGCAAGTCCCTAATTGAAAAAAAGTGTAAATTTACTAGGCAGAAAAGATGTCAAGAGAAGTTATATTGTCATGGAAAGCTTTTTATAACTTCCTTTAATGTGAAAGCTTGACATAGTGTGAAGCTGGTCAGTATACATTGCCTATTTGTATCAACATCTGAGGTTTTTTTTTTTCTCTCAAGATTTTGATAATTCTCAATTAACGCCTGTGATGCCAGCAAGAAATTTAACTCCTACCCTGCTTCAGTCAAGAAAAAGGTTTGGTACTTACAGTGCTAGTAGTGAGTCACACACATGCCTGTCCGGTGTGGAATCAGAATGTTGCAGCAGCCCAACGTGGGAGAAAGACGTAGAGGTCAGGACTATTTCATCTTTCCACTATAAATTAAACTTTGTACTTGTGTATGCAGTGTTGCAAATCTCTACTTACTTATGCTTATTTCAAGTGTAGAGAAGGAGCAGAGGCTGTAATTCTTGTTGAGTAGGATTTTGGATCAAACTGATAGAATTTTTTCTTCCAACAAATACTAGTCCTGTGTAACATAACAGGAAAAGCAGATGCTAGAGCCTGCAGCAAGGGAGTGAAAGAGAAGGCTTCTACTGGCTATCACTGGTTTGTGGCCTCTACAGGGTGGGTGGTGGTGGGAGCACTGGCTATTTGCAAGTTGACCTTTTCCCTATAACTTTACTTGCTTAGTATGCAGACAAAAGAATTTCTTTAAAAGACAGAACTTGGGAAAATAATAAAGAAAATACCCGTAAAACTTCTACTGGCTGTTAAAACAAAAGAGATAAAGGTTTTTATTACTAAAGGGTTTTGTATCAACTAACCTAACACCGGTAATTGTAGCTGATACAAGGTACTTTCTTCTATTTTAAACTGTTAATGAAATTCTCTGCAAATACAGACCTAAAAGAAAATAATGCTTTGCTATGTAGTCTTTATAAAGACTTATAAATTAATTTAAATCTGTCTGTTTCTCAAGGCTTTGGGTTTATTATTGTTATCAAAATATTAATAAAGATTTTCCTTTTGTCATCTCTGAATTGTAATATGCCCCAGGGCAGTATGATGGATTTCTTTGTGTTAGGCTTTATTGAAAACTGAAAACTTCTGTAGCTTAACTTCTTAACCTAAAATCACAAATACAACTTCAGTTGCTGTATTTTTTCATCCTTAGGCATTTAAAAATACTGTATTTTCTATTATTCTAGCAAATGTATTTTATGTTCATAAGAAAAGTCAAATTATCCAATTATCCTTAATTTGGTTTTTACTTTTTTTATTTTAAGTATTATGTCATATTTGTCACTAGTAGTGACAAATGCAAATCTGCATTTCATTAAAGAAAAATCAAGTATTTCAAAAGACACATTTCTATAGTGCTGTAATCCTATTTTTCTTGATACTTAAAGCTTAATATGGTCATTTCCAGCAATGTACAGATGAACCTGGTTCTGCAACATGCAAAACAAGTAACAGTGCGTCAGCTCTCCCTTCAAATGTTGAGTTACCAAATAGCAAAGGTAATGAAGCGTTAAAGAAAAAAGAACTGGAGTCTGCTATTTCTCCCATTGTCAGCAATGATTCTGGCTGTAGGCAAAAGTTGGGAAGTGAACATTTGGATATAGCAGATACTCCTGTGACCACGCTGGATGTGAAAGGCATAGGAAGAAAACGTATTTCTGAAAATAAGACTTGGGAAGGAAAAGTCATTGTAAGTAAAAGAGAGGTAACTAATGAAACAGCAGAAACTTCCAGTCCAAAACAGTCATCTTCAAGGCAGAATGAGCCTTTCAAAGAGGAAGAAATTTTTGAAAAACCAGGTGTAAAAAGAAGCTTTGAATTGGTTGACACTAGTCCTTGTCAAGAACTTAACTATGTTAAGAAAAGCAATGCCGAGTATAAACGTGGCTGTCAGATCTCAGAATTTCCAGCAAACAATAGGACAGGTTTGACAACAGAAATGAAATCCTTCACACTCTGTAATGATGGATGCCTATGTGAAACCTGCAAAACTGAGGAAGAAGTTAAGAGTTCTATTAGTAATCAACAAACAGTAGAAAGATCACTTTCTCCAATAATAGCCAAAAATCTTCTGTGTGATCTGGATGCAGACTACAGAAGGGATGATGAAAAGGAGTACATGAACTCGAGTTTTTTAGATACTGATGATGAAAAGCCTTTAGGAGTCCTCTGTGCAGATTCTGATGTATTTACTGAAATGTCTGTTCCAGAAAGCCATTTAGAAAAGCAGCTTTTAGATTTGGACAAGAGTGTTAAAGACCTCTCCTTTGAGGAGCCAAAACCTGAAGGTATGCTGATAACTTCACCGGAGTCTCGAGATGCCTCACAAAGTACAAAGGAAGCACATACAGTCCAGGACTGCAAGCTGTTACATCATGAAAAGGATCATGACCAGAAACATGGGGAAGGAGCTTACCTTAACACAGTATCTCCTCCTTCAGAGAAGATGATGGAAGCACTGAGTGTCTTTAAAAAAAATGCTGTTGTTTTTCGAAGTTATAGTAGTCCAATTAATATGTCCAACATATCTGAGCCATGTAGCATGGCTTCTTTAGATATAATGGATCTTTCTCCTGCTTGTAGTGGCTCTTACCCAACAGCTATCACTCCATCACAGAAAGGAAGACCGTATCAGCCCTATCAGGTAGGTAAGGAGACATGTGGAAACTTTGTGGATGTGTTGGACATGAGCAACTTGAAATTATTTCAATTGTAAATTGAGGGAAAACTCAAGTAGTTTGAGGTAGTCTGTCAAAGTGACCTCTGCTGACAGGCTTTCTCTTACTGTGGCCAAAATTATAATTTCTGTAAGAATTTAGCAATAACTATGTTCATTGGTTTGCCTGTGGCTCAAAATGCATTGGCTGTCGACCTCTTTGAGAAATCCATTGCTGTTACAGTGAATTGATAAAAACGTCTGTGCTATTTTATCTCATTCTACTTTTAGTGGTGTGGCGTTTCCTTTGAGCCATTACAGGTTTCCTGATGTAATGGGAAGTCTGATTATTTTTTTTCTTTTTTTAATCCTGCACCCCTCCCAAGACAGTCTGTTCAGCTGCTGGTAGCTGCCGTTGTACCCATTATTTTCCTTTG
The DNA here is from genome assembly GCA_013396735.1 of Grallaria varia. Classification (NCBI taxonomy): domain Eukaryota; kingdom Metazoa; phylum Chordata; class Aves; order Passeriformes; family Formicariidae; genus Grallaria; species Grallaria varia. The sequence continues at coordinate 10,853 of VWZG01008559.1, forward strand.
GGTTTTTTTTTATCCTGGAAAAAGTGATGATGTGATGTATACTTTCAGGTGGCAGTTACAAGCCTATTACAAAGACTGACATAAACAGTTATAGCTGCTGTGGATTTGACATTGGGGGAAGAACTTAAGGAAAAGCTGCTTGAAGAGTAGGCATCTTAACTCTGTGCTTCAAGATTGTTGAGATCAAGAATGGAAGCACATTTCACAAATACTTTTCAGGGAATTTTTTGTGACACGTTCTTGACATAAACTTGAGTATTAACTATTATATCCATTACTAAACCTGGAGATGGGATTTTTCTCAGCTGGTTTTCTTTGGCATCTGAAACCTTTTTTACATCGTTTAAGACACCTCGTCAGGGTGATGCTGGCACACCATATCGGACTCCAAAGAGCGTAAGAAGAGGAGCTGCCCCAGTAGAAGGTGAACGCATCCTGGGGACCCCAGACTACCTGGCACCTGAGCTGCTTTTGACAAAGCCTCATGGTAAGATAAGCCAGCGATTTGTCACTACTTGAAAAGTGACATATTTACGTTTCTAGGTGTCTCTAGAACTGTAGACACTTCAAGTAATAAGCTGGTGCATTCTTCAAAAATAGTCAGTGCTTAGCTTTTGCCATTAACCATTACCTTCAGTGACTCTACAGTTTTTCTTGCTTTGGAACTCCAAATCACTAAATATTACTGGTGTTGTTGAGTTGCTTTTAAATGTAGTTTTAATCCTACATTAATCGTGTTACAAAACTATTTTATTTCTGTTTCTAACTTAGATTTAACATTGCCATCTATATTGTGGAGTTACTACCTAAGAAAAAAATGTGCATTCCTAGGCCTTCAGAGAATCATATGTGGTATTTGATGTTTGCCAAAAAAACCTAACAAATACAGTAACTGTAAATGTTCTTACTTTGTTGTCTTTTCATATGCAGGGACTCTGATCTCTTGTGAGTTTTCTATGTTCTGTGCAGGAATGAAGTGTTCAGCATAACTGAACAGTCAAAGTGTAACTAGATCACCATTTCCCAGAACATTGTTTGGGTGAACAATGTTTTTGTATAGAAAGCCATGTCCGATACGCACTCCACATAAAAATGTGTGATGCTCCCACACAGATTCTGGAAACATCAGTATCAGTGTGACTAAGCTATCAGTAATCACACATGTAAGCATATCCTTCAGAAGGAAAGTCAGCATTCTTAAAGAAATTGTGTAACAGGAGGTAAGCCAGAGACACTGTTTCTCATTCTTCTACTTTATGCAGTCAGTCTGATTTACTTTGTCTGTGGGCCAAGAAGGCTCAGATGCTGAAGGCCTTGCATTTCTGCTTCTTGCTTCAAATCATAGAGTCATAGAATAGCCTGAGTTGGAAGGGACCCACAGGGGTCATAGAGTCCAATTCCTGGCCCTGCCCAGGACAGCCCAACAATCACACTGTGTGCCTGAGAGCACTGTCTAAACACTTTTGAACTCTGTCAGGCTTGGCACTGTGACCACTTCCCTGGGGAGCCTCTTCTAGTGCCCAGCCACCCTCCGGGTGAAACACTTTTTCCTGATACCCCGCATAAACCTCCCCTGACACGACTTCATGTCATTCCTTGGGTTCCATTTAGCAGAGATATGGTGGTAGCTAATATCAGTTTAGTTAAACTTCGTGTAGGAAAAATTGCTGCTGAAACCTGTGTTACTACATTGTTCAGAGTTGTGATCTTATTAGACTTTGACTGGAGCTGGGAGTGTTTTATCGGACATCCAAGTACTCTAACAAGCATGGGTGTGATCTCACTGCTTCCATGTGCTTAGCTTGGTGGAACACTCTTACTGCTGCTAAAAGTGCATTAGATTACTAGTTAAACATTTTGGTTTTCAGCATTTCGAAACTTAACAGTAGTCCTTGTGAAATGACTCAAAATACTTGTTTTCTGAACTCACAGGTGTCTTAATTTTTTTTAATGCAAGAAAGCCAAGATCTATTAGACTTACCTTTCAAAGACAAATTTTTACAGCATCTGTTCTTTATACGGTGGAGCGGGCGTGTCTTGAAGATGCAGAAAGCTTAGAATGCATGCAGTGGTGTCTGGTATTGCTTTGCTGGCTTGTTTTTATGTAGATTAATTGGCAAAAAAAAACCCTCCCTGCAATGTGGAAAGCCAAAACTATTTAATAACAAAGGTGAGATAGCTAGGAACTACACATTGCCATTGCCCAAAGCAATTCCAGCTTCTTGTGTGGTGGCTCATCTCTGCAAGTTGTCTTCAAGATGTTCACATGAATTTAGGCAAATGAAAATTAAGTTCAATAGCTTGAATTCTTGAAGTTTTCTCAAAGACCTGAGGAAGATATAGGCTACAACATGGAGCACTCATCCAGGTCATTAGGCAACTGCTTCTTGTTACAAAACAATCTCTTGGAGGAGTCAGCTTCTGGATTCTGATGAGAGTTGATAATTAGATTAAGAGCCTCCTTGCTTTTATCAGTAAACCCCAGTGTTATCTATAATGAATAAGGAGCAGAGTAGCTTTAAAATGCATTTTTAATCTGCATGACTATTAAATACAACTTATTTTGCCTTTTCCTTAGTTTTCAAAAAAATTGTAGAATTTAAACAGTCTTCAATTTCTGCCATGGCTAGTCTTCAAGTCTTTGCAAATACCATTTTGTGTGAACGTAACGACCTGGGTTTCTCTTATTAGGTTCTGCTGTAGACTGGTGGGCCCTTGGAGTTTGTCTGTTTGAGTTTCTAACTGGAATTCCACCTTTTAATGATGAAACACCAGCACAAGTTTTCCAAAATATTTTGCAACGAGGTAATGTGTTTCAGTGATCAGGGTAAGTATGTATTTCCAACATTTGTTTTATGGTTTGAGTAACCAACTCATCTGCATCTTTGTCTGTAGATATTCCCTGGCCTGAGGGTGAAGAAAAGCTGTCTGATAATGCCCAAAATGCAATAGATATTCTTCTAACAATTGACACTACTAAGAGAGCTGGACTGAAGGGTTAGTATTAAAATTGTGTTCTTTGCAACTAATTTCAAATTTCGAAGTGGTGATCTCCTTCTCCTGAAACTGTAGGCTAATAAACATCAATGCCTAATTAGGTTCCCTGTATAGTATCACAACATTTAATAAGTTGTGGTATTTTCTGTATTTCTTACGGAATTTTACCCTTTTGAGTGAGGAGGTTTCAGGAGTGGGCTGTTGCTTGGGGTTTTTTATCATTGAACTTGTCTTGCTTTAAGGCTGTTTTGCTTTGCATGTTTAGTGTTTGACATCTGGCATACCAAAGGTCTCTCTTATCTAGTGGGTATTTGGAGTTTTTAACCTAAATGATTTTGAGAACCTTGGTTAAAAGCCTATTTTGGCTCTAATTTGGGAGAGAATCCTCCTACAGCAGTTAATTCAAGGGAGTTGTTACTTAGGAATCAGCCTGTCTTTGCTGAATGCATAGGGGAACACTGAATTGGACAATATATGCTACACAAAGTCTACATGTATTTTTTTTTTTTCTCCCTTTTAGAAGCACTTAGTCGGTGTTAACAACAACAAATGTTTATGTTGTATTTGAAAAAAATTGATAACATGAAGGAAGCTTAGAGTGAGACATTTTGGAAATAGATGAAGAAATGTTATGAAAAAACTGCCCCAGAAATCACTGTGGAAGGAAATTACTATGGAAATGCTTGCCCATAGATGAAGAGCTAGAAGCTAAAACCAAGCCGAATCAAATTAGAGAATGCATATGAGTATTAATGATCATGATGTCAGCACAAAATTCTGTGGCTTTGTCTCCCAAAAAGCAATTTGAAGGTGTTCTAGTTAAATGCAAGTTGTCTTTTTCTTCCTAGATTTTAGAGTGAAATCTAAGTATTTGTCAAGGGTAGAAATTTGAAGTAGATTACATAATGATTTCTTCCAGTCTAAAGTTCTTGGAAATTCTTTGTCAAGACTATAACTGTATCTGATCTTTCTCCAGTTTACAGGCCACTGAAGTGAAACTGGATGAGTAGGTTTCAGGACAACCATTAAGTTTTTCTCATTGTACCTAGGTTTCCATTGCAGTCATCTTCTCTCCCCTCCCCAAAACACATGCTCTCCATTTTTACTGCTATTGCATGAAGCCTTATGTACTGCAAAACCCCAGTTACATCATGTCCTGCTGCTGTGCTTCTGAGAGTTCAATCTTTCCAGATAAAAGCAGCTTTAAAGCAGCTTTTGGCAGACAAAACTGGTATCTGGTGTTTGGTTTTTGCTCCTCTCTTCAGTCACATAGGCAGGAGCTGAGTGCCAGCTGTGGTACACATTAGTATCTTGGGAAGAGACAAGGAAGTCTGGTTTTATCTTTCTGTCCAGAGGCAGCTTTTGGTGCATGAGAAAGTTCTGCTTTAAAGAACAACCTACAGTTCTGAGGTAATGGATCTGTGCAGTGCTCGTCTGCTTAGGTAGCTGCTGAAGCTAGTGGAAGGAGTTAAAAGACTAACTCTGATTTAACGCTTTTTGTCAAAAAGAAATTTTTAATAATCCGTTGTATTACTTGTTCAGGAAAAGCAGGAATAATAAATGTTAATGTCTTACTGTCTGTCAGCTAAAAGCCTGTGGTATGTGCTTAGATTTAAAGTTTGTAGTGGGTGTCTTGGTTAAACTTCCACCTCCTTCCAAATGTGATTTCTTAAATTTTTTTCACCTGTCCTGTTTTTGCTATTTGCTTTTGATTTTTGTGGTGCAGTTGATTTTAAAATAGGGTTTTATCCCAGTTGGATGAAAAGGTGTTTTCTTGGATTGAATCAAAGTAGCAAAACCACTTTTATCAGGGAGTGGCATTTCTAAGTTATTCAGAAGACACATCACACTCTGCATGCCAGGAGGTCACCTTGTGGTCAGAATGGACAGGGCAAGGGAGTTCTCCTTGAGTCAGAAAGTCTGGCAGCTTGGTTAGTTATCTCAGCTTTGGGCTGGGAAAGAGAAATCTGGTGGTCTGTGGTGAATTTACCCTAAGGGTGTTTAGACTTTGGTGTCTGGTGGTAGGCCAAAGGGGACTGTTCAAAGCAGAGGAGGTGTAATCAAATCCATGAGATAGCAAAAGGAAGGCGACCTGGAGTAGAGGAGGGTGGGAGTGACTCCCACATCTCTGCTCAGCACGGAACTTTAGCAAAATTAGAAACATCACTTCCAAGTCTGCTTAGAATTTCTGTGGTGCCCCGGCATGAGAAATGTCTCTGGGGCATCTCTGATCCACTCTGTGTGGAACAGGTTCCCCAGACAGGGGAAGGCAGCTAATTGGCAGGACAGCAGTTTGATCCCACTGAAGTTGGGGATAATCAAAGCCCAACTGCAGTTTGCACTTCTATGAATTTCTGAAAAGTAGTATAGAGCAAATCTAGTGACAAAGTGCCAGTGGGGCTTGGACATGAGGAAGTTTATAATGCTTACATAAACCTCTGTTTCAGAGCTGAAGCATCACCGCCTCTTTCACGGTGTGGACTGGGAGAATCTACAGAATCAAACTATGCCGTTTATACCTCAGCCAGATGATGAAACTGATACCTCTTACTTTGAAGCAAGGAATAATGCTCAGCACCTGACTGTGTCTGGATTTAGCTTATAGCATCCAGAGAAGTGAACGTTCACCATGGTTTTGCACACTTAGAGGTTGTCTGGTAACACTAGTTTGGTCCTAACTAAGTTTCCTTGCCAAATTGAGTGTGTTTAGATGACCAATCTTTTTATTATAGTCTCCTTTATTTTAAAGAGAAACTACTGTATGAAACCGGTATCAAGTGCCTCCGTGCACTCAGTGCACCTTACTAAGAGACCAGAGCATTGCATTTCTTGGAGCTGATAACTTGGCAATGATGGGGCTTTTTCATAGCAATGAGTAATTCCAGTTAGTAGGTGTGATGTTATTTCCTAGCTAAACATACTAGGGAAAGGACAAAAATGCATACTAACTGTATCCAATTAAAACTTACCAATTGGTGGTTTAGGGTGATGACAGACTGAGTTGGGAGTGGTCCTGTAATTCTGTTAAACAAATCCTCTGCTCAGATTGTTGCATTGTAACCACTTGGGCTGTAGGAAGTTGGATCGAACATACATTTAGCAGTTCCTAGTTTTACATCAAAAACATCCAGTGTGTGTTCTCACTCATGTCAGATGTCAGCTAACAGGTGATTTGTTTCATAACAAGTGAAGCAGTATTTGTACTGAAGCTGCTCTATACTAAAGACTATAATGTATTGCAAACTAACAGGCTGTTCCGTAAACTCACAACCAGAGCTTAGATTTTTATTAGAACATAAGATAGAAGTGTCTATTCAATATTACAAATCTGAATTAGGGGGAAGTATACTTCCCCCCTCTTTAAATGCAACACGGAACTTGTATCTGCTAGGTTTCAGAGGTTTATTTTTAGATAATCATGTTTAAAGAATCAGTATTTTTGTTGCATAGGTATCTTACTCTGCTAACTTGATAAAGACTTTAATATTTCAGGTTTGTACTTGTTGTATAAAGGTCACTTGCACTAAATGGTAGTGCCAGCCAAGGGACATGTGCCAGAAGCTGAGGATTTTGCTAGTGACTTCTGCCAAGTGGCTTTTGGTTGCATGAACTGACCCTTTTTGTAGCAGTAGTGAGTTGTCCCTTCATTACCCTGCTTCCTGGAAGACAAGATTTATTGATGGATGCTGAGCAAACAGTGTCTGCTAGGCTTCCTCCTGTCCCCTCAGGTTGCTGTGGAAGGAAGGGGAATTGTGAAGAAAAAGGAAGTTTCCTAGAAAAATCTAAAGAGAGAGCTGGTTCTTAACAGATCAGAATGACCAATCCCAGCTCCAGGTGTGGTAACTCAAACATGTGAAACACAATCTTGGCAAGTTGCAAAACATACAGTGACTCTCTCTCCTTTTGCTAAGGATTGCAGTTTCAGAAGACTTCTAAATTGTTCAGTCTCTCTGAAATTGTTACATGAAAAAGGTGCAAACAGATTAACACACCACTGAAGGGGTGTCCAGACAAGATCCTCTGAATGTGATGAGAAGTTCTTTCGGGGTTTTCCTGTGTACAAGTGGAATATATAAACTGGGGCAGCAGGGATACCTTAAGTTATGTAATTACTGGTGTTTTATGCAATTTATTCTTCCATTTTTGATAATCTGGTTTACGGAAGTGAGTCTTACAAGAATGGACTACAGTTACATGTTGAGGAAATAATATAAATGGAATGCCACAACAGCTCTGTCTTCTGTGCTTTACGAAGGGTTACGCCTGTCCCCATTTTGCAGTGTAACATATTCCTGTCAGGCTGGATAAAACTTGTTGCAGTGGTATGATCTTTTAAAGATAACCTCTAATCCTTTGTTCTTAATCAGCCACAATGGTCAAATAAGCTTCTCTAATAACCTTATTCTAAAAGAAAATTGTGGGGTTTCTGCAGTTGATTAATGCAATACAAAAACATAGATTCTGTAAAAACAGTAAATAGGCCAACAGACAAATCCAGATGTTTAATATGAAGTTCCCACTATGCTGGTGTCCCAAACTCAAATTCTGCACAATTAGCACTGAAGATGTGCAATACCCTGTTCTCTGCAGCATCTTGCATTTATCCTGATCATAGCAAAATGGAGTTTTCACATGTTGATTGTTGAGGTTTGTGGTATGGCTTTGTTGTGGGATGCGATGGTTAGTGGCTTTTTAGCTTTATTGTTCAACATGGAATTCCTTGTCAACTCTTAACTCCATTGGGTTTGCCCCCTTGTTGCTTGACTTGAAATGCTACAGGTAAAAGTACTGAAAGCTCTAATGTAGTAGCTGGAAGAGATTTAAAGTTTATTCTCATTAGTAATTATAATTGAGTAAGCTGGCAAAAGCTTCTGATCCTTAAGAAGCTGTGGAATATCACTTGGCAAGTACTCCAGCTGTTCCATGGTGCTTCCTGAAGGCCTAAACTCTGTGCACAACCCTCTGCAGCTTCCTCTTATCTTGGGAGACAGTTTATCCGCCATTAGCACAGGTCTGTCCATCTGTGAACTACGGCAGAGATCAGTAAGTGTCATGCTTTGTTATGCAGAAATAGCAGTCTTGGACAGTTACTCCTCACTTGCTGTTGGGCTCACCTGTACACTGTGCAAGATGCTGAAATGCTGCCCCATGTTGTTGAGCTAGGAGGTTCCAGTTTCAGCATGATCTGGCTTTACCTATGGTTACTCTTGCAGTAAAATGCATTCTTTTCCCTCAAAAAGAATTTACTTTGCACGCTTTTGTAAATATAAAAAATAAAATACTGTGGTGCTTCTGTATGTTGTTGTTCTTCTAACTGTGTTATACTTTTGTCCCTGCTGGGAATGTAGGAGATGGATTTTACACAAAGAAACCTTGTTTGCTACTACATCAGCAGAGTAATTTTGAGTAGGGAAATACTTAACTACTTTCTAGTAGAGTTCATGGCTCCCTAACCTGTGCCTGCAGTCTTTAGTACAAGCTACATTTGTGTACTTAATGGCAGGAGAGCAAAGTTCTGAGCGGGGCTGTCACTCCTGCTGCGAGTCTCCTCCTTTGTGGTAACTCGAATGACTCAAAAAAAGATGATGGCTCCATCTCCTCAGCACTTGCTCTGCTGCCACAGGACCAGAAGAAACAAGGCTCTGAACATGGAACGGCTGCACTGTGCACACACACCTGGCTCTGTTTTGGTTCTAACAGCTCCTAGTAGGTGGAATGTCTTTGACTGGTTTTACACAGAACAAACCCCTGCTTTTCAGATGAAGCTTGATTCACTGCAGGAAAACCAGCCTGATGTTTGCTTCAGAAGTGCAATGCTGAGCTTGGCCTAGCTGTTTCAGGGCTATGCAGAAGTGTTTTAATGGTTTCAGGGCTATGCAGAAGTGTTTTAATGGCCAGCCCTCTTGAGGGAGAGCACAGGGGTGAACAGCATACACCAGTTCTGAGCTCCAAGAATCTGCTTTATTCCACTTCCTCCACGTTCAAGCTGTGTCTCTTTGTACCTCGGCAAGTGATTAAAAAAACCATTTTCCCCTACCTTTAGGCTGAAATACCAGGTACTCAGGAATCCATTGCAGTTACTGTGAGTTTGAGACAGCCTTAGAGGCTGAGGTCCAGTTCTGAGTTACAAGTAAATTTTTACAGAAGTGATGTTTTGTATTACAAGGTTTAAGGTTGAGACTGATTGATGACACAGCCAGCAGGCTCTTCTGTACAGTTACAGCATCTACTGTACACCATTTAGTAAACATTAAGAAAGTTCAAGATAAAATACAAAATATTAAGGGATTGATTTATTGAAACATGAATAAATAACAAGGGTAGTACAAGCCCACCTTTATTTCAGGGGGAGTTAATAATTAAGTACCTTTGGGAATGTCTGTCCCATCTGTAAGAAAGGTTCTGAGCTGGGGGAGGCACTCTGGGGTGCTCTGTCCTGGCAGAAGACATGCTGCTTCAGGGGAGTTATTTTTCATGTGACCTTCAAGCTAGAGTATCCTTCCTGTATGGTTTATATCTTTTATGGTAAGAAGTCAATCACTCTAGGAACTTTAAGCTCAGGCACAACGACTTCAGGTCACAGCAGAACTTCAAACCTGAGTCTTCAGTCAGTCATGCCAAAAACTCAGCTCTTGCACATGAAACCACCTGATTGTTACAGCAGTCTTCAAAGAGGTTACAACCATTTTATTTAATTTTTATTTCTGCTTTACAATAAGAAAGTCAGAAGAGGGGAAAAGTAACTAAAAAGACCCTGCACATAACTAAAAAACAAGATCAAAATTTCTCTGGTAAAACAAACATTAAATTCTCTGATTACATTTTTATACAATATAGCTTGTATGAAAAATGTTTTCCAAACTATAAAAGATTTTCAGGAAGGACAAAAAAATCTTTCCTTAAAAATTATTTGCACTATATGGTCAGATGGAGAATGAAAGCACATCAATAATTGTGGAATTTTTGAAGATTCAGAGCTTAATCAGGGATTATGTTGTGGTATAATTTTTTATTGCAAAGTCTTAAGTCTTCTGTCAAATCTCATTTTAGTGCATTTGCCTTTTCCAGAGATTTAGACAACTTGTATATTTATTTTAAAATTAAGTGTAAAGCATGCTTTAGTCAAGCAAACTTAACAGGGTTGTAACTCTATCTGTATATTGGTTAATAAATACTCTTAGCAGGGGGGAAATATTAGCACCAAAATCAGCTGAAAAGTTTTGTTTTGAAAGTAGATAGATAGATGTGTAAGAGAGAAACACCAGTAGTGGTATTTTTCATGATGTGACTTGGGAAAAGTCCACAATGGATTAAATCTTATTTTAATCTAACATAAACTGACATCAGAGTGCACTGAGCTTTTTGAAAGCTTAGAGATAGACTTACAGAGCTACTTTTCATCTCATTTTAAAGCACCTTGTGCCTAAACTACGTATTTCAGTTAAAATAAGCTGTTGTCAACAAGAGTACAATTATCAAAAAAGATAAGGTGCAGCATCTTTATCCCTTGTACCACACAGTTTCCACACTTGTATTTGACAGTCCCCCTGTTATTAATGCCTCTAACTTTCAGAACATACACAAATTCCCCAATCTCCTTTACAATTTTACAGAGTAAGTGAAGGATTTCATTTCATTTCTGACCAATTTATTCCACTGTGGAATTTGCCCCACATTGGCTTAGCAGCAAAAATAACCAGTTGAATTCCTCAGAGCTATATTGTATTTTTCCAACAGCTTACAATGTATTGAATTCATACTTTTTTAGAGCTTTTACCAGGTATTATGTAATCCTGTGGAAGAACAGGCAAGGAAGTTGGAATTTTAAAATTCTATGTTAAAGTGACAGTTTTACATATTTTTCACTTTTACAGAGATGTTATTCTCTTCCTCAACTGACATCAGCAAGGCCAATAATTAGTGAAGGCCCATCCACAAGCACATTCCAAAATAATTGATGTTCATCTGTTTTTGAGGATGGAATTATTAACTTTATTTTATTTGTTACCTAGGAGCTGTGAATCATTCAAGTTTCAATAATATTAGTCCTTAAATGTTTAGCTCAAAGGTAGTACAAAATATTACTGCAACATAAGGAAGATCATCCCAGATTCTGAGATTCTATGAGAATTCAGAATTTCTTCGCTTTTCAGGGCTGTCTTCTCCTACAAGTCCTTAAGTGAAGTCATGAATTCTCAGTTCAGTTTTCTAGAAGAGGAACCAAATAAATTAGTTTAATGTACCTTCACATATGAGGCAAATTTTTGTCTAAACAAACAAATCAATTAAGGTTATTATGTGAATTATTTCCAATCCAATAAAACATAACATGGCTTCAAGACACCTGCAAATTTGCCCTTGTACACCAAGGAGTACAAAATTCACTAAGAATTACGAACTGCCAACTGAATTCCTCAGAACAGTCCCTGACCACATCACTCAGGGTGCTCCTGGCTCACAGCACAGCAACACTTGGGAGCTGTTTTTCCAGTGACTCCAGAAAATGTACAATTAGACAGTTCTGAAATCATGAGCTGAATCTAGACAACTCTCAATTACTATTAGAAATATATTTTTATCTGCAATCTGGTTTTAGGACCCTTAGGATTCTAATTTTCAAGCCTTCAGTGAAGGCTCCAGTATGAGTACCCAGACTCCCAGCAGTAGTTCCCCATAAAGGAACAGAAGGCAGGTTAAAAGGTGCTGTACAGTGTGGGGCTGAGAGAGCTGAGCTACCCCTGCCCAGGGACATGAGCTAAACACAAAGCTGTTGGTTACAGAAAGCCGTCCCTCCACAGTTCCATGGCACTTGCTCCACTGTGCAAAAATGTTCAGGAGTCATGGCTCCACAGCTGCAAGGTGAGAAAACCTCGCAGGGAACACAGGCTCTTGGTTTCTGCTCCAGGACAGTTCATCTACTTTTAAACCAGAAGTACACAGCCATGGTCAATATAGGCACCATGTACAGGTGTACCTTAACAGAGTACAAGCTGAAATGGGACAAAGGAGAAGGACTCATTTTGCAATGCGAAATTTCTCACTGACTGTATTTGATCAGCTTCCTACGCATTGCTAAAGGAGATGGAACTCCAGATGGGGAGGTGATGAAGAAGCAGGTAGTCCTTAAATTCTGGCTGTGGGTAGACTGCATCAGAAACAGAGGAAAGCTGAAGAACACATAAAAATTTTTAGTTGTTTCTGTTCTTGAAGTTCATCTCAAAACAATCCATGAATGAGTAAACAAAACACGGGGCTATGCTATCTCTGTGCCTGACGCTGGTATTACCATTAGTAAACTGTGCTACAAATCTTGGTGTCCAGAACTAAAAAAGAATGTTGAAAAACTGGAGCATTTGGAAAAGAGCCACCCGAATCATCCCAACAGTGGAAAACAAACTTTAAAATGAGATTCCAGTTGCTCCATTTGCTTTGTTTAAGGAAGAGATTACAAAATGACTTGGTGATAGCAATAAAGTATGCATGGAAAACACACCATGGGCTCTTTGTCTGTGGTAGAGACAGATCTAGGAAAATCCAATGAATGAAAACTGAAGCTAAACAAGTAAAAACTAAAAATAATGTACCATTTTTTAATTTATCTGACCTCTAAATCACTAGGACAGTGTATTAGAAAAATTGCTGGAAAGGGTGCTTTTTTAAAAACTGATTTCTGACTGAACCTGTGAATGGATTGAAGGTGCTACAGAGGTGAGAACAAGTATCAAAAAAGTGTGCAAGAGCAGCAACTGTTCAACCAGAGCGAGAGAACGTGGTCATACATGAGCAATTAGCAAAACACGAAAGTTCATAGGAGCTTCACGTAAGACACTGAATTGTGTTGATTTAAAACCTTTGTCATTGCTGATGAAATGGAAATCTCCATTTACGAGAAGAAAACATGAGCAAAATGTGCGTAACTGCCTGAAAGCCTCAGCAGTGCAATCTCTTGGTTTCATCAGACTGTGCAGTAACACCACTGCTCCCAAATGACAGCTCTGAGCCAGGGGAACTCCCTGGCAGACTTGCAGCCTTTGTGGGTGGTGTATTGTTTACAGTTCCATGGGCTGGGCCCAAAGAGGGATCAGTGACAGCAGTCTAATCAGACCTCAGTAATTAGCGGTGCGTACCAGGGGTCCATACTGTTTAACGCCTTTGGCAGTGATCTATGGGGCAGGGTGCACCCTCAGCAAGTCTGTAGATTACACAGAACTGGGAGTGGCTGATATGCCAGAGGGTGGTGCTGCAATCCAGAGGGACCACAACTGGCTGGAAAAATGGACTGACGGGAACCTCAAGAAGGACAACAAGGGGGAATGCCAAGTCCAGCACTTGGGGAGAAACAACCCCAGCCACCAGTACATGCTGGGGTCCACCCAACTGAGAAGCAGCTTGGCAGAAAAGGACTTGGGTGTCTGGGGAGGACACCATGTTAACCATGAGCCAGCAACATGCCCATGTAGCAAAGAAGGCCAGTAGCATTGCAGGCTGCATTATTCTCCCAGCAGGTTGAGGGAGGTGATCCTTCCCCTCTACTCAGCACTGGAGAGACCACACCTGGAGTGCAGTGTCTGCTTTTGGGTACAAGAGAATCATGGACAAACTGGAGAGAGTCCAACAAAGAGACACAAAAATGATTAAAGGACTGGAGGATCGCTGAGGAGAGTGAAACAAGGGCACAGGTTGCCCGGGGAGGTGGTGGTGTCTCCCTCCTTGGAGATATTCAAAAGCCGTCTGTACACAGTCCTGGGCAACCAGCTCCAGGTGTCCCTGGTTGAGCAGGGGGGTTGGATCAGATGAGCTGCAGACCCCCTTTCAACCTCAACCACTCTCTGTTTGACCATATGAGAGAAAACTATACCATGAATATTATGATACATCAAAAAGCTAAATCAAGTTTAGCCAATTCTCCTAAGATTTACACACATGCAAACTCTCTGCAGACCGACAGAGCTAAAAACCATAAAAGGTAAGAGCATATTAAGCTAACCAAGTCAGGTGTGAGGCTGAAGTAAGCAGACAGAAACTAGAGAACAATCACTTGATGTTCTGATGCTTAGAGCTGAGAAAAGGCAAGATGAGAGTACAACTGTCCTTCAGCTGAAGGAAGTCAAAGCAGATGTTAAAAAATGTCATAGTAAGGTGCTGGTAGATGTAAGTAAGAAACTGGTGACAGGTGGCACTCTACAAAGGATGTGATAGGAAAAAAATTCTCATGGCACAAGGGGACTGGGGAGTCTAAAAGAAATGAAAATGACTCAAGAGGGTAACAGGAGATGTCATGGAGATCCTTCCAAGCTATCCAGCCTCACCCACTTGTGTATGCTCACTGAAATTATTTATCCTGCATCACATTTCACAGATTTAACATAAATTGCCACATGTATAAAGTCAAATTAACCAATACTTTCTTACTCTGAGGAACTTCCATGGCGAAGAATTTTATGTCCTGTTAAATAACACAATATACTGTGTATTGGCTTAAACAGGTGAAACAAAGTGTATGTGTTCTACTGAATGCATGTATTTACCTTCGCTTTCTTTGAAGATATACATGTACCAACCACTGGGCAATAAACGGCCATACAACAGCAAAAGCTAAAATACCAGGAGGAATTTCAAAGGGCCACCATGATGGTTTCTAAGGAAAACAGAAAAAAATTCCAATCAGCAATCTCTGTGCACATATTGAATTCCACGTGTATACTTCTCAATCACGTCAAATGCTACAGTACCAAAGCAGAAAATAACAGTAAGACCAGAAGAAAAGATTAATCCATCAGGTAATTTCTTCAGACAGATAATTTTTTATCTCCTAGTCAATGAAGAGACAATACAAAAAGCATATACCAAAAGCATATAAAATATTCAAGTCATCTCTTTTCAGAGTTCACACTCTTTACAACTAGTAAAAAACAATATTTTACCTTGCCAGAGGAGTCAGGCTGGTAATTTGACTGTAGTGTTGCAGATTTTGCCTTTAAATACAAACAAAGTCTGATAAATATAAAAAAGGAAACTGCAATCAAAATTCTTCTGCTTTACAAAACAAGAACATGAGATTTTTCATCTTGTGAAGGCTTTGCAATCTGTATATACCACAGTCTCTAATGCACAGAACCCACCTCTATGCAACCCCCTTTTCACCACATACTTCTCACGTTTCCACTACTCTTTATAGCTTTTTTATCATGTCTGTGTCTTAGGAAATGAATCAGTGTCACTTACTGGACCTCTTTACAAGTTTTGAAGGCCCCCTTGCTCAACTTGTCATTGCAGCTTCCTCAAATCTGGTCCAGTCCCAGTTCTGACCCAGAGCAGAAATCCCAGCAGCTTAATTTGCATCATTACAGGTTTCAACACTACTATATACTATGGTCAAAAGCAACTGTTTGAGGCTGCCCTGAGCTATAGCCATGTCTAACATCACAAATGAAACAGAATATTCTGTTCCGTACATTCCAGGCAATCCCAAAAAAGGAAGTATCAGAAACTTTTCAGGACTACTCCCATACACTGTTGTTGTGCTTCCACAAAAACAAAACAGCTGATTTTCTAGGTCTTTCTTAATTTATGCAAGTGTGAAACAGAAGCTTCTGTTTCTCCTTAGGTAAGGGTAACAAGCACAGCCCAAACTGTGGGGGAAGAATATTTTACCATTTCTTCATATATTGCTCAGGCAAAAAAACCAATCCGTATTCAAACATTAGGTTCTTAAATAGCTGTGATACAGCAAAATCATGGTTTTAATAATTCCTTTTCCCTGGCTGCCTTAGTTTTGGAGTATGTGCATCCTGTAGGATACTGCTTGTACAGCTCTCTCATTCTAAGGGAGATCAAAATGTTTCAGGTTGCTGGTTCAACTATGTTCACAACATGTTATCCTCCTGAAGATACAGTAATTCCATTGACACAGAAGGAAAAAGAAACACTACATCAATCTACAGTTTCTTAAGACTTCCTTTGCCTGTCTTGTGTACAGGATGTGAAATTCCAAGAAAGCTGGATTCCTTCACAAGGAAAGAAAGCTATGAAGAATCAGTCTTTCTATCTGAAAAATGGAGTAAGAAGTTCTGCCTGTAAACATTTACCAGTCTGAAAGATTAAGATAATTTCTCACTTCCTTTGAAAATGCTTTGAAATCTAGCTATGAAGAAATTCTCTGGGATCATGTATTACTGACATTAATTATGGAATCCCCATATAGTGACTGTGTAGTGTGTGTCAATAACTATGGCTAAGATTAGTCCGATCAGAGATCAGTAAAACAATATATGGTTTATTCCTAGGTCAAAATGCATGGTTTTGCTCACATGTCTAAGAGTCCTGAATTATGTTCCTGAGAGCAGGTACCAATACAAAATTTTAAGTTGGACTTAACTACAGAATAGAACTGAAATGTCTCCACTGTTTAAAAAAATATTGTCTGAAATTTTCATCTGAAAAAGCATACAAAACTCCAAGGCCATTTAATTAAAAGTAATTGAGTAACTACAAAGAATAGTACCTGTGATGCTGTAACTGCCTCCAGCATATGCAGCCTCTGAAGGACGTTCTGCATGTCTTCTTGCAACCGCATCAGCACCACTGCAATCTGCTCATTGAGGCTTCCCCGGGGTCCTCTGTCAGATCCCCAGCGCTCGCCGTCCCCTCCACTACCCATCTGGCCCCCCTGGGAACTGTCACCCAAAGGCTGAAGTCTATGCCCTATTTTGAGGGAGAAGAAACAGAAACATAAAACACACACTGGACTACCAATTCTGTTGAAAATGTTTAACAGGTCAGTTTCCTCCCTCAGTTTCCAGGTGCCATGCGAAAAAGCCATGCTCTATATAAATAAAAGTTTCTGCCTTTGTTTGTTTTGTACAAGAAAAATTAATTTTCTCCTTGACTTTACAGATCATACCATTGGAATATGGCACTGCACCTAGGTGACAGTATTCGTATTATGGAATTAAAAAGAACAGAGGTCCAACACAAATTGAAGATCTGGGCAATTATGTGATTAAGAATCATTACGTTTTAAGAATCATAATGGATAGTATCAGGATCACACAAAGGTGTGGCTAACGTTGCAATTATATAGAAAACAATGTGTCACTGATACCTTTCCAAGACATTCCATGGTTTCAAATAAACCACCACAGAGGTATAAATGCACATGCATTTATCAATAAACATGTAACTTTTAAAAAGCTCTTCTCAGGCAGACTGGTTTTGATGATGACATTTCTAAAAACCCAAGTGCCATAAAGCAGCTGGAGTATAAGGTTACCCACTGTAATTAGCATTTTGTTATCTGTTATTGTGAAGGACAGAAGAACTACATAAATGACTCTCCTCCTGGACAGTGTTGGCAAGTGCTTCTCAGGCACCAGTAACTTATGGCAGGGAGGAGAGGGGGGAACACAAACACAGTATGCACAGTACCTCTCCCTCTTCTGACACTGTAGAAATCTGCTTTTTCTCCACCTTTTTTCTCCTTGTGAGGACCCCCATTAGTGGCTTTGCCATCTTCTCCTCCACACTTGACTTCACCTTGTTCCTCAGCTACTCCCTCTCCAGTATTTCCAGACTGGAGATTCCCGTAAGTCATGCAAGTGTGCCTTGGAAAATCCGTATTTTCTAAGAGAAGACTGTGATCTACATCCAAGAAATGGGATGAATGCTTTAAAGATCCTTTAGCTGACGTGATGATCTCCAAGGGCTACAAATTAACATTAGCAAGTAATTAAATTCTGTAAAATGTGACAGTTTACCATTAAAAAGGAAGAAACATCATCTCTATTTTCACACTAAGAAAATATTTTGCCCAGAATTTAGACTTTTCTTTTAAGGGAAGCAGTTGTTTTCCTGTAGTATGTACTTACTATTGTCTAAATGTCATTTTCAGGCGGAAAAGGGCCTTGAGGCAAATATTCTCAGAACAGTGATACCACTGGGACTTCTTTAGACATTTCCGATATACAATAATACTTGATAATCACTAAAATAGAGCAGTAAGATCCAAAGATGTTCAGTTTTCCCTTGTAAAATTTGCTTTGTTTCCTAGACAGTGAAATGGTTTCTTAACTTGAATTTGGGAGCCACATGGTCAAAAGTCACAAGCCATTAGCAACCCTGAGCAAGCCGTGTTTACACTCGTGGCAAAGAGGGCACCTTGCTTATTATCGACCTGTTCAGAACAGCTTGGCTGCACCCTGTACCTCTCACCAAACAAAAGAAAGGCAGAGTGTTCTGTCGGCTTCTCACTCAAAATCAGTGGTACCATAGAAAGACATTAAAAATGGATGATAGAAGAGCTGTTCAGGTCACAATGATACATTCTGCAACATCATGGCCTTACGGTGGCTTGAGGAGCCCTTTCTCAGAGCCAGCACAAGCACAAATAAATGCTGAAGCAGACTGGGGACCTGAGCAATAACCAAAAGGAGGGGCAAAGAAATGGAAACTGATACCCAAATTTGTCACATAGCAGTTGAATAACCTGGATCATCAGGACTGAAGGGCAGAGTATTTGCTACATCTTCTCCAATAAAAAGCTGTATTTTATTCTTTAAGTGAACCCCTTCTAGTTTGAATTGACTG